>JAUPFR010000001.1:67760225-68112725 GCA_036925125.1 Oreortyx pictus | reverse complement strand
ATTTTCAAAATAATTCATTTTACATGCTTGTATTTTTCAGCTAGATCGTGTGGCTAATCAAATACTACTCACTGAACACATATTTACTGACCTAAAGAGAGTTATAAGTAAAAATCACCTGACAAAGATTATTTGCTATGTGGAGGCATTATATTATCCGTCATCATGATGGTTGCAGCACAAATGAAAACATGAGCACAGAAGGAACCCTGGCTGCAGTGTGGTCTGTGTCCGTCACTTCCCTTCACTACAGGGCTCCAGCCTATTCTTCTGTAGGATGGTAAACCACTCAAGTGCACAGAACAGCAGAATAAAATTAATGACAATCCTAATAGTAGATCTATAGAGGCACAGTTTATCTTCCAACAAAATGAACTCGGTTATTTTGCCCTTTCAGTTGCAGAATCAGACTGGAAAATGAAAGCAGAGCTCTCTCTCATCTTGGCTGGTCTGTGGTGCAGGCCTCTGCCTCTACCTTGCTGGTTTTGGATAGACATAATGCCAAGTATTACATACAATTTCCCAAATGAATCTTAAGCCGATGAAGATTAGGAACTGATATTGCCTGAATTCTTTTTCAGCTCACTACCAGATGCCAATGCAATGACACTGACACTGTACTTGTGGGTCCTAGCCCATCTTTTCACAGAACAGTCTCTTAGCTATCTGAGTGGATAGAACGGTAGTATTGGTCTACTAGATCAATTAAAGAAATTGATCTTGAGGAGAATTCCCCTTTTTATCAGGAGACTTAAAAAGTACTTATATTACTTGTAACTTAATTCATCTAATAGCAGCAATCCTGGGCACCACAGGCTATAACCTGCCATCTAAGGCAGAAATAATAATAATAATTAAAAAAACAGGTAACCTGACAGCAAAATTAGCTCCAGAGCAGGGAAATGCTGCATCTTCTGCTGAGGCAAACTCTAGGAACATCCTAACATCGTGGTTTCAGTTTCCAGCTCTCAACCTCTTCTGGCCACATGCAATAAGTGAGGTTATCATTTAGAGAAACTTACTCCACCTGAGTACAGTTCTCACTCAGGGAAAAGACACTTTGTTATAAACGTTAGGGCCTGAACAATAATAATAAAAAAGTATAAGATCCTTGCTTTCTGGATCTAAAATAAGCAGGGAGTGGATGCATGAAAGAGGGAGAAGTTAAAAATGCAACTGCTGGAGAAACAGTTTGCTTTAAAGTACATTTCTGTCCTTTGGAATAATGGATCTTTTGAGAACTCACCATTAATCTTGTTCATAGAGGTTTCCATTGCACAGGCAAAACAACTGCAAAGAGCAAAACATTTCTCCTAATCTTATTTTATGCTTTACTAATACATATGGAGAACAGTGAAATCTGAGCCAGATCTGGTCACAAGATCCAGACGGGTGAATGCATTACTTTATTATATATAAAAGCTAACTATGTATTTTTCAAAGGTATTTGGTACTTCAGACATGGAAGGTTTTATACAAAAAAAATCTTGTGGGTAACTAGGTTAACATCTTTCTGTATGACTGCCTTGCTGTATCTTCAGAGCTGACAATGAAACAGTAGATGTCCTTACTTCAAAACAGATTTAAAATTATGAAGCTGCTCTCCCAAGTCTCCCACAAGGGCTTGATAATTTTGTCTCCACAATGAAACAAGATCCCACCAACGGCTGAACACTTTCCATAGTAATTGCTTCTCTCACAGGAATTTTTTCATATTAGAGTCAGATTCTCTGAGACAAAGGTAGTTCCTATTATCTCTGCTGGTCTTTAAATTAAACGTAGAGCTGTCTGCCTATTTCACAATTTTGCAGCAGGTCAACTAGGAAAAGAGCCAGAGCTTTGTGACCAGTGACCCCCTCTACTGAATCTGAAGACTACTGCCATGGGAAGCTTGTCTCAAGCCAGAGACAGTATCACCGTACTCCCGGATATGAGAATATATGATTTCATTTTGAAACTTACTTCTATCTGCCTTGCTGGGTGAATGTAGAAAAGGTAGAATATATCCTGAAAAATATATTTATGTGAAGCTGGAAATCTGGCATTTGTGTACTCCGCAGCTGAGCTGGGCTCTGCTAGAGCACAGATGGATGCTGATGCCCAGAGCAGGAGGCAGCACCAGGGCTCAGGGCTGATGCAGGCACCCCCCTGGGAAGGCCACAGCCTTTGCTCCCAGCAAAGCCACAATTATTTGACACAAAGCACTTAAGCAGGCAGAGTCTTCTTATGCAATGCTCTAAGCATGAGTTATTACATAAAAGGGGTGAGGGCATGCCACGGCTGCTGCCTGCGGCTGCCATTTTGCATTAGCCCGTCAATAATCATCTTCTGTGCAAAGCCAGTGCTGTCAGCCTGGACTGTGCTTGCTGCTGGCACATCTCTAGGACAGAATACAGCAAATTGCAAATGCAAGGAGGTGGGAAACTGCAGCTGAGATGTGCGATCCAGCAGCAGAGCTCACAGCCTGCACACTCCTACTAACAGTGCCTCAGAGGTACGATAGACCTGTAGTCGCCTCACAGGATGAGATACCGCAGCATGAAGTACCATGTCTTATGGCATCCTCCAGCCACTTTCTGGAATCAGAGAGACAGCTTCATGCAATTTGTCCCATCTTCAGAATGGCTAGAGGTAAACAGCTGGAGCAGCAGCCTAGCTTTAAGCAGCTGGAGTTCACAGAGGTATATTTTTCATTAGGTACAAGAGCAATTTTACTGTTAAACACTTAAACTGACCAGTCACACACACTAGAAAACCAGCAGGGTGTTGTGCAGCTGCATGTAGGGTCTAGGCACTAAACTCCATTGTCTGAGCATGGACATTGCAGGGCTGCCTCCTGAGATATGAGCCAATTCAAGTATGCTGCATACAGGCATCTCCCGTATAAACAAGCAAAATGACATCAGCAATTTTGCAAACAAACTCTTTTGCAACGATTATGCAAACGATTTTACAAAAAATGAGACTATTAAGAGATTTCTTCTATAAAATAACTTCTCCAAAGGACAACCTTAAGGGTTACTTAACACAGCTTACTTCTCTTGGGTGCAAGTTGTAGTCTCTTGAACAGCTGGTACTGTTATCTCATTGTTAGTACACTGAGGACTTCCATTTAAAGCTAGTTGATGAAGTCATTACGCACCACAGATATCCCTCACTTTAGCTGCAATTATGAGATAAGCAAAACAGTTTCAAAAGTCTTATCTTGATCGTTTGTACACACTGACAATGATCTATCTGCACAAGAATAAATTCCTTGTTCCAAGGACATGCATTAAAATTCAGACCTCGGAGAAGACATAGCAGAAGATTTAGCAAACAAAGGATATATGTGTTTTAAGACTGTATGTTAAACAGCAAGACTAAAAAAGACTTGTCAAAATTTAGTCTGACAGAAATCACCAAAACATTCCCTATATTTCAATGGACATAATCTTCTTCAAATAGTAATTTGCCTGAGCAACCTGGAGATTTCCCTAGAGTCTAATTAGACTGCAAATGTGATTTAAAAAAAAAGAAAATTAAACCATTATTTCAAAATTACATTTATAGCTGATGAAAAGTGGCAGATTATGAGTATTGGCTGGCAGTTTCTTCACATCTACAGGTCAGGATTTTGTCACACGTGTAAATGAGAACGGTTAAAGAGTTCACACTCAGGCATCATTTTGGCCTTTAGGATAAACCTGTCAGCTAAAAGATTAGAGGGAAAAAGATCTGAACAGATCAGTCACAGAACAGTGATAATGCATTTTTATCACCTGCAAGCTAAACTAGAAACAAAATCAGCCATGTGCACTTCTCTACTTCCTCATGTTCTTCATGGCAACAGAATAATAACAGAAAACAAAAGAGAATTTCATCATTATTGATCACAGAAAATGATCCCATTATTAAAAATCTCTTAAGTAATATAACCTTTCTTTTTATTCTTTTCCTTTTTTTTTTTCCTTTCTTTCCATTTTTATGGGATCTTATTAAGGTATTTTTTTTCCTCAGTTCTGTCCTGTCCTGACTTTTTGCATTTCAGTGACGTTAAAAGATAATGTCAGTACATTGGCTCTTTGATTACAAAGGATTGACAGTCATTGCATAAAGGAAAGAGACAAAGGAGAGAAGTTATGGTGTCAGATTCTCCAAGTAAATCACTTCTAAAAAAAAAAAAAAGGATGGAGATCGGTGAGCTCTGGAGGGATTTATTTTGTTTGCATCCTCTACCCTCTCCCCTGCTGCAGCTTCCCAGGAATTTTTCAAAGTTCATACCTTCCCTGTGGCTTTTCTGAAGACCCAGTTTCCAGGAGGTAAACTTCAGGAAGGTAACTTGTAAAGGGGCTCTTTGCTCCTCAAAATCTGGATGTTTCACCAGTTGAACTGTGTAATATCAGTATTTCTATAGCAATTAGAAACAATGCACTTTGCTAGTTCTTTGCTTCATCCTGAGAGACCAAATGTCTCCCTTCTGCTTAGCTGCTCTGCATTCCGCTGGTGCCAATATCATTAACCTATTTATTCAGCCCGATGCACTTGAGTGTTTTGCAAAACATTTTGGTGGCAAAGCGACTCCCCACTTCACCTACGAAGCCCATCATGCCTTGCTGGAAGTCAGGATGACTTTCCTGTTCAAGTAGAGACCTGACAAGCTATTCCTTTTCTGGCCCTGGGCAAAAAAAAAAAATGTTGCCTGGTAAATTACAGGCAGATTTATTGGTTAGGCACAGCCAGCCAGCAGACACGTTCATGGGAAGACACAGTTGTGTTACACTGGGTACACAGGAGGGGAACAAAGATGCTCAGAGGGCTGGAATACCTCTCCAATGAAGAAGGGCTGAGGGAGCTGGGCTTGTTCAGCCTGGAGAAGGGAGGGCTGCAAGGAGACATCGTTGTGGCCTTCAAGTATTTAAAAGGTGCTGTGATGCCCTGGCACAGCTGCACAGAGAAGTTCTGGCACCCCATCCCTGGAGGTGCTCAAGGCCAGGTTGGATGGGGCCCAGGGCAGCCTGAGCTGGTGGGGGGAAGCCCTGCCCATGGCAGGGGTTGGGGCTCGGGGTGCTTTGAGGTCCCTTCCAACCCAAAACATTCTGTGATTCTATGAAACAGAAGTTATCAATAGTATTCATTCAGAATTGCTATGGTTTATGTAGAAAAACAGAGGGGACAAAAAAGAGGTTTATGTTTTTTCTAATTAAAAGAGTTGAAGAAATAAGTCTGCCCCAAGAAAGAATATTATGTAAACAAATCATTGTGTGTTCTCTCTGACCTTTCTCTGAAACAGCCAGGGCTGGTTTTATCAGATAAAAAATGCTGGAATAAATGGTCTTTAGATCTGATTTGTTCTGGTGATTTGTAAATTGTTGTATTCCCTTTCCAAATGATTAATTTGTTTCATAAAAGCTTGTGATAATGCTCAGATTCAGAGGTTACGCAGCACTGACATTTTTGGTTGACATTTGCTTTCCATCAAAGTTCTCCTGAACTTCAGAAATCACCAATGAAGTATTCATTAGATGGACTGTAATTGTAAATCCTGAATTTAATATACTTGCTCCACAGAAAACACTCAGTTCAGAAAGGAAGATCATTTCACTGAAAAACATATTACAATGTGTGTACTGCATATATGTAATATTTATGAAATTATATAATATTTATATAATTCTTATGTAATTTTTTTGCTATCAAATTACCACATATTTTGTTTAGCTTATTTAAGCTATTTTAATGTGTCAGAAGTTGAAATACATTTCTGATTCAGCTTGTTCTGAGTGTCCAGCTCTAACATTGTGCTGAGGATTGCAAAATTAAACCAAACAGCTTAGGGAAAGTAAAAACAGAAAGGTGAAAAGTAATGAAATTTGATTCTGAAACTTTATTACAATTATTTTTAGTGCCAAGAAGATAGTGACGATGTATCCAGAGGTTCTTCTTAGAATTCATTGTGTAAATGGTTAAATTACATGAGACAATCGTGAGGGAGAGGATGAAGTGAGCGGATGTGCCAAAGGGAACTCTTCTGGGCATGGTCTCCCCTTTATCCCCTTCTAACCTCCCTTCATGGCATGACAGCCTCAGGAAAAAGAACATGAACTGATTTATATCAGAAATGTATCTCAGTACTCTAAAACTCATGCATGAAATAACAGCGAATCAAAGCCTACCATGACTTAAAAGCTGTGACTCCAGTAATAATAAGCAGCAGATCTTTTGTTTTCTCAGTTTTGGTCTTTCATGGTTTTATGTTCTTTCCATAACCAGCAAGACTGGGCTCACACTTAAGCCAGCCGTGTGAATGGCAAGACTCAAAATTACTTAATGGTTTAACCTTAACTTGTAACAAGAATACTGGAAAATGAATTCCAAGTACTATAGCTACAGCCATAGCTCAGTAATTATATAGAAAGTCACTGCTTTTTATCTTTTGTAGCTGGAAACAAAAAAAGGCTACTACCACAAGCTACAACAGCTCTTCACTGTGTACTCAAATCCTCTGCATCCTGCCCCAGAGATGCTGATGTGAAATCACTGTAGAGTGATGCAGAGAAAACAGGTAATGAGTGCAACAGATCATCCTAATGAGGCACAAAACTACCACAGAACTTTTTTTTCAAATCTGTGCTTGGTTTCATTTATTTACAATTGTCGTTTATTTTGATTTATACATATTCATAAAAACTAACAAACTAAAAACCCTTCCAGTGTCTTGCCCCTCTATGACTTTGTTTTGCAATAAATACCATCAATGTTTATCTTCAAAACAAGGTTGCCATACTCGTTATATGTAATTATTACCCTTTGCTTTATGAATCTCGTGGTAGATACTCAACTGCAGAACAGGGAGAGTGACGGGAAACCTAAGGAAAGGAACTAGGGAGAGCAAAAGGAATCTTCAATGACTGGCACTGGTATCCACTGGGAATGCCATGTCACAAAACTATTCTTTGTATTACCCTAGATCAAACAGGCAAATGCTTTCTTAAAACACTCTCTACCATTTGATAGCTGTATCTTCCATAAATCATCAGGCTACAGTACAGCAGCTACAAGTAATCCACGGAGTAATCCAAAAACAGCCTGATTCAAATCCCCCTGAAATCAATTAAAGGATTTCCACTGTCTTGAGCAGGCTCTGGATCAGATCCATTTTGCTAAAAGATGAGCATCACTCCATAGTTCCCAAGAAAACTAAGAACAGACAGAAGAACAACACTCTCCTTGTCCCTTCCAAGAGATCTTTGTCAAATATTTCATTCAACAAAGCCTTTAAGAACCAGGTACTCCATAGTAGACTAAAAAACAAAAAACAAAAAACCAACAAGAAATAGGCAGTGTACATTTTTGCTATAATTTATGGATTCAACAAATAGAGTATTAATCACATTGCATGCTAAAGAGCACTTCCTAACAAATAAAATGAGCACTATTCCCTGTGCCTACAAATCCATCATCTACGCCAGGTAAATAAAAATAACCGGTTTACAAAACTGAAGGACTGCTTTATTTCCTCTTGTCTGTTTAATAGGCAAGAGTTATAATAAATAACTTAAATAAATAAATCCAGCACTGGAAAGTCTGGCTAACACCAGTATCACTGCCCCTGAACTGTAAAATGCTTCATTGTTACTCTGTTTACAAAAATCTCTGCATTGTTAAACAGCTATTATAACAAATGGATTTTTTTATCAAAGAGACAGTGATGTTTACCTTTATAAATTATGTTAGATATAAAAAGTCATGCTTATAATGATATCACCTTCTCCAAAATGACAAGAGTGCGGTACTCCTGCGCTTTGAGCAGCACCTGCTATCCTACTTACCCTACTGGTAAATTCATACCATGCTGCCTCATGCATCAGGTATTTAAATGAACAGCCTTGACAAAAAGCCTTCTTTTTTCACCCTCATTGTTAATGACACATATGCAAAAACACTGTAATTATTCTAAAGCAGCAGCTGAAGTAAAAACTCTCATGGAGACACTGGTGATCTGTCACAAAGAGAGTATTATGAAGACAGCAGGCAATTCAAAATCCCAATATTTTTTGCTTGTGACAATTTAACTGATCAAAAGCATCTATCAAACACTTATACAAGCATATATTGGAACAGTTTTTTAAGTTTACTATTTGCTCAATAGACTAACATTTCTATGAAATATATGAATGTGTCACAGGAACACACTCTGAAATTGTGCAGTGAAGTAACTAGATGAACTACCTACTGCGTACAGCATTCTGGTAAAACACTGTGTTTCTCAGGAAGATGCTAAGAAAAGTTAATCCTTACTGTAAATAAACAATTGCTCAAATAAAAACAATATTAATTCAGTAAATCATGTCTGATTAAGGCATGCATGCCATCATCTTCAATTAGCATGCTGACTTACTGGATGCTGGGAACAAGGCATAGGGGTTTCATACACACACTCAGACTCTCTGTGCTGGTAAACTTAGAGCTGGTGGGAGTTAGGATTGGTTAATAACTGCAGATTACCAGCTGTATCAAAAAAAAAAAAAAAAGAAAAAAAGTGCATGGCTTTTTCAGCTACTTACTACTTCAAAGACCTTAAGACCAAAATGCACATTCAATCTGACTTCCCACAAACACAAGCTCCCCCACTAATCATAGGATCAGAGGTAGCAGCTGTTTTGTGAAGGCTTTAACATCTGCTTGAGCTATTGCACATAATTCCAAAGGGATACAAATCACCAAAAGGCTTGAAATAATGGTGAACAACCACAGTTCTGCACAGTCTGTGCTCATGGGTACCTACCTCTTCACCACCTTATGTGTACCCTCCCTCATCTTTCCCAGTTTTACTAGTAGTATTTTCTTAGAACTCCTCCAAACCCCAGTGTATATTTCCATAGGGATTTGAGCTGCATATGAGCTTATGAGCTTGGGGGTTGGACTCGATGACCTCTTGAGGTGCTTCCAACCCCTATGATTCTATGATTCTATAATAAGAAAGAGCTGAGAAAAGGTTTTGCCACAGAACAGGGAGGGTGGTTCAGTATTCTCAACAATATTTCAGCTCCACCTGAAATAACACACGATGAAACACTGAAATGCTTAGTTTATCAGCCTGGAGTGTCAGCTTTGCTTTGGATCAGGCTGATCTTCAGCTCTGCCCTCTTGAGTTCTTCAGCCTCTCCCAGGAGTTGTAGCTCCAGCTGCTGCTGCCTTACTTCCAAACCTCATGACATCCACATACTCTTCTAGGACCTGCTGCCACCAAGGAGGTTTCATTCCTGCACTCCCTGTGGGAAATACCACTGTCATCTAAGGGAAAGTGTCCACAAAACTCTGCTACGTTACATATCAAATTGATTAAATTGACTGGATTAAGTGTCTTTATAAAAATGTAATACATATAAAGCCACAAATGTCCTGAATATTCCATGAATATAAATTATCTAAAAAACAATAATAAAATAATGAAGCTAGTAACACTCAAAAAGTGGTAACTGTTATGTATATATGTAAATAAAACTAACAAAAACACCTATATTCACATCATTCTCTACTTTAACATGTAATTTCCTCATAAAGCAGGAAGAAGACATGAGTTTCTAATGCTGGAGAGAATCACAATGACATCTAAGAACTGGCACGTTTTATTTACCACTTCTTGGCGTAAATATGCTAAATATTTAAAATATATAATTTAAAACTCTGACAATTTTTTTATAAGGTCATGATAAGGTCATGATAAGGTTTTGGTTTAAATGAGCCTCAAAGCTTCAGGTTTTCATTTCTAAGAAATGCTCACAATCCAAATCCATGATAAAAAAAAGCTCTATATAAAGCACTCCTCTCTTTATCCGTACATAAATAGAAATATATGCAGATGGATATACACAAATGTATAAGACAACTGCATATTGTTTATCAACAGTTTAGACAGTGCGATTGAGTCGACCCTAAGCAAGTTTGCTGATGACACCAAGCTGAGTGGTACTGTTGAATTAGACAGAAGGATATAATAGAATCATAGAACCATAGAATCATAAGGGTTGGAAGGGACCTCAAGAGATCATTGAGTCCAACCGCCCTGCCAAAGCAGGTTCCCTACACCAGGTTGCACAGGTAGGCGATCATCCAGAGGGACCTGGACAGCCATGAAAAGTGGGCCCACGTAAACCAAATGAGGTTCAGCAATGACAAGTGCAATCCCAGGTATGCGTACAGACTGAGAGAACCAACTGAGAAGGACTTGGGGGTCCTGGTAGACAGAAAACTGGACATGAGCCAATAGTGTGTCCTTGCAGCCCAGAAGGCCATCAGTATCCTGAGCTTAATCAAAAGGAAGGGGGTCAACAAGAAGAAGGCAATTGTTCTCCTCTACTGTGCAATCATGAGGCCTCATCTGAAGTATTGCATCCATGCCTGGAACCCCCAGCACAAGGAAGTTGCAGAGCTCCTGGAGTGGGTCCAGAGAAGGGCCACGAAGATGATCAGAAGGCTTGAACACCTCTTCTATGAAGACAGGCCGAGGGAGCTGAGGTTATTCAGTCTGGAGAAGAGAAGGCTCTAAGTACTTTCCAGTACTTGAAGAGAACTTACAAGCAGGAGGGGACTGACTTTTTACATGGCCTAATAGTGATTAGAATGAGGAAGAATGGCTTTAAACTAAAAGAGGGAAGAGTCAGGTTAGGTGTTAGGAGAAAACTATTTACCCAGAGGGTGGTAAGGCCATGGCACAGGCTGGCCAGAGAACATGTGGGTGCCCCATCCCTCAAGGTGTTCAATATCAGCTTCATGGGCAGGGTCCTGAGCAGCATGCTGGTTGGTGGCTGCCCTACCAATGGTAGGGGGATGTAACTGGGTGGACTTCAAGTTCCCCTCCAACCCAAGCCATTTTAAGATGGATTGCATGGGCAACATTTTCCCAGCAACTATGCCATCATAGCAGCTGTGAAAGAGTCATCTCTGCTGGTGCAGGTTTTTATGAGTGAGGCAGTGGTAACAGCAATGTGAAAGACAAAGCACATTGTGGATGGCCATGCAGATATAAATATTTGTGAGTGCAGTATGCAGGCTCCTGATCACTGACAGCAAAAACACATATCTAATGGTGGTTTCTATGTTGAAAAATAGTGTTTTGTATAGTGTTTTGGAGAGAATTTGCTCTATTAAACAGCATTATTATGCTGTTTGTATCTGTTGTAATTTCCATGGAAATATATACAAGGCGTTACTTTCTGTTCAACTATGTACAATTGTCTCTTTCCTTCTTGTTGAAAAAGGGTGTGTTGAATTTTCTTCTACTCTTGCCAATGTGTAGTATATTTCCTTCCTTAAATTCATAGTAATTTGTATGAAATATTAATGAAGTCAAGAAGCCTGCTGGACAGTGAAACATTATTATAATTGGTATAGAACACTGAGAAATTGTTTCAACACTTTCAAAGGAGAAAAAATGCTATCTTTACTAACACATTCATTCTAATATTTAATTAACAGCTTTGAACACGAACAGAATTTCAGATACAATGCAGAACAAAGGGTATTTTTAGTTGCAAAACTATAGTTTCCTGATAAAATTGAGGAGTACTGAGAATGACATGAGATAAAGAAGTAAAAAGAAACTGGAATGCAATCTAAGTTAATTACTAGTTTTTGATTTTTTTTGCTGTCCTCCAAAACAGAATTGTTGCTATTACTCTTGGCAAACTTTAGGCAGCTGATACGTCTTCTTTATGTCACAAGTACTCTGTCATGATGCACAGAAAAGCATACTGAGCAGAAATACAATGTAAGAAATACAAATCTCAGTACAGTGATTAAAATTCATGACTTCTACAGTTTTTATTTAATACAGATGACCTCAAAGACTTTTAACTGCTATAGCAACCAAGTTTTCTCCCCAGAAGAAGGATCATTTTTGTATTGCTTTCTGAGTAACAGTCTTGTTGAAAAGTTCAAGTACTCATCAAAAAATGGGCAGATCTACAACATAGGCTGACAAAGACCTCTGCCTCTCTTGGAGTCTTGCTTGACTCACAAACTGAACAAATTTTGGTTTTAACTAAACTTCCAACTAAGCTGACTTACTTTATTTAACAATAATGACACTGGCCTGCAGGAATTTTCCCTTATGCAGTAGATAAAACACATTAAGATTTGGCCTGCCTGAAGAGAAATAAGATCTTGCAGAACAACTAACATTTCAGCACAAATGAAATATGCCTTCTGGGGAAGTGGAGGTTGATAGCATTCAGGAGTTATCTCTGCAAGTTTTTATCTTGGTATTTTGGCATTCTTCTTGTTTTCTCTGTTTATCAGAATCAGTTTCTCTTGGTTTCTCAAACCAAGACAAATTAAGACTAAGACTGATATCCTTTGGAAATCACCTGCAGTGAAATACATGTGATTAGTCCTACCCTATTACTGTTGCTGATTCTAGGAGCTCTGAGAAGACTTGGAGGTTTCAAGTCAAAATAAAAAATCAGAGAATATTTGTGAAAAATCCTAAAAACAGCTAAAACTGAAGCTAAAATGCTTCTCTCAAACTACTTTTCTTGTGCTGCTTGTAATGAATTACAACTGATCAATCATGATTACAGAAATCAAAAAAAGGCAGAAGTGACTGATAAATGCCCCAGAAATTTATCCCATTAAACTGCGTTTTGAAATGTTTGGTATTTTTTAAAATATGAATTTACTTCTTGCCATTTTTATTTGCTGCTAGCTTTTCTCTTCTGTCCTTTGATTAAAGATAAATCCTGTTTGGTCCTCTGAACTCTCACTATGACCCATCAATGTCAATTTTTAAACAAGAAATCTCACTCTGGGCACTAATGAGACAGAATATATTAAACCATTCTCCTTTTCTGTTAACTAAACTTCTGATTGGGCACATAAGATAAACTTAAATGTAGATACTAATTTTACAAGCAATTTTGAGAGTCCTCATAGGCTATACTACTAAGTGAAAATATAATCTAAATACGTGTTCTAATTTTTCTAGTTTATGAACTAACACAGAAGGTTCTGAAACATTTCTATTCCAACTAGATTCCATTATCAACTGCTAAGAGAGATTCTGAGTGACAAAATTACCCTTCATTGGAGGGGAGCAGTAAAGAGAGAGGACTGTGACTTGCTAATGACAATGTTAAGCCTTTTGATCTTTATTATCAGTATTTTTGAAAAAGCTTCCAATAAAATTTAGGCCTTGTCTACACAAAAATATTCATAAAGTTTTCAAGTCAATTCCACTGAGAGCCGGGTTCGCTTTTCTTAGAAAACAATTAAGTCCAGACGTCTCATACCCTTTAAATCAAAAAGAACTTTGGATCAAAAGAGTTCTACCAGAATAGGATTCATTCACGTTCTTCTCATCTCTACTGCTTTATTGATTTTCTAGCTGCATAGACAATCCACAAGTTATTAGTGTCAAATACCATTACCACCACATGCCTTTGGTTGACTGAAAGGAACTTTAGTGTCAGAGCAGGGATGTGAAATCACCAAGGTTGGAAAAGACCTACAAGATCATCCAGTCCAACTGTCTATCTATCACCAATAGTTCTCACTAAATCACATTCCTCAACATGTCTAAGCACTCCTTGAATACCTCGTCAGTGACTCCACCACCTCCCTGGGCAGCTCATTCCAGTGCCTGACCACTCTTTCAGAGAAGCAGTATTTCCTGGTATCCAGTCTGAATTTTCCCTGTTGCAACTTGAAGCCATTCCCTCTCATCCTATCACTATAACTAGGAACTAATGTAACCAGGAGAAAAGAGGCTGAGCCCCAGCTCACTACAACCTCCCTTCAGGTAGTTACAGAGAGCAACAACGTCTTTCATCTGCCTCCTCTCCTCCAGACTGAACAATCCCAACTCCCTCAGCCACTCCTCATAAGGCCTGTGCTCCAGACCCCTCACCAGCTTTGCTGCCCTTCTCTGGACACGCTCCAGGGCCTCCATGTCTTTCTTGCAGTGACGGGCCCACAACTGAACACAGTATTCAAGGTGTGGCCTCACCAGTGCTGAGTACAGAGGGACAATTACTTCCCTGCTCTGCTGGCAACACTATTTCTGATACAAGCCAGGATACCATTGGCCTTTTTGGCCACCCAGGCATACTGCTGGCTCATCTTCAGCTGTGCATCAACCAGTACCCCCAGATCTGTTCCCCCTATACGGTCTACCAGCCACTCTGTTCCCAGCCCATAGTGTTGCCTGGGGTTGTTGTGGCCAAAGTGCAGGACCCGGCACTTGGTCTTGTTGAACCTCATCCCGTTGGCTTCAGCCCAGAGATCCAGCCTGTCCAGATCCCTCTGTAGGGCCTTGCTACCCACAGGCAGATTGACATTTCCTGCCAACATAGTGTCATCTGCAAACTTACTAAGGGCGCACTCAATGCCCTCATCCAGGTCACCAATAAAGATGTTGAAGAGGACAGGCCCCAGTACTGACCCCTGGGGAACACCACTTGTGATCAGTTGCCAGCTGGATTTAACTCCATTCACCACCACTCTCTGGACCTGGCCCTCCAGCCAGTTCCTTACTCAGCCAATGGAAATTTAGAGATAGAAAGCATACCTGGACCCTAATGTTAGGAGGGATTGCCACCTTCTTTCCATACACAGTCTTAGAAGGTGACTAAAATTCATTGTACTTGGTAGATTAAGTGCAGTTTGAGATGTAAGTAGGATTATGAAACTAAAAAGTAACTGAGTCAGAAAGCCAGAAAGACAAAGCATTGGCATACCAAAGATAAATAAAGTTCTTGACATCTTTTGGAACTCGAGTCAGCTTTTCATTACAGAGTCCATAAAATTTACACTGTTATAGCAATGGACTATGAGCTACCATGGCCCCTTCACTTTGCTTGCAAGAGGATTTTACTCATTTTCTGGTTAGACACTCCCCCAGTCTCCTTTTCACCACATACAGTGTTACTTCCACCCTGGCAAGGAAAAAGTGCTCCATTAACACCAAACAGTACCATTCAATGAGCTAGCTCCCCATATTGTATCAGCAGCCCCAAAGAGAAGCACTTAAATTCTCCATTAATTCATTTTTTTCCAATTGCATGATCCAAGATTTTTAAAAGTTTGTCATTTTTGCTTTTCTTCCCTGTCCACTTTATTTGTACTGTAAGACACAGCAACAACACTAGCAGTTATGCTAGATTTATTTTCTCCAATTTGACAAACAGATGAGTTTTGTTAAACACACAAAAGCCTACAAACACAGACACTGCCAGGAGATACTGCAGAACTAACAGCTAAAGAATAAAGCTATTTCAAATTCATGAAACCACACAAGACATTGCAAATCGATCACGGTCTTTTCACCTTTCTCTCACAATAGGTTAAATTACCTCTTACATTTCCTATGAGCACAGGTGCATATAAAACAGCATTCTTAAAGCGGGAGATTAAAATCTTCATGCTTTTCCTTGACATAAGGTACCCGTAGCAGACACAACCTTCCAAGGGTCAATTTAGAAAAGCAGAAAAACATCACATTTGCCTCCCAGCACTTGCTATCACCATTGCTGTCTTTCTGTCAAAAGCAGCATTCAAAATACAGCATTTGGGTAATTCACAGTAACTACAAGTGTTGTGATTAGTGCCTTCATTTCCCTTTCACTAGTTTAAAGACACATTTCTCTGTCACCATGTAGCTATTCATGCAACAAACAAAACAGGTAACTTCTATGGTCCAAAATGTCTAGCACTGTCTCAGCTTAAAAGGGAACACTGATGCCACGACTGTCCACATTTCATTAAGGAAAACAGATCAGAATACTGAAAATCTTAACAAGGTGATTCCCAGAGCAACACATGTAGATAAGATCATGTCCAATTCTAAATAGGCAGAATGCAACTTCTGCTTGCAGATAAGAATATTTGGAAATACCCAGTATGTAACACAAGGCTCGAAAATGCATCACAGGCTTTACATCATGCAACTAACATATCCTCAATGACATCAATGTTTTCCACTACTACAGCTTCACTAGATGATGTCTGTATGTGGTCAGTAACAGACCGGCAGGATGAGGGAGTTGTAAACTTCTCAGTGAGGGCTGCTACACCTTTCTGGAAGGACAAAGTGGCTCAGTGCATGCAGTGGTGAAGGTACCTCTGTAATCTTCATACCTTACAGCCACTGCTTGCTGGCAGACCCTGGTGCAATGAGAATCTTCTCCCTCAGCCTGCGCTGCTTCTTCAAGCCCACAAACTGCTCGGCACAAACTGACACTTCCTGAGCAAGCTCCTGAAGTTGTCCCTGTCTTGTCTTCCTCCTTTTTTCTGTCTCTGCTGATAAAACTGCTCCGTGTAACAGCTCTTATCTTGTATATCTGTCCTGTAGTAACGTGCTCAAGGCAGCCATACAAGCCACTTCTGCACCATTTTAAAGTAAATCATAGCTTCAAAGTAAATCCCCCACACCCCATGCAGAAAAATATTTGTTTAGTTGTAAAGAAGCAGCAAGCCTGCTTGTCAAAGCAAGGCAGCGATGGCAACACTAGCTGGTTCATATCTAAAAAAGGACTTTTCTACAGCTACTTGTGTATTGGGCACAGCTGTTCCATATCTCTGTCTGTACCCGTGTTCTGTTCCCATAAAATAACTTGTTATGGAACAGCTGACCTGAAATTCATCATGACTCCAAAAGATAACACAGTTTGATGATGACATAACACTTCAACTGGATGACACATCAAGCCATGGAATTACAAAAAGAAAGGAACTCACTAACTATAGGGGGTATCCAGCTTGGTGAACATACAAAGAATCTTATAAATAAAGTTCTGAGCATTCCAAACCTTTGAAATATTGAGCCCAAGCTTGTCTAAATCATATCAGCTAAATTGCTGCTAAGAACACAGGAATAATATGAGACTGCATGCTTTCACTGATACAAAGCATTTAAGAGACAATGACCATAGTTGGTATTGATTTTAACAGTAACAAATCATATCTCTCTATAGCTTTTATCTCATCTTAACTCTCATAGGCCTTTGACGAGGTGGACAAGCTATTTGGAACCATATTACAGGATTAAAATCTACAGAGACCTGATTCAAGTCTCAATATATCAGCTCAAGTACCAGAAGTACCTCACCATGGCAGCCAAGAAAACAAGCAAAGTAGAGAGTGCTAAATCTCTGCTATCAAAATTAGATTGCAGCAGTTAATTTAAGGTATTTGTTATCTCTGTTATGTTGCAGAAATACCTCAAAAGGTAGAAGATATAAATCCAACAACATTCCTTGAGTGTGCCAGGAACTGAGTTCTCCTATCCTGCATCTCAGCTCTGCTTGGACCAGCTGTTAGCGGTACTTAATTAAATGTCCTGTCAGAAAACTTAATGTCTCACTAGTAAAACTACCAACTACAGAGAATTTGGTCCTACACTTTGTCCCTCAGTTCAGCATTATGTATCTAAAAACCAAAACATTAGTCATTCACAGTGTCAAGGCTTGAAGCAAAAATGTGTACAGCCTCTGGATTTATGTACTGAACTGGAAGTATAATGGAGTACCTTCAAATTGAAATGCCTGCATGATTGGTTTTTCAGGAAAAGTAGGCTTCAAGATTCTTGATTGCTAAAGCAATATCATAGCTAATAGCTTAATATGCTTGATTTTTGCTATATGATCTTGATGAAGAAAGAATGGCTTTAATATTAAATTCACCAAAATTGCTGGATACAACATACGAGATGGTCTAAGCCTGGAGACAGAAATTGCAAAAAAAGAAACCTGATCTTTACAGTTGCTGTGAAAAGATGATGATGACAGGCACTGCTACTGAACTCATTTTTGCACTCACATTTAACTGTGATGGTACTGTGATGGCAGACTGGTCCCCTGACACACACACACAGTCAAATGGCAGCAATAGAATCCTCATCCACTGCCGGATGGTGGTGAGGAAGGTCAGTATTAATTAAATTTACTTTGGCACTTAAAATGCAACACAGCCTAAAACCCTAGAGAGCTCTTTCTCTCCAGTCATACGGTAATACAAATTCAAACAGAAATGCTAAGCAGAATTGAAAGAATCCTCCAGATCCCCATGACAAAAACTTGCTATCACATTGTTTTATGTTATCTCATGTCTCTTAAATAGAAAATAGTGACAACAGGAAAGAATAGCCCTTAATGAATTACACCTTTTTCTGGTATGGTTTTGCAATTAAAGTCCTTTGATGGAATTCCATAGGAAGCCAAATTCTTAATCTATTGCTTCTGTGGTTTCAAGGAATGAGATTAGTCTATTCTAATTTAGCAATCTAGACATCAGGTTTCCATTCTAAGATGGTTTTCTGTTCTTCTTCTTTAGTCAATGCATAAATAAAGCTTTCTGCAACAGGGCAGTTTCACCTTAAACAAGACAAAAATTTCTTCCAATGCCTTTGCATTCAGGATATACAAGGAACCTGGATAATTATTTTAATCAAAGCATGAAAAAGTACCATTACCATACTCTATTTGGGGTTTGTCTTATGAGGTAAGCATTTGTCTTTGTGTCACTCAAACCTTCAGTAAAATATATTGCTAAATAAAAGGACTCTTTACCCATAGAATCACAGAATCATAGAATCATGGAATCAGAGAATCATAGAATGGCCTGGATTGAAAATGACATCAAAGATCATCTAGTTTCAACACCCCTGCCATGGACAGGGTCACCAACCACTATGGCAGGCTGCCCAGAGTCACTTCCAGCCTTGCCTTGTTTGCCTCCAGGGATGGGGCTTCCACAGTCTCTCTGAGCAACCCGTTACAGTGTGTCATGCTATAGTTCTTGTAGACTAATGCATACTTAGTAAAATCTAAGGTTACTGAATAAAACATTCACATTACAGAAATTACCTATAAGCATATCAGAAGGTAAATTACTAGTTGGAGATATTTCTTTATGTGTTTTAAAAGAAACTTTGGGAGATGATACTGATTCTTAACTACAAAGATACACATTTAAAATTAACCAATGAGAGCAAAATAAATTTAACACTAAGCAAATCAACTGACACAGTACATAAATACACTTATATTAAGTCAGACTTACATCGTTGGTCACTTTCAAATACTTAAAAAAATCCTATATCCTGCAATATCTTTAATGGTATCTCAAAGTACTAATTGTTAAATATGTATGAAAAGGCATACATCACAGAATCTGCATTGGCAGTAAAATAATAGCAGGATGAGTAGCTCCTGCTACAGTTTTGAGCAGTCTGTACTTCAAATACACCTTCTTTCTTTAGTATTGTGTTCACTTGCCTCTTGCCTTGATTTTAATATTACATTTAGAAAACTGGGCATGTTTCTTCTTTTCCCAACTTCAATAACTTTCTGTCTTGAATAGAACACGTCCAGAATGCAACCACAAGTGACTCATAAAGGTGACCTCTTTTTGTAAGGGAAACTATAAACATGACTTCTAGATTTCTGCTTGAAAATAGCTCAGGAGAACTTAATATGGTACAAAAGCCATTGAGCATTACCCAGAAATAATGAGTGCTTATGTATTTGGTCTGCAAACCACACAGTATTCATCTCTCTGCAACCTTGGCTTTGAAAGGATGACTTGAACGCTAATTAAATGTTGCCAGTAAAGCAGGACTAAAGGAATTAGATGGATGAAAATGATCTACAGGGAATATTTATAATGAATAACCCTGATAATCCTCAGTCCTGAGACCTCCTAGGATAACAATAGTATCCCTTAATTCCTAAAAAAACCCCACATATATACAAAAAACACAAAAAAAACCAAACCTCCAACAAAATCTTTCACCATATTCCTCCCCTGTACCCCTGAAGTCTGCAGAGGTGATTTTAATACAGTTTTTATACTTCAGAAAGCTAATTTTCAGTAAGAAATAGTTAGAAAGCACAAACATAATTCAAATACCAAAATGCAATACAGAGCTTGTGAAAATTTGTGTTCTATGTGCTCCCTTTATCTTCTGCATTTTCACGTAGTAAAACTGTTACACAAAACTGAGTTCCTTAAAAGACTGGCTTAACCATTCTTATCATTTTTTTTAGGTGTTAAATGTACATAATGAATTTGCAGCTGATAAGATAGTTGAAATTAAAGCTGCTTTGCTGAAGCAAAACAAAATCATCTGAAAGCGTGGATGCTATTTATTTTGTTGATAATTTAGAAATAAAGCAAATTTATTGCTTAGCAACATTCTATTTGCTAATGAAAAAAGATGTAAGTGACATTTTTCAAACGTTCTTTGTTGTGGTTTCAGCTGGGACAGAGTTGATCTTTCCTTCATAGTGTCTGGTATGATGCTGTGCTTTGGCTTTAGGAGAAAAACAATGTTGATAACACACCAATGCCTTGGTTGAGTACAGCCACACTTGCTGAGTGGTGCTGTACAGAGCCATGGCTGTATCAGCTTCTGGTACGGTCTTGCTAGTGGAGAGAGAAGGCTGACAGGGAACTGGGATGGTAAGGGAGCTAAGAGGGGACAGAGCCAGGACAGCTGACCTAAACTAGTATCTAGTTTATATGACATGATGCAGAAAAAAACTTGAAAAACGGTGGAGAGTTTGCCAGTGCAGGCTGCTACCTGGGTCCTGGCTTGGCATCAGTTAGTGTGTGGTGAGTAATTGCTTGTGCTTCACTTACTTTATATATGTATAATTATCAGTACTATTATCTTTCATCCTCTTCCTTTCCTACTTTGTTCAAGTGCCATAATGGACCAGTCTGATCTGCCAGGAAGAGGGTAGTCAAGGCAGCACACCAGCATTGCTCCATAGGGAACTCCAGGCCAAAATCCAGCATAAAACAGAAATGTGCAGGAGATGGAAATGGAGGCAGCCTACCTAAGAGAAACAAAAAAGTACTACTTGGCCAGGTTGAAATGGGATTACCAGTTGGCCTCAGCTAAAGCTCAGCTATCACTGAAACCAGTAAAGATGTGAAGATTAACAAGATGGGCATCTACAGGTATGTCAGCAATTAAAGAAAAGCCAAGGGAAATACAACTTGCTGCTGAAAAGGCTGAGGCACTTGATGCTTTCTTTGTTTCGGTCTTTATTGGCAAGCTATGATTTTAAGCCACCCTCATCCTTGTGTTTACTGGAGAAAGACTGAATTAGGGATTGCCCAGGCAAGAGGAACACTCACAAGTCCATGGGCCTGTGAGGGGTGAATCTAAGGCTGATGAGGGAATTGGTTTATACCTTAGAAAAGTTGATATTTAACATCTGTGCAAGGTCATATTGATCAAGGGAGGTTCCTAATGACTGAAAAAAAGAGGAGCATCTTGCTTATATTCAAAAAAAAAAAAAAAAAGAAAGGGGGCTAGGAAACTCTGAGTCAGTGAAGTTCATTTCTATCTCAGAAAAATTATGAAAAAAAAATCTTCCTCAAAGCCATTTCCATGAAAAAAGAAAAGAAGGTTATTGGAAACAGCCAGAAAGATTTAGGAAGTGCCAATTATGCCTGACCAACTTGATTCCTTTCTAGAACAAGTTGACTGACCATGGCAATGAGGGAAAAGTGGTGGATGTTGCTTACTTTGGCTTCAGTAAGACTTATAACTGTCTCCCATAGCATCCATCTAACCAAACTGGGGAGATAAGGTCTGAATAGACAGGCTTTTCTTCCAGTACCTATTAGGTTGCTACATATAGAGAAGAGCCAGAGCCTCCTCAGAGGTGGGCAGACATGGAACACAAGGTGAAGGCCACAAGTTGCACCAAGGGAAATTCCAGTTGGATAAGGAAGAAAAATGTTTATGATGCCACTGGCTAAGCACTGAAACATCTGTCCAGTATGGTCATCTTTGGAGACAAACTTGACTGGACAGGCACTGAGAAGACATGGCCAACTTTGACACTAGCTCTGCTTTGAGCAGGAGATTCTGAACTGAAAATCTATTCCATCTCAATTTTTGAATGATTTTGTCATTATACCCATTGCCTCCTCTCTGCATCTAATACATACTCAATGCTATCAGCTGGAAAACAGGATTTCAAAATTACTTCCATCCACTTTGAAAGCTGAAAGCAAGTAGTGCTTTCAGAGCTGCAGATGCATCCTATCCTTATGAAAAAGAAGAAATATATATATATATATATATATATATTTTTTTTTTTTATGTAGAAGGGACTCATTACTTTGTTGGTGTAAAGAATCAGTTCTGCCATGATGTCAGGACATACTGTGACAGTTTCTAATCATCCCAGGTGCCCCCACTGGCATGAAATGAAAGTTCTTCACTTCAAATGCTGTAATATGCAACTCTAGTACATTTCACTTTGAGTCTAATCAAAGAATGAGTCTCTGACAAATTCCAACGGCAGACAGATTTTTATATCTGAGGCAGGTTTACAGCATATGTAAAGCATCACCAAAAGATTCCCCTGGAATGCACCAACACCTGATTTGTTACCTATAGCATCAAGGTAATAAGGAAGGGCTACATTCTTATTCAGTTTCTCATCTGAGGGCAGAGAATTGTTTGTTTCAGCTGTAATCAGTCTGTTTTCCTAGTTGTTATTACTATATATTGCTGGCAGCAGATAAATGAGATGGAAATCCTAACTCTGATTACTTAGGTATCAAGGAATCAAGAAAAGAATGAAGACTTCAATATAATAACTGAATGAAGACACAAAGTCATCAAAAATGAATTTAAGATCCATTTGAAGCTTATGCTGATGGCCAATAGAGACTATAAGTCACAAATTTAATAGCAGTAAGGTTACTCTTGTAGTTCATGGGGTCTCTATCAGCAAAAATCAAGTGTCAAAGTTCCCTCCTGACTGTCATCTCACTTTCGAGATATTTTTTTTTAAATTTGGAAATGCATAGTATTTTGACCACACTCGTCTAACAGAGATGAAGGTATATGTTGCCTGCGCCTCTACTGCTGTGGTGAAGAGGATTTTATACTACTTCTGTAGCTCCTTACCCCAGCAACTGAGCACTTATTTGCCCCATAAGGGGAACACAACTGTAAGGGCAGATCATTCATTCCTAGAAGCTAATAAAACTTTTCAAAATTATATGGGTGACACTGATAACACTGACAGGTACCAATCCTGAGGAGAGGTATCTGCACAGTTAAAACTTGTATAAGTCCTAGGAATTAACTGGACCAATTCTGAGTTTATGCCAATGAGAAGAAAAAAAAAAGAAAAGAAACCAAACACCCATCCGGCAGCTTAGGTCCTGAAAATTGAAGTAAGCATTCTTACATTTAATTTTTAATTTTTGAATAAGCAGGTTTTTTTTAATGCAATGTACTAACATTTCTTGTTACACAAAATAAAGTTTGTTAGCTACATCACATCCTTTCCTTCAGCCTCCAGTTACATATTTATCTTGTTTTCTCTCTCACATCTTCACAGCCCTGGCTGCTTTCCTCTCACAAACTCATTTACCAGCAATCCACCCTAAATTGTACCAGTCTTTGAGCTTCCCTACATACTCCTGTCTCCATTCTCAAAATTCCCCAAACACATTTGCTTTCCTTTTCACATAAAATAGACCATCTCAACTTTCTTTTTGTAAAAAATGCAACAGAGAAACAATGGCTGGAGCTCCTTAGCTCCTGGATATATCTTTTCAAAAACTCATAGCAAAATAAGATGCCCAAAGAATACTATTCCTCTTTTGATACCTGAGCATTTTGGAGCTGTTTCAATATCTTATTATATTTTTGCAGCTACTAGAAGAACATTTAAAAGGATATTTCATTTCAGTACTAGGGTATCTCACCCTTCCTCATTATGACTGAAATAATGTTATTTTTTCTCCACTATAAGAAGGCAAGACTGCTGTAAAATCAAATGACTGTGCAGGAAGTAAGCCAGTGGGTTCATAGTTTAAGTGACAGGACATCAACTACCTGACAAGGTCGATGACTCTCTCCCTCGGAGCAGTGCTGACTGGCTCATCATTAATCATTATGATCTGATCCCCCGGTATAAGCTTTCCTTCAGAGGGGCCGCCTGCAGATAAATGAAAAAAAGCAAGGTTAGTAAACTATTCAAAATGCACACACACACTCTGCAGTTCATATGCTATGAGCCTTTTTTCTTCAACTAATGGCATGTTTAACACTCTTTTTTTTAACTTTACTTCCTCACTGATTATATATTGAAAGCCAGTGACTTAACAATTTCTACTGAAGTTAGTCAGATTAAGTTCCAAAACAATATTTAAACACCTGAAAATAAGGGCAAGATTTTTTGGAGGAGAAATAGGCCCCCCTGGGGTGGCCTAATTCACCCTTCGAGGTGTGATCAGCCATACTTCATTGCCTGCTTATAAAAGTTTGTTTGACATTCAAAAAAGACCACCCCTGGCAAAATTTTCTTTACCTATAAATAGGTTAGGATCAGGAAATCTTCTCTGGTGTCTACACATTACTTCTTGTCCCAGCCAAAGTAGCTCTGGAGAACATTACATTCCTCTTTCCTATGAAACAACACTCACCATGTTTGAAAGTCATTTGCACATCTCTCCTCTGACTTTTCCGCTCTGGGCAAAACAAACCTGCTTCCTTCAACCCTAAAATAGCAAGCTTCCATACCTCCAGTCTTTGAGTCTCTTTTCCTTTGCGTTCCTACTACTTGGTGAACAGAAGTTTTACATAATGTGTTCAAAAGCATTGGCACTGTCAGTTAGATGCAGACATTAAAGATAAGAGTAACTAGGTAATCAGATGTGCCTATGCATTTTTGAATGTTCATACTACTAAAATTCCTGTTATGTTTTATAAAATTGGTTTTTATAAAATATAAATTACAAAAGATTGTAACATCACAATTCCAAACCCAAAGTTATATCCTCTAGTCTTTTGCCTTTAAACACTGCACTGATACATAAGAGTACTAAAAAAAAAAAATAATAAATCACCAATATGAAGATAAAGTCTTAAAAGAAAATGTTCCAGTATCAGAAACAATTAATTTAGTGATTAAGCTAATGCCGTTTCAATCTTCTCTTTGACTTGAAGATTTTAATTTGCTTATATATCCAGCATTCGTGGACACAAATCCATATACAAGAATGCTGCCTTCCACTCGTCTTTCCCTCTATTCACTCAGAATGCAAGGTAACACCTTTTCCAAATCGAACTTTAAAAAAAAAATTACGTTAGTAACGCTAACTTGGGAGAAAAGATCTGTCTGCTTCAGTTCAAATATTAGTTACAACATTCACTCCATCTGAAAGCAATACAAATAAAATCAATGCACACATGCGGGTAAATGACATCAGAACTCCATGCAGTCGATTTTCCCCTCTTCTGCTCTCTATGGGGATTCTGCAGAACATATTGAACAGGAGCAAAGTCAAATCCCCGTCCTTAGCTCTGAGGCAATTTATGTAATAACTGAACTTTTAAGCATAAAGCCTGCTGGTTCAGTAGACTACGCAGTCCCATCAATTCAAAAATACCAAAAGCCTCAATAATTTTCACAACAGTTAGGAAGCTTTGTGGACACATTTTGATCTTGCTTGTTGCCACTTGATTAAACAGAATTCAGTTTTTATGTTTTTTTTTAAAAAAAAAAGAAAAAAAAAGCCAGCAATAATATCCTTTGAAGCTGAAGACAGCATGAAAAACATGTAAGTTATAATCATGCAAATCAGTATACCTCCTGAAATGCTGATTCAATGGCAATGAGGGTGACATCAAATCAATATGAACATAACAGGGAGAAGACCTCTTCTGACTGAAGTAGATCAACTTTGTTTCAGGCAAACAATAGTAACAGTTCAGAGCAATAACCTAAAACTGGCTCTTTGTTAACATATTCACATAGGGTTCAAAAAGGAGAAAACTACTCCCTAATTCTGCCTTAACCAAGCAGTTTTGACTACTTTTTCTGCTTGAATACTTCAACAGTACTTACATTTGTAACTATATTTCATCTCAGGAAATTAAGTTCTCAGTCAGTGTAAGTACATTCACAGAATTATCATTGACAATAACTGCACTTCTTTTGAAGAAAACAATAGAAGTCGATATAATTTTTTAGGAATATCACTACAGCTATTTTCTCATTTTGCAATCCAGCCAGTTCGTGATACTAAGAATTGCCAAGTTTGCTTTTGGGGTCAGGCAAGGAAAACATACCTGGTGTTACTGAGCGTACAACAACTGGCTTTTCACTACCAGCCACAAAACCAAATCCTAGCACAGGATCCCTCCTCATTTCCACTTTCCGAGGGGCTGGAGGGGTTATTTGGCAGCTCTCTATTCGAGGGTCTTCAAATGTGGCTGATTGTGTCATGTGACTGTGGAAAAAAAAAAAAAAAGATGAAAAAAGGATGAAATTATTAAAACATGATTTTGGGATATCTACTTGAGCCAAGTAATTTCTACTAAAATATGAGATGAATACTTGAAATGTTCCCACTGTGAGAAATAAAACATTGGCGTAATGATTTTAATTATATTTTCTTATACATTAAGTAATACTGTTATTTCAGGTCTCAAATACTAATCAATAGTATCAAGCTGTAAAAACATCCTTCTTTGACTGCATACATTTAATCATATCTGAAAGGAAAATAACCCAACAATAAACCCTTTGTCATCTGTGTTTGAATTTTCCATCCTTCATTTGTTGGAAGAGAAAAATAATAGGGTGACCTTATATTGTAAAACATACCAATTAGACACTGTCAGCCTTTTTCAAGAGCAGACGACAGGAACCTAAATTTGGTTATGTAAGATATTAAGAAAGACTCAGAGTGGAGCCCATTCTGACTTCCTAAAGCTCAGGTAACAGCTCAATATTTCCTTCTTGAGTAAACTCTCCAATGTTACTCCAAATTGTTCCAATGGGGATGGGGGGAAAAACATATTAAGAAAATCTCTTTGTCAGCAATTACTAAAGTACCTTAATTTCAGCTTAAATGTTATAACAAAGTTTACTTGTCATACATAGAATAAAAAATTCTCATGGCTTGAGGGAAAGATTTTGATTTTTCTACAAGGAAAAAAGAAGGAAGAAAGCTATTCAATACAACATGAAATACTTCCATGAAAGATGTCATGCATTGAAAGCATAGGGACTTACTCATAAATTAACATTAATGAACACTGAAGTACAACCACTGCATGCATACTGAACAGTTAATTGCACAGGACTACACTTCATGTTTCCCACCAAATGACTGGAGCTCCCTCCTAAATCATGGCTACCATCTCCCAGCACGAATTTCACTGACAACCAAACCACTCATCTCATACCTTTCAAAATGCCATGGATTGAGCTCGTGCTTCAGGAAACCTAGGAAGACGCTCATGCTTCTTCCTAAACCCCTGCTAACAGTCTTGCCTCAAGAAATCTGACAAACTGGCACCTCTGAAGGCAAGGCAACATCTGATCAGTGTATTGTGAAGATAGGTTATGCCTTATATCATCAGATTCTCACCAGTTTTCATAGAGCTCAAATATTTGTTCAAAACTGTGTGGACAAGAAGTAATTCCTCTTCATCTTCAAGAGACTATAAGTCTGCAGTGCAGGATTGACTCCAGCTCTTGGGGGATTAACAGGATAGACAAAGGAAGGAAAGTCCTGACCCCATCTCCGAGGAAGGTACAAAGTCCTGCTCTGAGGAAGATCACAGCTAGGTGCCCAACCTAAGTAAGCCCTGAAGGACATCAGAGAGGCAGATATCTCTTCAATATTTTGAAAGCTGGACAAATAAATAAATAAATAAATACAAACATGAAAATCAAGTAGTTTTCCATATCTGACAGTCTTAAGCACAAAATATTAAAAGTGAAAATTAGGAAATGTTTCATTCAATCATAATCACTGATCTCATCCTCTTTCTCATTACCATCTTCAAAAACAATTCCCCAAAGTCCTCCAGACGTGATCCACAAGGAGAGAGATGTCATAGATATGTTTTCAGCACTAATGGCATGCAAAAAGTTCTCTTCCTAACACATACAAATTGTACATTACATCAATTTCCATTCCTTCTGTGCTCTTTTATTACTGATACACAAAACAGCAGAAAAATGTCTGTAAACTCTCAGTGGGAGTTTTTTTCCTGTTACTGGATTTTTTCTAGGGCTTTTCTTCAAAGAAACACTCTATCCCTATCACTAGATTCAGACTGCCTAAAAGTAAAATGCTGCTTTTTTATCCATATGATCAGAGGTAGCAGAAGGCTACATCCTTACAAAAGCAGGAGAGAGAATATCTCTGTGCTGTCCTAGCATCTGCTAGGTGAAGTCAGAAAAGAATATATATTTTTGCTATGTATAAAATCATTTTTCAGATTTCATTCTCCTTCTCCCTTCTGCTGTTCCATTTTTCATCAGTAAATTCTAGGACTATTTCCATTACTTTCATTCAAAAGAAGTTAGAAAGTCTAGAGTGTTTTATGCAGACCCTCTATGAAATAATCTTCAGATCCATCAGCCACCCTCCATCTCAACAATTCCTACTATAATTAGGACTCCCAGATACCCAAACATTTTGTCTGTGAGATGGGACACTTTCTGAGCTGTCACTGGTATTTCAAAAACAATCTATTTAAAGTTGTGAACTTTGCTTTGGTAGGGAACACAAAGTTCTGCATTTGTCACTTCCTCTAGGTGACAGCCTTACCAAACTTCCCTCAAAGTTAAAACACTGTATTTAATCTCTTTGTAATAGCCGTTTCCATTTTTGTTACTGGGGTACTATGAGCTGCCATTGCTTCCAAAGAAGAAATGCAGTATTTACAAGCAAGTGGAAAATACTGCTTAAGCTTTTGAGAACTACTTTCCTGCCATTTCACATCGTCTCTCTTCAAGCACTTTGGTTTGAAAATTAAATTGTCAAAGAGAAAAAACTCAAGAGCTACACATTTCAGATAATAAATTCCAGGATCAGACCTAAGATTTGCTCGAAGAGAGCTCCGCTACTGGATGCCTAGCTCCAGCCACCCCATCATCTCATACTGCGATTCTGCAGCACCCGTAGCAGCACAGTATCACTTATTCAAAGCCCAAACAAAAGGATCAGCAAAGAACAGTCCATCAGGATGCTGAGCGCCTCAGCAGGCTTTATTGATTTTTAAGGTTATCTACCTTCAAACACATCAATGAAAAAGGCTCTGCATCTTGTGCTTCCACAGCTCACTGCATCATGTATTCTTGTACCACTCAGTACTTTAGAAGTGTATTTCAAGAGAGCAGTAAGATACGTGAATATGATCCCAGATGAGATGAGTACTCAAAGCTTTGTGTGATAATGGGCTGACAAACGCATCTCTTCCTGTGCATAGCTCATTAATCAGATGCCAGTTGTAGTGCCACAGGTAAAGACTTATTTGAATGTTGCATTAATTTGAGGTATTTGATCTCCATCTCAGCTATGGAAAATATTAATTCCTGATGTAAAGAATTAATGCGCTAAGAGTTACAAATCAGAATCCTGTGAACTCAGAATCAGCACACTGGGGAACTTTAGACTAAGCATCAGTTGAACAGTGAAAGATGTTACAGTAACTCCAACAATGCAAGATTCCCATTTGTTTCAAGCATAGTAGAAATACAGTTACTGCACCTAGATTATACCTCAAGATTTTTATTTTTATTTTCCTAAGGAGAAATGGAAGAAAAGGAAAAAAGTTCAGATTTTAAGTATAAACATTTTACATATACAAACACAACTTGCCCTTATATTACCTTTTCACATGAGATCTTTATTTCCCACCATTCTCAATAACTTCACAAAAAGCTCTCTTCTCTGACATACTCTTATTGTGAACAGTAAGAGGCAACTGCTAGCATTAAAGAGATTAATTCTTAGACAATTTATTGAACAGAAATTTTCAATCTTCCAAAATAAAATAAAATACAGTCTCTCTGCAGCAATTATTACACCCAAAAACGAGACTATTGGAAAATGAAAGAGAAGGCACCTGTGTGTGCATGTACCTGGACATAGAATGGATTGGAGGCATTACAGCGGTGAATAAAATTGGTGTGCATACTCAGCCACAAATGGATGTGCAGTGAGTGAAAGAGCAAAGAAGACTGTACCGGAGAATACTGACCCAGCGGGACAAGGCACCCAGCAACCACAATCACAGATCAGGTGCACAGAACATTATGTGGAGCCCAGTGTAATAAGTGCATATCTGAATTCACCCTCATGAAAACCTGAGATATGGTTTAAGGGATCATTAGCTTCATAATGGCTAATTTGTTAACGCTTTATTTGGAAACTTTGTCGGTATTTTCTTCATTCAAATTATACAGGGTGAGTAACACAAGGAATATCTAAACAAAGACTTCCATTAAAATGACTTTAATAATTCATATTAGTAATTAAAAGCTAAGTATCCTATCAAAATGATTTTTCTACTTTTCAATTTTCTTGTGTCATTCCCTGATAGCTGGGGACTAAGCAGGCTAATTCCAAGAGGTTTGTACATGGAAGCTAGGAAAAGATTGTCCTCAGCAAGATGATATTTGTTACACAGGAATTTGCTTCAGGGTCTATGTTGTGAATCTTAAAAAACTACAGCAAGAGCCAGTGACTCTGATTATGAGATTATTTTGGAAATACGTGAAAAATAAGACACCTGCACTACTTTAGCTCCATTCTGCTGTGATATCCAAAAAAAAGCATTAAGGTGGTACGTCAAGGTGAGTTAAATATAGCTGCACAAACACCATCTTAACCATAATCAAATACTTCCATCATTGCAGCTTGGAGATAAGCTGCATTTTGGTCTTGTACTTTCTGTTTTGGTACTACAGTTAGCACTGATAACTTCAGAGGCTAACACCAACTCTCTGTTTGATGGTTTTATCTTTAGCTGCGAAATTTCTTTGCCATACCAGTTGCTGTAACTACAAATTAGACTCTCATTTGACTTTGATGCAGGGTAGCTTTAATCCTGGTCAATGACAGAGAAAAACCTGTGGAAATGTCAAACCACTCACAGACTGATGAGTGAAAATTGGCTTGGAGGACCGAGATAAGAAATTCTTAACATAGGTTCAATTCAGAAATGGCAAAAACACTTCTAATTGTTGAGCAATGTTAAAAGCATGTCTCATTTATTGGAAGGATATGGAAGATCTGTTTTGCTGATTGTGACTGTGATTTTTGCAGATTGATAATATTAGACACAAAGCAAATATTCAGGTGTAACTATCCACCTGAACCACTGAGCTCATCAGATTACCCATCCTGCCCTGAAACTACATCTTGGTTCTTACCCTATTCAGAGTCTTGGGTTGTGTGCTTAAGGTTCCTTTGTAACTGGCAGCGATTGAAGTTATTTCAGCAAGAAAATAAAGAAGATTTGACTCTCACTCAGTCATCTCTTTGGGGATCAGCAGCTAGTAAAATGGCTTAAGTCTTGAGACAATACTACGGAAATTAATAATAGTAGAAGGCTATTTTATCATTTTCCCCATGATTTGGAAAGACTATCAAAGCAAACTGTTATAGATGAGAATTAAACAAATGCACAAACTCTAGAAAATGATTAATTGATCCTCACTGTTTTATCTTAACTACATATGAAAAATAATCTTTTCTTTCCTGTTTCCTCGAGTTCCTGACACCTCTCACTATACACTTTAATTTATTTTCACCAGAAAATCCACAAAATTATTAAGAACTAGGATATGTCAAAATAATGCATCAACTTTATCTGCCTTCTTCTCGGAAATGACATTTTAGAAAATAAGTGCCCAAATAGTTATTGTACTGTTAAGTAAAACTGCTGCTCCTTCAGAGAATTTGATGCCTTGGGAAAAGCTCCTTTTGGTCCATTTTGCAGCAAACAAGATAGTTTCTCACAGTTTAAAAATTCTTTTTAATCATATTCAACATACAAAAGTTGCATTTTCAGCTGTTCAGAAAGAAACTTTTGACACATCAGTGAAACAACTCTACATTCTCTACTTTTTCACTAGCTTTCTGCAGGTGTGTATGTTGAGAAGTCAATATCACAGGCACACTATATAAGTGGGAAGATTTATCAAATTTATTTTTTCTTTTTAGGACTTTTATTCTGCCCTGATGTCAATTCTATTTTTTCATAAGCTTCTTCAGCAGATAAATCCTCTAAAGTCAGGCCATTTTATAGCACCCTAGAAAACGTTGGCATATGCCATCTGGTTGAACATATGGTAAAAATGTAATTAGAAAGAAAAAGGTTTGCTGGTTTCAGAAGAAGTTGGTGACAGCTTTTTGATAAAATTGGATACAGGGAAATCTGACACAAAAAAATTCAAAATCCACTTCTTCCTCTACTGCTGGGCATGATGTGCAATCTAAAGCAAGACAACGTGAAACAAAATCACAGTGAATAAAAGTGACATGAATACAAATGTAGAGGGGTAAAAAGATTTATGCTCAGCTTCAGGCAAGCACTGTGAGAAATACAGAAAGCATATTTTACAGAGCACTTCATATTACAGGATATTTACATGTAAACCATGAATTCTTTTGTTGTGCATATTCTACATATTAATGGTACATATTAGGAAGAAGACAAATTGCTGTATGTGAATCCCACAAAAACATGGAAATAAGCCTAACTGTAGACTAGCATTTACTTGTTTTCAGTTTTGTATCTACCATCAAAAGGTAGTCTGTCAGTCTGACATTTTTCTCTCAAGATGGCCACAAGCATTTCAGAGCTTTGTTCTTTGTGAGCTTAAGAGTTTTCTGCCTGCTGGACTAGGATGGATCTTTTAAGGCATCAGTCAAGTAGAAGAAATCACACAGAAACATCTCAGTGTAAACTGACTTCATCCAAGGAAAGGCCACAAGGGATGGTATGGAAAGCTAAGAAGAGACTGTGCAGAGAGAAGTTACGAATATCACAAGATGAAGTACAGAGCAACAAAAAAGGATGTTCCCCAATGGAAAAATAAGGTTTTCAGCATTTAACTGCATTAGAAAAAAATCTTAAATAACAATCTTTCACAAAAGAAGAAAATACAAGCAATGCTGGCCATGTGAATGCTGAAATTGCCTTCTCTGTAGGCAGTGATAGCAGCCTCCGCTTTCCTTACTGCCTTCCTTCACAGCCAAAGAAAGCTCACAAATTATTCATACGTACTAGACCGAGTGGTCAGAACTATCGCCAAACAGCAAACTTCATCACACAAGCAACTCCAGAGTAAGACCCATACTGGGGCTATGTGGGCACATGGTAATCCCACTGTGGGAGGGAACGAGGTCATCCAAATGTCCACGGTGAACATTAGCTGGATATGCCTCAAACACACCACCATGTCATCCTCATCTTTTCCCAGAATAGAGTTTTAGGACAGCAACAATGACAGTGTCCTCATGGAATGAGCCTTTTGGCTGTGTGGCCGTCATGTAGGCCTCACCTGCTTCTGGTGCAACTCAAGGAGGCAGGAGGTTTGCTCACATGCCTGGCCATGGTCTCTCAGGAAGGAAACCACATTTTTATTAGGAACCAGAATTGCTGGAAGTCCTCCAAAGAATCATCTTCTTACATTATGGAGGTAGGACCAGAAATACATCTTATTTTTTCCACAAAAAGCATTTTTTTTTTTTATGAGAGTGAAACAACCACATTTAGAACCATAAACAATATTGAGACCTTTAAAGATGAACTGAAATGCAGCTTTTCATTATCTTCTACACATGCATCAAAAAACCCTGCTACAACTGAAGGGATAGCAATGGGAAAAGAAGATTTACTAAAATGCAAGTACACAATAAATTAACTCAGACTGAAAGTGTCCCCTGGAAAATAGAGTGAACAATTCCTATTTGTCCTGCTTTTGGCAGGTTTCATTCTAAGCAGATCAGCAGTAATCTGTGGGCTCTCGCCTTCCTGAGCTCTGCAGCAAGCCAGCAAGAAGCACAGAACTACGCCAAATGCTGCAGGGAAAGGAACTGCGATCTCCACCTCAACATGAACAATTTGTCTAACTGAAATGTTAAAAAAAGAAAGGAGAAGGAGAAACACTTTGAAAATAGCTTTTCATGTGTTGATTAAATTAGGAAATCTCCCAACTAAAAGAAAACTGGTCTTCTGAACTGCTGAGGAAATTAGAGTTGCTCTGATGTGCACGTCAGCCTCCAGAAACACCGAGGGTACACAGATAAAATGGTAAAATGACAGAACCCAGATTCTGAAGTGTCTGTGGTACTTTCCAGTCCATCTGGGATTAGGATTAACAAACAATTGTAACACCAAAGACTGCTCCAACACCCTTGTACCCACCTAATTCCTGTTGGCCTACACCCTGGCACAGGAAGAAAAAAAATGTAAAACGATGGCAGTGTGGGAATAATTAATAACCTGCACCACTGGAACACTAAAAACAAATTAAAAAGTGAAAAAATACTCATTAATTTGCTAGTCAATTATTTACATATTAAAAAAAAAAAGGAATGCAATGCTGCTCTAACCCTACTCCATCCTTTAGAAGACCTTGCAAGATTATCTTTTAAGACACTGAAAGTTTCAATCCTTCTGACAAAAAGGAGCAGAAAAGTCCTGAGCTAAGAGAGTCAGCAAAAAGTGACCATCCAAAATTTTTGTCAGTCACTGCTTGCAACTATGGCAGTATAATAAGGACTGAAGTGAGCAACAACTCAGCACAATTACGAAGATATTCAGATAAACAGAGGCAACAGAAATAAAACCAGAATTCCTTCAGCAACTGAACAGATGAGCAGGTCCCAGCCTTGAAAAAAGAAGACTCAAAGGGGATCTGATCCACATCTATAAATATCTAAGGAGTGGGAGGCAAAAGGGATGAGGCTGGGCTCTTCTCTGCAGCATGTGGTGATAGGACGAGGGGAAATGGCCACAAACTGAAGCATAGGAAGTTCTGCACAAATGTGCATGGGAACTTTTTCACAGTGCAGTGACGGAGCACTGGCACAGGCTGCACAGAGAGGTGGTGGAGTCTCCTTCTCTGGAGACGTTCAAGACCTGCCTGGACGCCTACCTGTGCAACCTGGGCTAGGGAGCTGCTTTGGCAGGGGGTTGGACTCAATGATCTCTAGAGGTGCCTTCCAATCTCTACAATTCCGTGATTCTGTGATATCAGGATGAGTGTACCATGGGTATCATACTCTGCACTTGCAAACAAGTTGAAGGTCTGGCTTCAGCAAAGAGCAGCAGAACAGCCCAGTTAGAACAGTGAGCATTATTCAGGTGCACACAGAGAAGCAGTCTGGAGATCAATATAAAAAGCTGAGTCCAGCTTCACAAGCAGGATCTGAAATCGTTTCCCAGGACAGCCAAGCACAGAGTACCTCAGAAAGTTACTATGCTTTTTTGAAGAAGTCCAACTACTGCATAGAGCAAAGAGCACAAAAAAGTTTTTCATTCTTTGCCAATTGAAAAGAAGTGAAAAGATTCTGCCAGCAACCTAGGTGTGCAAAATGACTTCGAAAGAATTTCATAATAAATCCGGAAACCTCCAAACCAAATATTCTTATTCTGTAACTAAATCTTCATAGCCAATCTTCAAAACAAATCTAATTCTGCAACAACTCCAGAGGAGGCCTCCAGGACTGAGAGGGAAGAGAAATGTTCTCCTCCATCCCCCTTTCTTGTAACAACATACAAATAGAGAGGATTACTCTTCTTGACTGCTAATTTGGTAGTATTCCATTGCAACTCCTCAGTAAATCCAAATGAGAAAGAGAACTTAATTGAAATAATCTTGAATGGTAGATTGCAGTGATGGGAGGTGAGTTTGCCAGATAGAGTTATCATGTGAAAATTAAACTTGGGATATAGAAAGAAGAAAAAGACAGGTGCCTTTGATCTCCCTTTCTCTGATAAGTTATTTCATATACCTGAACACAACGTGGATGAGGGATTTTTCTGGGCCTTCTTTTTCATTTCAAAGTAAGTTGCTAATCTGTCTAAATTAACTCCCAGTAGTCACAGGATATTCTATATAACTTTAATTTAGAAGTTCTGATGATCACATTACAGTTTCATAACATTCAAGGAGCTTTTGCTAATGCCTGCATGTAATTTCTATTTACCCATGTATAAAAACAAGTCACAACTACTAATTCATTAAATTTGACAGTGTGTATATAAACATTATTAGAGATAGTATGCACTCTTAAGATCAGCCTACTGGTGCACCTAACATACAAGAAATATTACCTCCTTGCATTCATAACTACTAGCAAGCTCATTACAGCCTTCCAATATTTAAAGAATGATCTGGAGGGAAATCAACTTTTCACACAAATAGACAGTGACAGGACAAAGGAGAACAGTTTTAAAGTAAAGGAGGGAAGACTTAGATTAGATGTCAAGGGTTAATTTTTCACCCTGGGCAAACTGATCTAGTACTTGATTAGCCATTAAAAACCCTTGGCGGGGGGGGGGGGGGGAGGAGTTGGAACTTGATGATCCTGAGGATCCTATGATTCAAGCTTCTTCAGAAAGGAAAAGATCTAAAATAGCAAAATTATGTATTTCAGAACAAATCCCACGGGACAGGTGGGTTGAACTGGGTTGGCACCTTCTTCAGAAGCCTGTTAAGAGAGAAACCCTCTTTTTACAGCTATGAAAAAATCAAACAGAATTGTCATTTACTGTAATGCTGAAAAGCAAATTAAGAAAAAAATATAATAGAAGTTGTAGTTATGTTGGTCAGCATTTCAAATCTTTCTGTTGATCTCAAGAAGTCCCAATTCATTGTAAACAGAGAGAAATCAGACATTGAAAACTCTAAATAAGACAAGTAAATGAAAAGTGCCAGAATGGGACTTCAAACATTCTGGAATGAAGGTCCATAAATATTTTGGTGAAACATTCTGATTTCAAAGTGTAAGAAAGTGAAAGCAAATGCTACAGTTAAGGACCGTAGAAGAGTATCTATCCAGGCATCTATGCTGGGATAAAAGCTGGGATGTCTTCTTACCAGGAAAGTCACATGAAGTGACGGAGGAATTAGCACAACAGAGTAACAAATGTTGAGCAAAAATCCCACCGCTAAATAAAAATTTATGAAGCTAGTTACTAAGCTAGCCAACATCTAATCCAACTGTAATAATATTGCTATTATACCTAATATATACAAGATAACTGATACAAATATAAATATTTATGTTCTCTGTCACTGCAGGCAAATTTTAGATTCACTTTATCAGTTTCTAACAGAAACTACAATTTTAGGTGAGGTACATATGAAGTTTAATAACTTGGGATGACGCCCTCTTCCCATTGAGAAAAACAAAGCTTTAGTGCTTATAAAAGAAAATTGTAAATGAACGGGCACTATGAACTGTATAACTCCAGTCTACGCAGCAATGCTCACAGAGCAGTGGCATCAGCAGAGAAAAATGATAAATCCAAACAAGAAAGGCATTTTGAGACATTTTTTTTTACTACTACATGTTAATCCATGACTGCTCTTCATCTCTCACAAACATATTTTTTAAATGTTTAAGAAAAATTTACAACGTTGAGAAAAATGTATTCTGTAATACATGCAGCAAATATTGTCTCACTGTTTTCTCTTTTCCTGTTGTAATTAATAAAGGGGAAAGTTTTGCAAGATTTCTAAATAGAAATTTAATTTTGATGATGCAGAAATAAGAAGATTTTAATACAGCATTTTTGCATTTTAAAAAGAGAACATAAAACCCAAGTTTAATTATCATCACATTATAATTAGCATAACCTCATGAAAAATGTGATCTTTAACACGTAATAAACTCGTAACAAAGACTATAAGATAGTTAAGTGGTATAAATACGCTTAATATCAGGACTTCCCACAATTAATTCTACTGATAGACGATTAACTCCTACAAGCTTCACCTTTTAACTCTGATCAACATATTTAAGTAATTTATAAAATTAACATGTCATTCTGCACAGTCTTGGAAAGGAACTTGTCCCTTTCATCTCAGCTGAGGGCACTGAAAAGAGGTATGGTCATATCCAGCCCCATCAGGTCTGACAGGAGCATAAATGCAGAGCGCAGCTGCTATTGCTATGACTGACACCTGCAGCAGTCCCAGTGACCGACCCCTCCTGTATGTTTATCAAAATTTATCAAAAAACACCTATCAACTTCACATTTTTCATTTAATTATGAACTCTGACGATCCTTGCTTTGCAGTTCTGAGCCATTCTACAGATGATTTACTTTTTAATGAAATAACAAACATATTGCTCTGCTTTGGAATCTAAAAGCCTCTGCAAAACCCTATCCCATGAAAATTATAATTAAAGGCCTATAAAGTAAAAGAGCTGACAGTGTATGAAAAGTGTTTTAGAATGTTTAGTTTTCAAAGTCTAACAACATTTGTAACGCTAAATAAGTGCTGAAACCAAGAGTTTAGAGACTCAGACTTCAGGACAAAAAAAAAAAACAGGATTAAAACAAACACTGATCATTGGTACTTCACATATTTTCAATTTACTGTAATACAGGAAGAAATTTTGAATCTTTTATTGTACGTATGCCATTCAGAATAGGCAGAACTTGAAGTAGCTTTAAGTTTTCATAAAACTGGCCAGACTTGAAGAAAACAAGCCTTAACGTTCTGAACTATGTTCTTTTCTTATTTATATTCTAAAATTTAAGAACAAGGAGAGATTTGAGTCATCTGCAGTGAATGCGAACAGGATGAGCTTGTTGGTGTTGGTCACCTTCAGGCTTAAGCTGTTTTGTGCTCGGGGTTAAAGAGAAAGAAAGTTGCTCTGTACTCACTCCACACTCAGCAAGTGTTGTGGGTATGTTATATAAAAAAAATATAGAACAGAAAATAACAGTGCTACAATTCACATGTGTAAATATTATTGGTGATATGACCTGATTACACCACATGAGCTAAATTTAGGTCAGTAGTGTCCACCCCCCTTGAAGCTTCAGTCATTATCATCAAGATACATCAGTGTCTAAGACACATTCCTGTGAAAAGTCCTCAGTTCACTATGCCTCAATTAAGAAGGGTATTCTAAAGTAATGTTCTGTAGTTATATTGCACCTCTTGGCCCAAAGCACTTTAATACTTTCATAGAATCACTAAACCACCATGATTTCAAACATGGGTCAGAAGTTATACTGCATGGCATATCATGAAAAAAGAAAAAAGAAGGGAGGAATCCTCTGCACAGTTAAATTAGTTGAACCTTCAACTTTTCACAAAATATACCGAGGTCTTATTTTAATATCCACATGAAGCGTGCTTAACTTTGGTTCAATGTAAGAATCATCTTCATCAAGGAATGAAAAGCTGAGCAAACCCGCTCTCTGCTGCAGGGGCTCAGAGGCCTGCATTTTCTTTTTACGTGGCATATAAACTGATGTCAGAGCACGCTAACTCATTTTAACTGAAATGAGTCAGGTTCTTGGTATGTCCAAGCAGCTGTTTAAATCACACTGCCAGAAATGCTGCTCTATGCCTCCAGGATCTGGTAGAGCCATACAAGAATGCTTCCATACCACTAGTACCAAGGCAGAGATGCTCTGGTTAGGACAGATGTCCCATATTTCCATAACTTGGCCACCATTCTGAGATCATAACATCTTCATGTCAACCCACCGACACTAATTTTCTAAGCAGTACCCATTGGCCAACACCTTCCCAGACAAGACTGACTTCATGGTGCTCACTTCTGCTTTCAACTTTCATAGTTAAAAACACAAGAACTCAGCAACTAGAAGAGGAAGAACTCCTTAGGGGCTCAATTGCACAAGGAATGATCATTAATGAAAAGGGAACATGCTGAATAAGGACAAGGGTACAGAGTAATATACGAGCGCCATCTGTTCAAATGATTCATACTGCAATATAGACCCTCAGGCCTGTGCAAAGGAAAGCACATTTTACACATGCAACCCCCCTTTAAAATATGTCTACATATGTCTCCTCATATATATGGTAATAATACCTTTACCATCATTTCAAGAAATTATATAGTTCTTGGTCTGACAAGGCCTAATGAGTGAAAGCAGGAAATCATTTTCTGGCCACCTAGTAGACTCATTTTCAATTGAAGCTATCAGCTTGTGTGGGAAGCATATATTCCTCAAAAGAAAAACACCTCTTCACATCTTTAGGTACTCAGACAACCAACTTTTATATTTTCAGATCACATGAAGTCTAGTCTATAAATGGAACCAATTCTAATCATTTAATCATATACCATTCTTAGTTAGCATAATATGCAAATCAAATTGTTATTATTCCAGAAATGAAGAACTCAGATTAATTAGATAAGTTTTACTCAGTTCTGACAAGTGTTTTATCTTTGAAAAGTATATTATTCTCATTTAGGGGTCAGGGTAGAAACAGTACTTTTCACCTGTGGAAGCAAAATTACTCTCCAAGTTCTGTTTCAAAACATTTTGCAAAACTTCATTGGAGTTATGCAGTCCCATAATTGCTTCAAAACAACTGGAACTAAAAAAAGGTAATGCTCACTTTATTACATTCTAAAATTAATTTAAACATCTGCCAAGAGTAACTGACAAGTTTTCTCCAGTGATAGATAAGCAGTCTTTTCAGTAGTCTACTGAAATTTCTTTAAATATCAGCAACAGATTTTGCAAATGTTTTACAATTTCAATCAGACTAATATCCATGTAGAAAGTGACAATATATTCTCCGGTGTGGAAAAATTAAGATCTGCTAAAGTACCAGTGAATCAGGAACACTTATGCCTGGCCATTAGAGTTTTGATATAGGGGAAACAGTAGGACAAAAAAAGCAAAATCTGTATTTTAGAATCATATCAAAGAATCATAGAATGGCCTGGGTTAAAAAGGACCATAATGATCATCTAGTTTCAACTCTCCTGCCATATGCAGGGCCACCAACCTGAAAAGTTGGTAGAGATTAAATAACAGGAGTAGCCATTTGTCAGCAAACCCCTCAATTCCTTTTGATTGTGTAGAGGACAGGAAATTCCTTTCTGAGTCTATTTGGCAACCTGATCTACAGCAAAACCTGGGTGAAACTCAGCTCAGGCAAGACAAAGGTAGTGTTTGTAAGAAGCAAGAAAACATTCGCAGGCCTTGGCAAGTACTGTCTCACTATCCATCAAATACAGCTGTCTTCAGCATGTTAAATCAACTTGTATTTCCTGTCCTTCTGGTCAAACTGAAAAGTTGCTTCTGTTCAACTAAAGCATAGGTAAGACACTGTGTCCAGACTGAAAAACTTATACATTTATAGGGTTCTAATTAGTCCAGCACGCAAAAACACAGGTACAGCCACTAGCATCATCCATTCTAATGACTACGCATCATGGGAAATCAATGAGTAGCACTTAGATCCTTGGTGAAGAAGCCATCACTACTACAATCCCACACCTGAGTACAAGTTGCCAGATGAAATAAAAAATGAATAACAGCTGAATGCTTTCTGGAAAAACAAATCCTGTTCTCTGCTCTCAGATTTCTTACTGGTTGAAACTTAAGGCTTTTGTTCCCATTTTGCACAGCTTTTGTAAATTTGATGCTGCAGTGTAGCTTCTGCATTTGACGTCTGGCCATAATCATGCATTTTATGTGATATTAGGGTCAAATAAATCCCTTAGACCGAAATAAAGTGGAAAAATTTATTTGTGAAAGTCTGTACCTTCAGATCCTCCTCTGGTTCTATCCTGCCTGGCCTTTCTTTGCCTTTGTATGTGTTTTCCTCTCAGAGCCTTTATTCAAGACTACACTTTCCATGTAATCCTTAGGAGAAATTAAAATTATAATTAGACATGCTGGAAGTATTTAACTTGCTTTCTCAATCATGATTCATTCTCTTTTACTGAAAGTTGAGGGGAAGAAGGAAAAGGAGGTTTGGAAAAATTAACCCATCCTACCAGTAGAAGACTGCTATAATGGCTTGATGAGACCCTTAGAGTTAAAAAATATGGAGTGTTTAGGATTCAGAGCAGACAGCTCTCTGCAGTAAAATTAGCTATTCATCTCCATTCTTCTGTATATAAATGAGCAAACAAGTTACAGCCAAAGTGTCTGCCTGCATGGTCTACTTAGTAATTCTAAATGCAGGACTATCCAGTGCACAGACACCCGGAATTAATGTTGAAAATACCCTAGCAGTCAGTTATTACTACTGATACATATTAAATTGGATGACAGAATGTACTATAAAAACTGAAACTAAACAAATAAAATGGCTGGGTCTTGAGCCAGAAATGCTTGTTCTTTTAAAAGACAGAATTCTTCAGTTGGTATAGATGTAGAAATGGCTAATGATTAATCAGAAGAAACTTCAAAGCAGTTGAGCCTACAAATCAGAGATGCATCATATAAATCAGAATTTGTTAAGAAAGACTATATTGTATAGTTACTGTATTGTAATGATGATGCCTTATGGGTTTACCATAAAGTAACAAAGGCAGTACTTACTAAACATGGTAAATGTCCATTCTTCTTCCAGTATACCTCTATATTCTGAAAATGCCATACTTGGGTTTCCTGTATACTATCAGTGTTTAAGTACACATTATGCTTGGTTCTGAAAGTGAGAAGGTTTGATGCAGTACAACATTCTTCCACAGTTTGAGCAAGGCACTGAAAGCTACGATTTGGTACAAATAAGTGTGGTGGTACTTGTTCCTATGCCAGAAAAGTGAAATCACAGATAAATAACCTCATCTCGGGAACTAAAATTACCTCCCATCGCAAATTATTTAAAGTCTTAGATGAGCATGAAGAAGACTTACTTCATAGCATCCACAAATGCCATAAACAGAGATCCAGCATGCTGCTCTTGTAGTCACTTGTTCCCTACCAACTTCCCTGTATCTCAGTTATACCACAAACAGGAAGGCTGCATTACTGTAGTACTACAGGTAGCAATGAACTCACAGAGATGAGTTCAGAGAATAAAGCCAGTGTTTAAAATCAGCTATTCAGAAGATAACAACATACAGTTCCTCTGAGGGCAGTCTTTATCAGTTTTAAGGCATAGGTACATCGCACATTGCACGCAGAGTCAGTTTGAACCCACAGTGCGTAAAACACAGTGTCCTTTGAGCCCAAGCAGTGAATGTGACACAGCAGATATTTGATGCCTTTGGTTTTAGTAGCAAACTCTTCGAATACTTTCAACACAGACTGAGATCCTGCACACTGGAAAGTAAGGGCCTCACACTGTGGGGACACACATCCACCAAGAAGAACCTGTTTCTTCTATTAATAAAGAAGCCAGTGGCAACCACAGAAGTAAGCTTCACTACATGAGCCTGGCTCTTGAACAGGTATGTAGGAAACCAGACCCAGGTCCAACAGCACCTGCTTAGTGCTCTTCTGGAGAGTGCTTGGATCCTCATGAACAAACGTGCCCACAGAAACTCTATAAAGAATGATATCAGCAACTTCAACATCCTCTAACCAAGCTGGAAGGCATGCTTCTTTGCATCAAGCCTCTCCTGTACCTATTTATTTAAGTTACAATTATATCTTTTGTTGAAAAAAAGTCAGTAACTGAAGAATAGTAAGAAGCTTCTGGGCAAAGAAAAATATTTTGAGTACTCGTATGTTATTAGATCAGTTTACATAGCTAGAAAAACAAGGCAGCTTTTAACCAGAAGATTTTGTTGCCCATAAGCTTATGGGTTTTTTTTGCTCACTTTTATATTTTCCAAACCCTCATCATCCCCAAAGCAGATACTAACTCTGCTAAGACACTGCTTCATTTCTATTTCTAGACCCATCACAGTTACAAAAACACTGCTTATACAAATTTATTCACTATATCTTAGGAAGGGCTTTTCTGAGTCATTGTTTTTAATATACTGTATAGGCTTATCCTGTCTTATCTTAGATCAGATTAAATTCAACCATAAATATCAGAACAGATCATCTGGAAACTATTGCTTGGCAGATCTGTTCAATAAATCAGCTACAATTCATGATAAATCATATATGGGAAGTGAATGAAACTTTCCATACATCCTCCTTTAAAGCTTCTACAGCCCTGGATTTCCTCTTTAATTTAATCGACAGATAATCAGAAAGTGTTTCTTCCTTTAATGACAAGGGTGAATCACTGAAAAAGTCCTGCTAATTTGCTCATGTTTATCAAAACTATGAAATAACTAATAATGAGACTAAATAAGGAGCCAACAAGCACCCGTGTATATTTTACAGTCTAAAATCTTTAAGTAACTTTTATGGAATAATTCACTATGACAATAAGGTGCATAGGAAGACACAATGGAACATAAATCACACTTGAGAACAAACCCATTCATTCTTTCTCTGCTGTTCAAATGACAGATCTCTCATTTAAGTGTACCTGTCCCTGTCTGCACTATTGTTCTTTCCTGAATAAGCCTGCCACTGACAGACATGTCAGTAGATGCCCACAGTGGCTGTGAGTTACTATGCAATTTTTAACCACTACAAAGCTTCAATCAGACTGATAATAATGTTACACATCACACATTTTGTAAGCTTCAATGACACAACGATGTACCTTTTCATGTCAACACAGCATGTGTTCAAAGAATCTTTTATCAAGATTTGGAGGGAAGTGACTGTTACGTGTGTTCTCTAGGAAACAGCAACTCTCCTTCAGCAAAAAACAAAAACAAAACAAACAAACAAACAAAAAAACTTTAGCCAGATGGATTACTAACAAAAATGGTTATTCATATAGAGTGAAAATTGAAAACAGAGCTCTACTAAGATAGACATGTTCTCCACATACTTACTCATTTTTCATTTCCCAGGTTATTTCTCAACAGATAACCAGTCTTGCTCTGGAAATGGGACTAAAAGCCTCCCAATACTCGCCAGCTCCCTGCTATATATTTCCAGATATTATACAAGCAGTATGAGCCTGAGAACATTTCTGTCACTATGGCAATGCTAATAAATTAATTATGCCAGGGGCTGTTCTCTGGCGCTGAGAGTAAGCGGCACAGAACAGTCTATGCCAACATTATTACTGCTCTGTAGTTCTCACAGTAGTTACTCTCTTAGCCTCCACAGCAGAAGGTGTCATGTCCATAAAGCCTTGTGGGGACAGATCACAGCTCATACAAATCCCAACCCATAGCCAGGAGTTATTTGGGAAACTATCAAATGGCACGCGTAAAAGTATGAAGATTCTATGGGGCTGTATGGCTCCATTAAATTCTAGTCCCTGGAAACATTGTGTGGTACTGCTTAATTTACAGAGGCTTTTAACTCAGTGGTGTCTAAAACAATAAGACATTGTTGAGAAAGACTGTAGCATTTTTAGTGCAAATTAACTGATAATAGCAATAAAAGCTTTGATAATAGAAGTAAAAGCTTTGGAGTTTTAAGTCTATCATCATCCTGTGTCTCATTCTATGTGGAACACTAGTAGAACAATCATGTGTAGAAAGATCTATAATATGGTCCATTAAATACATCTAACAACAGTAAACCAATTTCTGGTCAAAAAGCAGACAACTTCTTTAAACAAAACTTCTGCATGGGAAGTCTCACAGACTGCTAGAGGATGAGAAGGTCAATCAGGAAATTTACAGAATCACAGAGAGTCTGAGGCTGGTGGGAGTCTCTTGAGATTATCCATTTCAACCGCCTTCTCAAACAGGGTCACCTACAGTATGTTGTCCAGGATTGTATCCAACTGAGTACCCCCAAGGATGAAGACTTATGAACCTCTCTAGGAATCTGTTCCAGTGTTTGATCATCTTCACAGTGTTTTCCTGTGCTCCCAGGTAACTCCTCATGTTTCAGTTTATGTTCATTGCCTGAGACCCTCATCTTCTCTCCCTCTCATAACCATAGGGTACATTAATAAGATCACTCTGAGCTTTCTCTTCTCCAGGATGAATAGCTTTTCCTCACATAACAATCCCTTAATCATTTTAGTTGATCTATTCTGGACTCACACCAATAAGCCTATGTCTCTCTTGTACTGGGGAGCCCAGTACTGGATACAGTCACACCAGTACTAAGCAGAGAGAAAGGATCATTTCCTTCAGCCAGCTGGCAATACTCCACACTGCAGCTCACTGTGCTTCTGGGCTTCTTTGCAATGAGGCTCCTTTGCCATTGCAGGCTCATGGTTAGTTTGGTAACCACCCGTCAACAGTTTACAGGCCAGTTCAGCCCGGTTCTGTGACTCATGGGGCAGGGGGACCCACAGACCCATATGCTGAGAAAGGGAAAAGGGTAGGGAGATGGGCCTAAAAACAGAACAGCAGCAATGATCTGAGGAGGAAAGCAAATTTACTAAATAAAAATCATGAAACCATGACATCACGAAGATCCTCAGGCTTTCCATCTTGACTTTGTGCCACTGATCACAACCTTCTGGGCTCAGCCATTCTGTCGTTTTTCCATCTGCCACACTTACCTAATCCTTACTCCATCATGCTTGTCTATGAGGACATTATCGTGAGAAAAGTGTGAAAAGTCTCACAAAAGTCAAAGACATCTACTTTTCTCCCTTCATCCATCAAGTCAGTTGTGCCATTGAAGAAGGCTATCATAATGTTTGATTTGCACTCCTTAAATCCATAATGACTACTCTGGATCACCTTCTTGTGTGTGGAAACCATTTCCAATGTCAGTTACTCCATTGCCTTCCCAAGAATTGAGGTGAGACTGACTGACATGATATACTCCTCCTTGCCAATCTGGAAAACAGGAATTACATTTGTTTGTCTCCCACTATCAGAAAACTTCACCAGTTTCTACAGTCTTTCAAAGATAATTGAGATACTTCATAATGAAATCAGCCAGCTTCCTCAGCACTTGCAGTTGCAACCTATCAGGCCCCACAGACTTGTTTACATCCAGTTTGTTTAATATTCCTCTAAAGTCAAGTCTTTGATGTTCAAGACTTTCTCTCTGGTCTCAGTGGCCTATGACTAATAAGGCAGAGGTCATGAAGGCATTGAGATCCTTGGCACTTTTTGCATTCTCTGCTGGCAGAGGGCCAATATGGCCCAAATGGCACACCATTCAGTAGTGAGCTTATATTTTCCCTAGTCTTTCTTTTGCTGCTGACGTATCTGTAAAATCTTTTCTAGGCACCATTTGCATCACTTGCCAGATTTAATTCCAGGTGGGCTTTGGCTTCCCTAATCTTACCCCTGCATGCTTGGACAGTGTCTCTATATTCTTCTCAATCACCAGAACTACATCTACATGCTAGATATTTTCTTTTTATGTCTGAGTTTAGCCAGGAGCTTGTTCTTCACATGCAGGAAGAATGCTGCCTTTGCTTGATTTCCTGCTTGTTGAAATGGATCATAAGGGAGATTGAGAAAAATGATCCCTGAAGCGCTCTTGGACTCCTTTCCAGGGTCATATCCCATGTAATTCTTCCAAGTGGATACCTACATAAACCAAAGCCTGCTTTCCTGAAGTACAAGGCTATAATCCTATTTTTAGCCCTTCTCCCTCCTCTCAGGCTCCTGAACTCCAACTCATGCTCTTCACAGCCAAAACTGATCATGACCTTTGTATTCTAGCCCTGTCTTTCTTCGTAAATACGAGATCCAGCAAAGCAGCTCGTGTCATTGGTTCACTGATCATCTGTATCACAAAGTTGTTGCTAATGCACACCAGTAGGTACAAGTGGTTCAAATCACCCAGGAGGACCAGGCTGTGAATGTGAGATGTCTAAAGAAGGCCTCATCTACTTTTTCCTGATCAGGTGGCTACAGTGAACACAACTGACTCACCACTCATCTCAATAGCAGAGCAATTTTGCTTCCCAACTTCAACCACACATACAGGACAACTTCTCTTCCTCGGCTTCCCAACCTGTCCTCCCAAGAGTCTGTATCCATCCACCGCAGCACCCCAATTGTGTGAGTTTTACCAACACATCCCTGTGACCCCTTTGAGGCTCTAGCAGCTGCACAGAAATACAAACACATTCCTCCTGTTCATTTCCCATGCCATGGGATCTAGCATAGATGCATTTCAGAGACGTACTCAAGCATGGTGATTCCCCAGAAAAGGCATGAGAGCTCTCCCTGTTGGGGCTGTCCTAGTGGCACTTCTTTTTGTACATGACTATACTTCAGGTGATCTATTCAACCTTGTCTTGGTGGACGCCGTGCCTCTTCTGTCAGTATAACTCTGGGCCTTTGGCATGCTTACTACTTCTACCACTTCCCCCCTCCTGTTGAGAAATGTTGTCCTCTCCCACCTTTTCCTATTTTAAAGATTTTTTCTTATTATGTTAGGCAGACAATTTTTATTCTGCCCTCTCCCTAAGAATATGCTGCTATCCACTGTCCAGTGTTAGACACAAGAGTAAGAGCTGGATGGACTTTGATCTGAGCCAGCAAAGTTTTACTTACAGCATTAATTAGACACATGGATGAGCACTATGAAAAAGTATTTTTTTTTCCCAAGCAACACCAGAAGCTTGTATTGAAAACTATTTTTCATACAAAATTTTAAAATAATTAATTTATAATACATAATGATAACCTTTTTCTCTAAGTCTTTACTATGCATAAACTAAACACAGAGACAAAGAATTTTCTCTACTGTTCTGTTAAAATTCCTTTGAGCTTACTATAAAGAAAACAGATTTCATGCTTCTGCTTGCAGGTGTTGGCTAACAAGAGTACCGAGGTTAAAAAAAATAATGAATGTTGTTATTTCTGAATGCAACCTTAATGCAAATGAAAAGCACTACAGTATCTAATAACATTTTCACCTCTAACCTTAGATACATATTGTGTAAGTACTTTGCATTATTCTGTACATGCCACATTAATCCAGTCTGAAGTACTTCCATAAAATAAACAAACAGAACAGAACAAACATCATAATACAGATTAAATATGAGACAGTGTATGAGCAAAGTGCTACCACTGTCTGTAGGACAAACAACATTTCAGGTAGGTTAACTTTATAGTTAGTGGTCTCAGAAAAGGCCATGCTTTATGCATATCTGAACATAAATGTGATAAAAGATGCATGACTTAACTTTCTTGAATGCTATATCCTCAAAGGAGGCATACGATTCTGGCAACAGAACTTCATAGCACATATAAGTACTTTAGTCATTAATTGTATATATGGATACAGAAGAATGAGAAATAATAACTATGACTATTATGATTCATGTTTACCTCAATTAAAATATGCTTTACTACAGGTCAAGACTTTTTTCCTATCCAGGAATGAAAAGAACAAACACCAAACAATTCAAACAGTTCACACTTCTGGCTGATATGAACCTCCCTCTTTGAGACTTTACAGCACATCCAGAGTTAGAAGTTAATTAAAAAACAAAAAACCTTATCAAGTGCGGAAAATGAATAAATAATAACACAGTATGAAGCAAAATACACAAGTGTAAAAACCACAATGCCACATAGCCTTCAGAAGTGCACAGCTGTGCTGTAACACATAATTTCAAGCAGAAAGAGGTATGATAGCTCAGGAAACAGCACTGTCACTTCTGAGTGTTGAGCTGTTCAATCTTAACAGGCTGAAGATACTTAAAAGGCAGGAATCCTGTTTTCATTCACTGTGTATCTGGAGCAAGAAGTCTGCCATATCCATTACCCACATAAGTTGATTGAGTGATAATGCTTTTGCAGTTTGGTAAGTGCATAAAGATGACTTTTGCCAGATCCATGCCTGTGTATTGCAGGAAACTTGGTGTGGTGGTCATAGCACACCATTTCCACTGTAACACTCAAAAAACACTTTGACAGAGGTTGCTTTTCCACATTACAGCTTTTAGCAGCAGCCTTTGTGGTGGAAAGTCTGATTTAGAAGATCAAAACAAAAGATACTATAAAAATCCTGAACAGCTTCTATCCCTACAGGCAGGCTCACAAATCAAGTGCAAGGAAACCAATTTCCCCAGTGTGTTAGGTCTCCTCCCACTCAACCTCAACTATCTTCACACTTTTAACTTAAGAGTTTAGCAGGTGACAAGAGAGGCAATTCATTTGACAAGATAAAACTAATCAAGACTAAACTAGGCACCAGGGCTTACTTTTTTAAGAGAACATTAAGTTAAAGGGCATGATTAACTTCACTCTCAGATAATGAAATAGACCAACAACCTAAAAAGCCTATTTTGCTCCAGCAAATGCAATCTAAAATAATTAGCCTGGGCTTAGACATTTACAGCTATGTGGGATGAGATCCCCTCCTTCAGGTTGGTAAAACACTGCTGTGAACACCTTAAGACACTTCAGAAACTCTGAGTGAACTACCACAGGACTTTAGTAGGTCACTTGCAACAGGCATGTATGTATTACATACATGCTATAGTGAAAAAGGTAACTTGTAAAGCAAAGTACAACTGTTTTAAATTCTGTTCAGAATTTCTCTAAAGCATGTGGAGTCAAAAAGACTTGCACAATAAATATATTTGGGGCTGCATATTATAAGCAGTTCTCTTTGAGAGATTGAAACCAAGGTCTTACAAAGCAACTTACTACCAAGTTTATTAAAATAAACTGTTGTAAAATAGTTAACTTTTATAGCCTTGCTTTAATCATTTCAGACCCCTCTCTTGCCTTCAGTGGAAGAAGTAGTCACTGTTCCACTTCATTACATAGAAAAATAATAATTTAATCTCTAAAAAGAATTTTCAAAGACACATTGAAGACTCTAGAGGTCAGAACAGACCCTACTGCATTTACATATTCACTACATGTGTGCCGCACCGATTTGTCTTGATTTACACGACCATAAAAACTGATGTAGCTGCTCTCTGCCTCCTAATAATCCCCACTGGAGATTGTCCTCCCCACTGGAGGACATAAGAAGAGGACAACTCAGTACTCTCATAAAACCAAAGTCCTGGAAAACAATGACCCAGATTGGTCACAGCTCAAGCACTGCAGTGTGGACAGCAGCTGGTGAGAGGGCAGCCCACTAGGATGCAGTCTTTCAGCATGAGGAGCATGAGACCTTCTGGTATCTCTTGAGCCAGGGAAACACCTCAGAACTTGCTGCAAGCAACCTTTATTTGCTGTGGGCTTTGGTACAGATTTTGATCTTGATAAAATGTTGTTCTAGGGATCAACAGTAGAGGAACTAAAACTTCAAGGTTAACAGAGAAGAAAATACCTCAGAATCAGATTGGATCCATGCCTGCCCAGAAGAAGCTATCGCAGGGACTGGAAAAAAAAACAGCCTTTTCCTCCGCCTCCTAAGGTACAGGCACTAAGCAAGTTCCTGCAGCACACAAGATAGACTGTACAGAATAAATCTACACTGCAAAGTCCATTAGTTGAAAACTACCCACGAGCAAGTTGAAGTCGGTTCAACTAACTACACGGTCTAGTCCTCCAGAAACTTTCTGATGAAGGACCTGAAACCTGACCATGCTGATTTAGCATGGAGTTCCCTGATGCACAGTGCTGAGATGAGAGAGAAGAAAAAAAACACAGCACGGAAGTCCTTCTTAGTTTTAAAGTCAGATTTGTCTTAGAGAAACCAACTCCCAAGAACAATTTCATTTTGGATCAGATATGCATCCACTTGCCAGACTCTCAGGTCAAAAGAGAAATGGCTTTCTTACTGCTCTAAAACCCTGCACGTATACTCTGGCTGAAACCTGCGCGTGAACCAGTCTTTCCTCCTCTCCCAGTCACAGTGAGAAAGTTTAACAGCAGTCCAACTTCACATCACCTGCCATCTATTTTCCCCACATGCTTCATCATTTTTATGGCATTGACTGGTGTTTACCATAGCGGTCTCTTCAGGCACCATATAAACTCATCATCTGTGGCACAGGAGCATCTGACTGGACCATAAGCTGCCAACCTGGAACAGACCAGCAGCCATTTGAGGGAAACACTGAGGATCTGCTCACTTATATTGATTCAAACTGAAGATCAATGTTTACCAATGCTCATATGAGTCTCAGCAACGAATGCGGTCTGATATAAATGCTCTTTGATTTCTTCTGCTGATGAGATCATAACCATGAAATCCATAGCCACTGAGACAAGGAGCAATACCGTGTCTTGCATTCAGCTCCTGAGAAAAGTACTCACTCCTAATCTCTGCTTCAGTGAATGTTTCATTCATGCTTACACAGCATGAAACAGTACTGTCATGACCGAGAATATCAAGTGCTGGGTGATCTCGCTCAATAAACTGGAATTATGGGCTTATCTCACCAGGTAGAAGATGAAACTGGCCAACATGAAAGCGTAAATCACTTTGAAAAAGAGATGCAGTTTCCTGTCTATAAGCAGTTTTGTGAATTTAGCTCTGAGTAAGATGTTTCCTGTAGAAGAAAGTGAATTTTGGAGAACTTTTTGTGCCGGTCAGAAACAACCAGGAAGAGAAGAAATGGTAAAACACATTATATTTTATTAGATCCAAAATAGCAACCAAGCTGAAGAAAAACAATTATTCACTGAACATAGCTGCAAGTTCTCACAGAGACCGTTAACTGTGACAAAAAATATGAGATTCAACCATGCAGAGAAGATGACTAGATCTCTAGAGAGAATTTCCATCAGAAGGTAAGTCAGTCTCAAAATCAGAGTCCACCATTAAGGACAACTATCTATAAAAACAAGGGCCCGAGTAATGAGGTGTGAGAAGCCTGAATCATATCCAGTTTTCAGTCAGTGCTGCTGGGGTGCTGTGGGAAGCCTGGCTGCTGCATTGCAGAGCAAAGCACAAGCTTGATCTGCCCAGCTTTGCATCAGCCTAACCTTCATGTTGCTGTGGCAAGAATGATACTGGAGACTACAGTGCCTCACTGGAAACTGACTGTGATGCATCAAGCACAGCATTCAGAGGAGCTATCGCTGTGACTGCAGCGCAGGCAAATGCATATAGGCTGCTATGTCAGGACAAGACCTATCTTCCCCTGTTATTTATAAAGTACCTGTCACAATACAGGCAGTAACAGCAGCAGCTATCACACCATAAACCTGCTGCTTTTACTGGGAAAAAGGAGTTTGTTTTAGAGCCTGAGCCCTACCAGAGACTCTGGTGTGAAAGGCTGCCTGCTGAGCTTTGTATCAGATTTCCTAACTAAGATAAATAAATGCCAGTTGAACTGACTCAAGAAGGCTTCAGTTCACCCTTAAATATCTGGGTTTTTCTGTAGTTTTAATTTTCTTCACAAGTAACAATTGAGACCTCAATCCAGCAATAAATCCATAGCACGCTGCATCAAGGTCCCCACAATTAATTTAGCAGGCCTAATTAAGTACATTAGACGCTCAGCTATTAGCAGTTTGTTTCTGCTGCAAGAGTAGAAGGACCTCTGTTCACATTCATAGACATCTAACTGTGAGTGTGTTTGAATGAAGGAAAACCCGTAAGGCAATGGGCAGCCAGCCTGCAATTCACAAAACTCCTAATAACACTTTGACTACTACCTCTGTTTAAAAAGTAAAAATTTAAAGGCCTCAGTGACAGTTATGGACAAACATCACCATACCAAACCCTTTTTCATATTTAAACTAAGGAAGGATATCTTAAAGCTCAAGTGGCTGACAAAACAATGAAAACACAAAGAAGAGGCTAAAAATATTCAGCTGTTATCCTGGCAGTCATTAAACACTGTGATAGCTCAAGTCATGAGAAAGGCAGTAAAATATAACAAGTCCTTTAGTGTCAACTGTGTTGGTGTAAATCAGTGCAACTCTGCTGACATTAATGAAACTAAGATGACTTACAGCAGAGAATCTGGCTCTTTTTTGCTATGATGACAGATGTCTAAATTCAGAAACATAATTCATACAATTATAATTAAAGGTCTACAACAATATATAGCACAAATGTAGACTATGCAATAGAGTTGTATTCATCTTGTGGCCTCACATTGCCAATGGCACTGATATGCATAATTAAAAAATGAATAACATTTCTGTGAAAGCTAACAACACACCATGAAACGAACACTTCAGAACTAAGTACTGACAGTTGTATTTCAGGACAACTAACCATTGTTTTACAAGACAAATTTTGATTTGGTTACCAAAAAATTGTAACTTTTAACTCATCTGATCCCACTGTTGAACTCAAATGTTTTCATAATGTGGACTATATATCTGCTTATAACACTCAGCTATGTGATACGGGCATTCATTAATGTAAAATATTAACATTCCAGGTCCTATCTCTGCGAAAATTATAAGCAAAACATGTATTATAAAGACCAGACAGCATCCAAACTAATACTTAAGGAAAGACATCTTGCATAACTGTAGCAAGAGTTATGATGGGTCATAACTGGATGATGACTCAATGCCACCATGTTACAGAAAAAAATAAAAAGTACAGATGGGTTATACTTGCTCCATTCTCCATCTTTCCACTCCCAAATTTGTCAGATGAGTTCTTCTCCAGTTTCTCCTTCTCCTCTCTAATTTCCTAATGAATTTCTTATATTCAAGTAGTCCATGCGTTCAGATACTAATCTCTATTGTTTCCTCAACAATTCTCAATTCTAGAAGTCATTCATTATTGGGATACTTCCTTTCAGCCATGTAATTTTCAGACACACTGCATGGACTTTCTTTTGGAGAATTCAATTTCCACATTGTACTTACTCAGCATGGCAATTTCTACAATTTTCAGAAGGCAACATCAGAAATGACATCTCTGGCTAAAAGGCTAAAGGGTAACCTCTCAAACATCTTTTTCAAAGAATGGGAACTAAACTTTGTTAGGACCTTTGGCAAAATAACTTCTGTTTTTTTCCAGGAAATGGCTGATGTTTGTCAGAATATTGATCTGGTCTCAGAAAAGTGAGGGGAACAAAAAATTTCATCTCAGTCAGTGTGAAAGCATGCAAACATTACAGACAGCTGAAAAGGGTCCTCCGGGGTGTAGCTTTTAGCATACCTTGTGAAGAGTATGAACCACACAGAGCCTGGTAATTTTGTTCCAGTTTTTCTGAAACAATTATGAACATTTTCAAAAATCTGTATTACCTGGAGTAGATAACCATGTACATTTGCAGAAGAGGAAAGAAAGCACGTACAAATAAAAATATTATAGTTTCTGAAGTACTATTAGAAAGGATTCAAATGCAATAATAATGCCAAATTAAAGTCCATACACTACCAGAAAAGGAGCTAAAACCTTTCTTCTCATGACATATTCTGCCATAATTCTTTTTCTGAGTTTAATGGATATTCAAAGAACATGGTATTTCCGCTTCTTGGAACTACACAATTAGCAATTAACACAGCAACATAAGGGAGCTTATGGAGGTTTTTCATGTTCTTTTTTTAATGTGCAGATGGAGGTTCAACAAACTGACCATGAAAAGCTACTGGGCATTTCCAGAGAAACAGCTGGCTGTAACTAATAGCATGAGAAGTGACAGAAGTTGCAGTGGACCATGAGGGCTGGCTGGATTTCACAGGGTGGTGGGGGGGAGTGATGTGATAGAAGACCACATCAGAAGGGCACTCTCAGGATCCTTTGATGGGACTGGATTCATCATACTATAGAAAGCTGAGGTTAGGTAGAGAACAGCGTGAGAAATACCAAATTTAAGTACTGATACCACAAATGTAGAACCAACTAAGGAGAAAAATTAGGAGTGCATTGCTTAACTGGGAGAAAATGAGTACAGAAAAGCACAGATGATAGCAGATAAAGAAGTAACTGGTAAAATGGAGAGAAGAGCATATCAAAAGCCTGAGCCTGCTTTGGAGGGGGGGTTGGACTACATGATCTCTGGAGGTCCCTTCCAACCCCTACAATTCTGTGATTCTGAGAAAAGGGACTGGTTGCATTGAGGAAAACTGCTGGCTACATCTGTCCAGCCAGGCCATTCAGCTGAGCTTCTGTCTGTCCTATCTTCTGATTAAAAATCCATCATTATTTTCTATGTGACTGTGTTTATGTACACTGTGGATAAAGGCATGTGTACAAGGCACACACACAAACACAAACAAAAAGATTAGCCATCTTTACTCTAGCCTGGTTGGCAGTTAGAACAACAGGTCTGTGATACAGCTGCCAAAAAGACCACAAGTCTTCAGCCAGACGCTGGAGACACCAGGGGCTAAAAGTCAGTTAAGGGAAGACCACACTCGTGGGCTGTGTCAGTACGGAGCACATGCCTGTGCATGTACAGTGAAAAACATGCTCAGCCTCACTGCCAGATGGATCTGAGGATAGGGAATGGCAGTGGCCCAGAGCTATGAAACCAGGATGGGAAGAATCCATCTAGATCCAGAAGGCCACCAAATCGTTCCCTCTTAAAACCTCTACTGTTAATTAGTAGTACTTCAGTTGTGCTATTTTAATAGAAATAATCAAGTTTAAAATATATGGGATATGAGAGTTTGAGAACTTATCAAGAGCCTTGGTATTATTTGTATTAGGATAAAGAGAGCACAGAATCACAGAATTGTAGATGTTGCAAGTGACCTCCAGAGATGATTGAGTCCAACCCAAAAATACAGATGACATTTGTACAGCTAGAAAAAAAGTGCAGTATGTGAAATACACTGCAGAACATGATAATCAAGTTTTTTGGTCAAGAACCAGTATCACCACTCATTTGACCCCATTTTGCCAGCAATTATTTTCTGAAATTTCTTCAACTGTGATCTAAGTCAAGCTCTTACTTGGACAGTTGGTACCGAGCTCCAATATCCCATGCTGTTGATGGGCCCATTCAAAAAACTGTTGCATACAACTGACAAAGCCATGCTATGATTTTTAATGTAATAAAAGTCAGTATTTCTATGTAAATAAATAGCACATGGAAACTAACCAATCCACTACCACTGCCCTCCTTCAGAAAATCCAAACAAATAACTAAAATTGTCTGAAAGTTACTTCTAGCATTCACTGAAAGAACTTTACTTCTATATAGGATGCTTGAAGTACAGAGATTTTGGCAACTTGCACTGTATGCACGTTAAATGAATTCAAATTGTTGTTTCTTGAGTCTCTGAGGAACTGTCAAACCAGCACATTTCTAAAGTGCTAGCATTTGTATTATTGGCAGCAAAAATCTACTTGCTCAAAAATGTCACAACTCTTACATCATTTTATATATTTACCATAGCTATGCAGAAGTTCACACAAGCAACTGAATTCCCTAAACAGTGCTTCAAAAACAATATTACTTTTTTTTTTTTTTTAATGTAGGTGGGCAGAAGAGGACAGCCAACATAACCTGATGAAATTAATAACTCATCCCTGTTCCTATTGAGCAACAGAATGAATCTCAAAACTGCCAGCAAGAAATACTGCTGATACATTTAACTTGTCCTTACATTTGCAGCCCACTTCAGTACTTTTCACTTTAAGAAGATTGATGATAATGCATGTTTTCCAAAAAAACGAAAAACATTTGTTATTGATACTATGAAAAAACATTTAAGGAAAAGACATTTCCTATCCTTTCAATGAAAGCATTTTTAATAGCTACAATTCATCATTTTTTGACAGCATTTAGAAAATATCATTTATACAGTAATCTAAAGGCCCAGTCAAATAGTATCTCCCTGAATATCATCCCATTTAAGTACTTTTATTACCCATACTTTCTAAAAACACTGATCTTTATTTCACTTTGTATGTGGTAATCTAAATTGCCCTGAGTAATCTGTCTAACAGAGCTAATTAAATGTGTTTCATTAATATCTGTAAAAGGTTCCAAGGGCATGCAGAGGATTAAAGACTGCTTTGCAAACAAGACACATTTCACCCTCTATATGCTAAAGGAAGAAGTAACGTGTCACTTGACTCAAACATAAAAAAGAAAGGAAGAGACCTGATCATCTATAATCCCTTGCTACTTTACAACGTATCATAACCTCTAAATATCTACCAGTCATAAATTTATTTTGGATTATTCAACCCAGAGCTGCAAGGTTGGGAATGAACTCTGCTGCTCTAATGTTCAAGGGTCTTCTCAACATTTAAACTGACTATTCCTTTAGTTTTTTGCCACAAGTATTTTTTTATTTTGTTTTGTTTTGAACAGTTCTCATTTCTGCATGGTGTCTATTCTCTCTTGGTCTTAGTTTTGCTATATAAAACCAATCTGTGTCTACTAGACTCCTCTCGCACACTGCTTTTTTTCCTGCCCTAATCATCTTAACTGCATTTTCTTGTATTTGCTGCAGTTTGAATTCTCTGATCTGAAGCATGTCTAGCCACAATACTTTGCTATCTCTAACACAGCATTTACCACTGACGCATCCAAATGACAAACACTTTGACGTCTCTCAGCTGATGATTCAGTCAATAAATCAAGATTCCTCTCCTCTGCCATTCTGAACACATACATTAGAAAGATGTTGTTTCTGATTCTTATATGCATGTCGAATTTTAATGCAGTAATACATGTTCTCTATTCAGAGGTCCCCATTCTTCCCCTTGTTCAGCCTTTATGATGCTAAAGAGCCCACTTACAAGGAGTTATAACACTCTTTAAGGAACAATCCAGGCTCAATTTGTGCAAATCTCACTTTTCTAGAAGGTTTCTCTGTTGGTCATGCCTTTTAATCTTTTCTTGCACATTCATTTCTTTTTTGCAGTGTCTTCACTTATGATGATACAGTTCACTGATGTGGCTATTCAGCTAATTATGCCTCTCTCCTCCAGTTTGAAGTTGGATGTGTATCAGTGTAAGATTTGAGACTTAATAAATCAGAATTTGAAACTCGTGATTAAAAATCTCTTCCTTAAAAACATAATACACCTCTTACAGTTTTTGTTGTCAGCAGGAATCACTGTACAAACAGAGGACAGATACACATTTGTCATACTTGCACTCAACTGCATGCCACCGTGCTGAAGCCTGAGTCAGGAGGAATTCACCACTCCTTGTTTTCCCTGCTTCTCTCTTGGAGGTGCACTGAGAATAATCCTTACTCTCACAAAGACCCAAGTTTGGTTTTCCAGTAAAAGCAACAATTTGCAGTTAGCATAAGCAGTAGTCTGTATAATGCAGCCATTAGGCAATGTGTACTTGCTGTCTTCCACAGATGCATCAAAGTAACTGTAAAATAGTGAAGTCAGATGCCAGTAGCATCTTAGCCAGAGTAGCAGAGAGATCAGTCCAAGCTGTAAAACCTGCTTGAGGAACAAAATAAATTTTCAGATAGATCATGATGAACTTTACAATAACTTGGGAACAGCCGGCAGGCCAAGTAACTTAAAAGCTCAACAGGACATGCCCGTGCTACACTAGGCTGTCAGTGCAGACATAGAGCAGATTTTTCTGCCATATAACAGAAGTATTGGTGCTGTCATTTCTGTAAATCCAAAGAGTCTATAGAAAATCACTTTCCTATCATTAATATTTATGCAGAAACATCATTACAACTTCTGAATTTGGCACAGCACCTAGCCTGGCAACATGGGGATTGATCAGCTTCTTCTTTTCTCCCTGAACAGTAGTTAAGCAAAGAATTTGTATCTTATTTTGACAGGGAGTCGAGGGCAGGGAGGGGGGGGGAGAAGGTGGCAGTATGTCTGTTCTTGAGCAATTCACTTAATTTCAGCACAGTGATCAGTACAGACAATACTGATAAAGCCTCTATAGCACCTGCTGATTGAAGTATAACCATTAAGCAAATAAGGACCTCAACTTTACGTGGCAACCTTCTGGCCAACTCTTAGCTTTCAGCACAAAATCAAATCCACTTTCTAATTCCAGTAACAATAAGCTCTGTGGTCAGGTTGGCTTGTGCTGCTGCCAGATCCTGAGCACACAGACCCGTGACATCCTTCCTCCCTCAGGACACCAGGGAAAAGCCAGTTGATTTCAAGCACTCTGTGCTGAAGGAGCAGCTCATGGACAAGAAGGTAGCCAACTCAGCCGAGCTTCCCTCCACAGAGAACCTTGTCCCGTCGTGCTTTTTAATGGTGCCCAGGCTTTTCAAGCAGCACCATGCAGAGCTAGATTGCCTATGCAAGTCACAGAGGCAGGCCTGGTACAACAGCTGTGCAGCTATTCCACATCTTGTTCAGGTGATAGGGTTCCTCCTTCAGGATCTGTATTCCTGAAGGCTCATGCCATGAAAGCAGCTGGTCCTATGATGTGCTCATTAGCTTGCACTCGCTTTAATTAATTCTCTTCTGAAAACTAACAGGACAGTTTTTAAACAGAGTTGGAGGATGCTGACATGTGGATCCCTTGGACTGGTTACCAATCTGTGCCTTTTGGAAATTCCAGGCCAGACACACTGTGACACTCAGGGGAACAAAGTCTTTAGCTTTGCTAAGACTTTATAAGACCCAGTCATGATCCTTACCCAAGTCTGAAAACTTGGAAAGCCCTATTTCTTACATATATGATTTAAATGAAAATATTCCTGACTGGAAAGCTGTGACTTTTCAGGGTGCAAAAACAATGTCAAGTTATTCTTTATGGCTTCCCTTTTCAAGGCAGACCATTAGCTCACCGTTCCCTGGTATGCTGTTAAAATGCTGGAACATGCATTTTAATAGGAGGCTGGCAACAAGAGTCATGCAACAAAATCCCTGAATGTCATAACTATGAGCTGCCAGAATCGGCCCCTCTTGGCCCAAAACAAAATGTCTTTTATCAGTATGGCTTTTTTCCAAGTCTCTGCTGTCCAGCCCAAGGCACTAACTGGATTAAACAAAAACAATAAGAACAGCAGCAAAAGAAAATGCTGCGCAAAAGGGATTAGAAACAGGAAGAGAAGCAGAAAGTACCTCGTTAGACTAGAGATAAAACTGTGTTGTTCCCACCTGATCAAGCCTAGGGACAGCTGTTTGTAATAAAGCACTTCTAAAAAACTCTCTCCTGCATTTCCTCAACTGTTTCTTAAGAAGGTTTTCACATGCATCCCTGACCTTCTTATTTTTTTACCCTATAAATCATAATTATTTCACTAGTTCTTCCTTCTACATTTGCTGGATACTTATTCCAGAAGCTGACTTTAAAAGGGTTTCTGCAAATCTGTGTGGAGAACGAATGAAACCATGATATGTACCACAATACTTACTACAAAATGTGTTCAGTATTAATCTCCTTCTTTAGGAATTCACCAGGTGCAGAGATTTTGGATATAACAGCAGTATTTATCATGAATCTATTAACAAAAGCTTTTCACCCCAAGACTGGGGGGTCAGGGGGAGGACACAAAAACAAACAATCAATCAAACAAACATCTAAATATTCAAAGATAAAAGAAAAATATTTTAACTTCATTTAAAGCCAAAAGCGCCGAGTATCAGACAACTAAAAGTAAACTTCAGTAAAACTGAAGCAATGCCTCCTCATAAGAGCACAGTTAAAACATGTTTACAGAGTGACCTACTGAAATGAATAGGGAGCTAAAAGGTTCAAAGAATGCATAAACTGCTGTAATCAAAATCAAACAAAATGCAGACACCAAAATCCATGTTTGACAAGTTCCGACTCCCACAGAAAAGATGCAGTTGATCTCCTAAAATATTTCCTAAGCACCGTGTCTGCTCTCCAAGGGTGTAAAACCCATCCACACACAGTAAGAATCACAGGATCCTCAAACTAACCTCAGATCATCAGTATCATATCATATTATCATAGAATGGCTTTGGTTGGAAGGGACCCCGAGGATCAAGTTCCATCTCCCCCTGCCACAGGCAGGGCCACCAACCTCCAGATCAGTAACAGAAAATGTCCTCATAAATTGGATCTCACAGAAAGTCAGCACAGCCCAAAAACATTGGCAGGCATTTATTGGACAAAGGGCCCATGACTACTGCATTCCCAACACACTGAACACTTGCTGATCAATAGAAGGTAGTGATTAATGATCCTGATTTAGACAAGGTATTTCAGCTTTACACAGAAGTGAGAGACAATCCCACTGTGATCAGAATAGCTCTTGTACACTGAAATCAAAAGGCAGTCTGAAAAAAGTAGAAGCGAAAGAGAAGAGGAGGGGGAAGGGGAAGAGGAAGAGAAAGGGAAAAGAGCAACCCTAAAATATAACTGGAAGCTGAAAACTCCAAATGCCAGCAAATCTGCATCCCCAGTGTTTTTCATATATATACATAAAAAGCTAAGAATAGAGCCAGAGATGAAAAGAAATACGTTAGGATTGATTAAAGCATCACTCTGTGTCTTCATTGAATACCACTGTGCCTATTTGCACTATAACTTAATATGTCTATTACACATTGGAAATGTTACTTCATGGAGCTGCAAATAACCACCTCTCCTCATCACACAAAAAGGCAGCAGGAAGTTCACTTAAAAATTATAAGTAAACTGGTGTTATTTTTCTGTTCAATTTTGTAAACTGTGGCAACTTTTTTTTCAAGCTATTTGTATCATAAATAATTAGCCCCACCAGGTTTTAATTATGAAATTTTAAACAAATCCCACGAGCAAACACTTATCCCTATCTGTCTGCTGAGCTCCTATTTGTAATTCCAGCTAATTACTTCCTCTGTCAGGAAAATAATCTTCGAAGTCCCAGGATGCCATGCATATATTTCCATCTCCTTCATTTTGTCTCCCAGTGTTCGATACAGAAAATGTAAATTCGTTTGGCTACTGCGGGAAGAGTAAAAACTTGAAATAATCTCTGCACTGTCAGCATGTCTTTACCTTGTACGCTTAATCCTCGTTTCCATGGCAATATTTAATTGAACAGCCACACAGTTTGATTGGTTTATTTTAAATTGAAGTTTTTCTGTGGAACTGTGCAGGATACCAGTGAACATTAGATAAATGGCTTTCAAAATATTGCAGTGAGTCATACTGCTGTCAGTGACTGGATTAATTTGAGTTCAGTTAAACTATTCCTTCACCTTACTCTTATAGATGTGACAACATACATAATATGAGGATTTTTAGCATTATATTTGGAAGCGGAGCATTTTGAGTATAATTAAGCAGTATATTATTGCAAGAAGGGCAATTAAAACCTAAATGAGAATTAAAATTCAGTAAGCCTTTGTTGGTAACAGCAACTTGCCATGCTAAAACAAATTACCTCGCTGTTCTACAATAGTAATCCAGATAAGAATACAGTAGGCTTATATTTGATTTTCTTTATAAAATACTGTAAATATACTAATATGACAGAAATGAAACCAAAGGAAAAATACAGCTTCTTCATTGCTGGCATCTATATGCCTCAGTATGCACTTCAGTATTCTAATGACTGCTGGAAAGAGATCAAATCATCATTATGATACTTCCTGGCATGACATAACATATTAGATAACTTGTTTAAAATTCTGTACATACGCTGTGAAGAGCTGGTCTACTTCCACCGTAGCCTTCAAACAACAGCAGCAAACTACTGTGACAATCCTTACCCTCTTTTTTTGCTCTATAACCAACCTCCATTGCCTTTTCTTAATGCTGGGGAATTTCACACAGCCTTTGCAGCAAAGGTCCCAGTTCCATCCCTACTGGGTAGCTTTACCTCATTTATTTTTTTTCATGGTTGTGGCCGCTGAGACCACAACATTCAGACTGTAATATCATACTACCTTTTCAGTGTTCTGATTTTTTTCTTCTTATTATCAATTTTTAACAGATCATCAGCTAGTGTAGTTCTTTCTCATAGAATCACAGAACGGCTTGAGTTGGAAGGGACCTCAAAGCCCACCCAGTTCCAATCCCCTGCCGTGGGCAGGGCTCCTCCCCACCAGCTCAGGCTGCCCAGAGCCCTGTCCAACCTGGCCTTGAGCATCTCCACAACCAAACTCAAATGCAGAGTCTCTTTCTTGGCATAACTGAAGATACCAGACTGTGACCTGAGATACGACCTACGAAATTCTCAGAAAGCACTACCAGATTCCTACACAGATTCTGTTTGATAGAAGAGGTATTTGAAAAGCAGACTCCAACTTGAGCTCCCATTCTCATACAACAGTTAATTCCTTTTTTACTCTCTCAGGAAGGGTAGCTTAGTGGTCTGATGTAACGTTCTGTAATGCTTATACAAATGCACGTTTGTGTGCAATGCACAGATGAGATGCTTTCATGCCAAAAGAAATCTCTACCCAGAATTATGTGAACTCAAAAAAGCACTGATTATTTCATTTTCTCAGCTTTGAACATGGTTATCCTGGGTTGAAATACCATTTTTTTTTTTAGAATCCTAGAATCATTAAGGTTGGAAAATACCTCTATAATCTAGTCCAACTGTCAGCCCATGACCACTGTTTCAAATGACAATGATCCTGAGGGCCACATCACCATGTTTCTTGAACAGCTCCAGGGATGGCACTTCCACCATCCCCCTGGGCAGCTGGTTTCAATACCTCACCACTTTCTCTGAGAATAATCTTTTACTAATATCCTGAACCTTTCTTGGTACAACTTGAGGCCGTTTCCTCTCATCCTATCATTGTTACCCGAGAGAAGAGGCTGATCTCCATCTCACTACAACCTCCTTTCAGGTTGCTGCAGAGAGATCCCTGGACTCAGGAATATGTTCAGCCTTATCTCCTTTGGGCTCTCTTTTAATTACGTATAGGTTCTGCTCTGAAAGTTTTACTCTATTTCTTAATCCACACAAAAATTAATGTTTTTCAGGATGCAATAGCTCTTTCAGTTTCACGGTGTCCTCATTCAGTTTGTGTATGCAAAAAATACTGGGGATTAGATCAGAAACACAGAATGCACATTACAATTTAAGTGTCCCTCATTGTGTGTTATAATGGAGACCTGAAGTGAAGAATTCCCTGTGCTCCATTTAGGTACAATTACATTCAGGCTACTCAAGGCAAAAGGACGGTGACTGGACAAAGGCTTCTCTTCTAAGCAGTCCCATCTTCACATATACCTTTTTGCACAACTGTCCTCATCTTTCCAGTAAGATACATCCTTGTGATTCAGCAAGGGATCACTGCCCACATTTGAGCACAGGGGATTTGGAAAGGACAAGCCAGCACACACAAACTGAGCAGCGCTGCTGCGGCTGGGTCCCAAGTCACTGCATATGAACTGGTTTAGGTACGGCTGCCTGGGAGCACAGTGAAGTCTTTACTCTTCCTTGCTCCAGTTAAAATAAAACTACTCCACAAACCAGCATCTCCTTGCCATTATTCCCACCACTACAGAAATGATTTACCCCAGACATTATCATTTTGCCTGCCATTTGTATGACTGCCACATTTGTGACTGGAGCAACAGTTCCTCATGAAGGAAGGGCAATTATTAAAACATCATCTCTTTTCGGGAGGTTGAGCTGATTTCCCAATGCTTTCTTTTTCAGTATCTGCTTAAGTTGTCTTAGGCAGACCACTGACACAAGCAGGTTACTGTATAATTCTTCTTTCTGATCATTCAGGTTTGCTTTAAACATTCTCTTGTAGTCACCCATCCCTGCTGCTGCTCTTCTCGTCTCTTCCCACTCCCCCTTCCACCAAACAATCCTGCCCTTGAGCAGGTCAAACCCTTAGCAACAGAAAGCAATCTGAATGGAGCAGAGCAGCACTCTTTCTTTCACAACACACTATTCATATCAACAGTCAGTATAACTAACAAGGGAACTAAAAAAAAAATAAAGAAAAAAATAAGAATCACCATACCAATCAGACCTGTTGTCCGCCTGGTCCAGTATGCTTTCTCTGACAGTACCCGCTTCAGAGGAAGGTGCAAGAAACCTTGTAATTATAGAATAACCTGATTAATACAGGAAGTTTCGTTCTAGCCTTAGGCAGTCAGCAGCTGACTCACCTGCTTGTCTGAAACATAAGAATTTCTATCTGCTCTATTTTTTTTTTAAATCCTATGTAATTTAACAGTGGAAGGCTCATTACAAATGTACATTTCAAATCCAGTTTTGAATCCTACTAAGCATTTTAGGTTTTACTGTAACCTGTAGCTAGCAGTTATATTTGCTAATTATATAGGTTGCACTATTTTTATCATTGTTAGACTGACTGCCACTCAATCTCATTGGATGTCCCTTTTAAGGCTGTGGGAATAAGTGGGCCAGAGAGTGCAATGCCACTGCCTGTTTGCTCAGCCTCTCAGCTGGGAGAGGAGATGCTCAGAGAGGCACTCTGCAGTCAGCCTTGAGATCAAGGCATTACCATGGGATGCAGACTGCTGCATCCATATCACCAGTCCAAAATAGACAGGGAAGGAAACAAACACTCTTTCTGACATGTTGCCTACGTGCAGGTGCTCTCAAATCAGCGTGGGGGGACAGAAAAGCAGCAGTGATGCTGCTGATTTTTTTTTTGCAAATGTCACATAAATCCTGCAGCCAATCCAATCAATATTTCTTTTGTATCTAGAAATGAGTGAATGCAATGTATTTAGCAAAGTGCTGTACCATCACATCTACAGGCTAGAAGGTGGCTCCTATGTAATTAACACTTATTACAGTCTCACGTGCTAAGGTAGACTTGAGATACAAATAGCAGCGGCCTTTTCAGAACCCAGGAAGATGAACAACTGTAACCACCATCAAGGCTTCCCCTACACTGCACTAACCTCAGAGAAATACTCTGAGAGAGGACTGAACTAACAACAGGCACATACAACCTGCAGACTTATGGAGAAGAAGGTTGGAGTGGGATGAGCAATATTAGGGGGAAAAAAAAAGTAAGTAATTGGTTTGATCTGATTCTCTCCTGTGCTTATTTATTTTGAAGTAAATTGATTAGCCTGCTGCGAGCCTCATTTTTGCATCTGGTATAAATTAGCGCCCTTAATAAACAGGATGCTTGACTGGTATTGTCATTAATATCATCAATGACTGTGTTCTGTCACCTCACGCTGCTGTCCAGCTCTGAGAACTGTGTGTGTGTTGGCCTGACAGGACACATGCAACACATATTGAAGAACTCTACTGTTCAGAAAATGTGGATGAATTTCCTCTTCAAAGCGCAGTAAGCAGTGGAAGAGTGAGAGAAAAACTAAATAAGTAGGTAAGTATTTGAGTATGAGAACATCCTCTTATGTCTTTGTGGTTAGACTAGACGATCTTAGCGGTCTTTTCCAACCTTAATGGTGGTGCATGCTTTGAGATATTATAAGCTGCACTGGCTACTAAAGAACACAAACATGTCACCTCTAGTTTACATATTGGACAAAAGTTGTCATTCAAGCATTTCATAATAACCTTACCAATGAAGAAATAAGCTGAGCAAGGATAGCCAAAATGCAAGGATTTCACAATCCTAAATTCATAGAGCTGATAAATTACCTGTAAAATAATGTATTTTATGGAAGAAAGAATTAAGTTCACAGGGACATGTACAAGAAGCCTAAAAGTTACTATACCAGTAAAAAGCAACAACAGATATTCAGCATGTCAGAATATGTACTGTCATATTTCAACTGGTACAGGAACCACATCATACCAAAAGAACAAGGATTATTTGAATGACAGATCCACAAAAATACCAAAAGACTGAATATCTCAGGAGTTAAGGAGGAATCAAAAGGGCAGGACTTTTCATGGCAGCAAATGTTACTTCAGCCCGCAGCTTCATGTGCCATTGCAGGGTAGCTTAAGGCAACACAGTCCTGTTGCCACCCTGTCCTCACATCAGCCAGGTATTTCACTGTGCCACTTTCTGGCATTTGCCATGCACTGAGTAGAAGTTTAGACCTGCTGACTTCTAGAGGTTTCTTCCATTCTCAATTATTCTGCAACTCTATCTGACCATGCATAAGACTGGCTGAGGTTAAACTGACATAAAATTCACTGCTTTCTCTGTAGGATTGATTTTTTATTAGCTTTTGCCAGTTTATTTCCCTCTCTCGACTCCTCTCCAGGTCTGATAAGCATTAAAACTGACACAAGGGAAAGGGTGAAAATGGGCAGGTCAGACAGTTGGCAAGATCACAGCAGTGGAAACTTAGGCAAGCTGAAATTGCCACAAGGCTAAACAAAATGGACAAAACCAGCCAAAGTTCTCCCACTTTGCATATCCCCTTGAAACCTCCAATCACACCAAACAGGTTCTTATTAAGATTCATGCTTGTACTAGTGTTAAAGAAATTTCTCATTACTATAAGCCACACAGCATAGGTAATAAATGTTTAGCAAATGGTTATGTATAAACTGCAAACTATTTTACATTGAAAGTCAAGCTTAATACAGCCTGTGCTGTACAGAAATATGCTGGATGAATACCAGATGACTGCTCTTCTCCCATACTAAAATGAGTTACTTATCTCATAAAGCTATTCCAAGTAAAAGTGGCAAGTTTAAAGAGAATGCATGAAGTTTTGAATCTTTAATTTACCATGGCCTAAACTTAAGAAGTTTAGGTCGAGGTTTTCAAAATGACCCGAGTTATGCCATCTGTACAGAGAGATAATGAATTGATATCGACGTTCCAAAACACCGTGATAAAAGACTCTTCTCACAGTTTTACCGAAGTGCTGCCTGGCACAAGGAGCCCCAGTGATGAGCTCAAGCCATAGAGGCTTTCATAGGTTTGAAAGAAACCAAATTTGCATCAGCAGAAAGAATAAACATCTCTTCACATTCGTACCTTGAAGCGTTTGCACCGACACTATATAATTACTTTTCATTTCACATAGAGTTTCTCCTGAATTCTCTATTCCTCCCACAATTTCAAAATTATAGTATGTCTTCTTGCAGTTAAATGAATACATACATATGGCACCAAGTAAATTATTTAACTAAAAAGCAGTTAATGTTGCTATGAATTATGTTATTTGCTTGTATTTAACTTGTGCACATTTATTTGTTATAATACCTGGTTTGTACATCTTTAATCGAAATCAAGCAGAGGATTTGAATTGCTTTTTCTGCTTTAGTGTGATGCAATTTGTTAATCTGTATGGCTATAAAAACCCCTGGAGACAATCTGATATGCTATCTCACTGATCTTCCTTCTTCCTTTATTGACATATCTGTCAAAAATCATCTCACTATTTCATTCCTAAAATCCAGAGGCAAAAGAAGAAGGGAAGAGAACTTAATGCTGTCTTCATTTACATAGTTTCATTTAGTAGTAGCAAAAGTAGTTTTGAAAACCAAAGAGGGCTTTTCTTTGGACAAATAATTGGAGACAGCTCGTGTTTTTCAGATCGTTTGACTTCATTATAGTTGGAATATGTTCAGCCTTACTAACAAAACTGTACATCAGCTTTCAATAAAGACAACTGCAACACATCACCATAAGGTAATTTAAGTGGGTACAAATTTGATGCTAAATCCCCAAATGGATCTCAAGAGACATTGCAAGCCTGATAAATTCTTGGCTTTGTACAGGCTACGCCTGGGGATTCTGGACATTACTAAAAGAGTGACTGTGACATACAGAAATATGTGATAGCATAGAAGCTAAAATTTTACATGGCTCCTTCCCTGGATATTAATGCAATGAATAAAGGAAAAAAAAAAAAAAGACATTTCCCTTCACAAAGAGACTTCTGTGCAAAAACGGAGTTCTTTCTAGTTTCCTGGTCTATTTAACTTTAGAACAGAGAGCTGTCTTACAGAGAGACCTGGCCAGGCTGGAGGTATGGGCAAGCAAGAGCTGTGTGAAGCTTACCAAAGACAGGAGCCAGGCCCAGCGATTGTGGAATATAAATTGGATCCTGAGCTGCATTTATAGTACCTTTATCAGCAGAGATAGGGATGTGATTATCCCACGCTACCCAGCACTTGTCATATCACACATGGAGCACTGTGGCCAGGCAATTTGAAAAAAAAAGATGTGGACAAATTGGAGAGGGCCCAAATGAGGCCAGAACGTTTTCAAAGGGCTGGAGAAACAGTTCTTTGATAAAAGACTGAGGAGGTAGGTCTTTACACCCATGAGAAATGAAGGCTCAGGGGGACCTCAGCGCCGTATTCAGCACTTAAAGAGTCACTATGAAGAGGATAGAGGATGTCTCTTCACAGTGAGCCATCCAGAGAAACCAAGGGGCAACGGATTCATGTTGCATCAGGAGAGACTTAATCTTGATATCAGAAAGAAATTTTTCAGAGTGAGAACAGTCACTGATTGGAGCAACCTTCCCGGGGATGTGGTGAAATCCCCATCAGTGGAGGCTGCCAAGATGCGATTGGACAGAGTGCTAGATGATCTCATCTATGCTCACTTTTTCCCACAAAATGTTGGACTTGGTCTTTTGAGGTCAGTTCCAAACTGGGCTGTTTCGTCATTCTAACCTGGAGAGATTTTATTCCCAGATGCCAATTTAGTACAAAATAGCCATCCTACAATCTTTTTTTGTTACTTGATATGCTTTGATTAATGTCCTTGCCTAGGACATGAATGTTCAGATGCAATTCCATACCTGTGCTTTGCAATGCAAACAGTCCCTTTACCCTTCATTACTACTGCACCACAACCTATTGTGCAATGCAAGGAGACATCATTTTGATTCTGTTAAGATTTGAAAGGAGAATTAAAAGTGGTAAACAGAAAAAATAAATGTATCATAAGAGCATAAGAATGTAAGGTAATATATCAAGATAAATGTGTAGCTCTTCTAGTATGTATTTGAAAGCCAATGAGTTTTTTTAGCACAATCTGGGTGAAAATGAGATACCATAAGAATAAATGGTCACAAGTGAAAGGGAATAAACAGTCACACCTACAAATGTGACCTGGAACTAGGTCTGAAAAGTTTAGGTAAAACCTAGGCTAGCAGTTGGACCTTCTCTGCTTGGTGAAAAAGCAACAGTTTCGATACAGCTGTAGTTAGCAAGCTGAAGAAGAGCTCTTCCATGGAAAAGTTTTTTTGTATCAGTCTGCATTTTTAGAGTGAAGGTCACCCAACTGCACATGTAAGATCCTTGCTTTCTCAAAAATTCTTGCATCTGAACCTCAGAAAAGATTTACCCCCAGAGTACATCGTATTTTTATAGCAGCTTCCAGTTTTAGAACACTTGAAATTTGTGAAAGAGCATGACTTTTTTTGTTAAATTTCTGAAATTATAGTACATAATTAATTCATGTAACGTTTGTATTACACTGCTTTTGTTACAGTATTTTAAGCATAAAACATGAACATTAATCAAGCAACAGTTGCCATCAAGCTTATAAGTTTTTGCTGCCCTTAGAAAATTCACAGACTGTAAGAAGTGGGTTCAGTCAGAGGGGTTTTTTGTTATCGGTATCATGGTCAGCCTGAAAATGAACTATAGCAAATGTCATTTTGCTAAATCCATGCTTTTTATTAAATTCTTTTTGAAAACCAAGGCTAAGATCTTGGCAGTTTACTTGTATGATTTGTATCTGCAATCTACATCCAGAGATAAATGGGAGCCTGGGGCTTCCAAGAGAACTGGAGCGAGCATCTTGCAACCACACAGAAATACAGAAACAAAATGAAAAAAAACCCACCAAAGTAATACCAACAAAAAACAAACCTGACACTGCTTTTGGCATAATTTGGCACTGCCTATGAGGGAATCTTGTTCCTAGAGTAATTTTTTTGCATTTAAGAGAGTTATGGCACATCAAGATACTAAGAGGCAATCCAAAAACCCAAACAAAATGATCATTATCAATTGAAAATTAGAAAATCCTCAGAAATGAAAAAATAATGATAATTAATGCTTTGCATTCTGTAAGCCACAGCTGTTTATAGTTAGCCTAGTAGAGTATCCCGTAATGTGACCAGTGAGAAATGAGGAGGTATCCAATGTGGCACCTGTCCTCATAAGCTGAATATTATAGTTCAGATGATTCTCAGTCAAGCAGAGGAGAACTCACTGAAATTCTGCAGAAAAAAAATCTAAGCCCCTGAAGAGTAGTTTCCAATATTGAGAAAGACCTTCTGCACTCCAGGCAGTTCTTAGTTACTCACATCTACATCTGCAATTTTTAGTGGTTCAGGCTCCCTCAGTAATTAGAGTAACAGAAGTAGCACAGTCCCATCAGCACAGCGCTTTTGAGAATCACCTATACTTCTTGACAAGCCTAATTAGTTCAGGCAGAAAATCTATGCTAATATAGCTGTATTGTGCCTGGCATTCAGCACCGCATTGCCCAGCACTGCACACTGTGTCTCACAGACAAGAAGAGCAAAATACTTCTATCAGGAAGAATGCAGCATTTCAAAGTCAGCTTTGGGCCCTCATTAACATGGACAATTTGTTTCAATTTGGACATGTCTGAAATCTCCTTAAACTCTGAAAGCTTTGCCCTGGTTGCCTTCAGGTTACTGCGCAGCTACAAATACTGCTTTGGCTCCAATAGTAATTGCCTCCTGAGAAGCCAAGGCACACACTGGGCAAATGGGGGAGGAATGCAAAGGAAAGGAAAGGGGATCTTACCCTGTGGAATTATTTTTGCAGATTAAAAATTTGAGGAAATTTAGGAATTTATAATGGTGAATTTTAAGCAAGTCTGATCCTTTTACTATGCTAAAAGAGCAAGCTGTAATTCTCACGTAGGAAACTTAAAAATGAAATAATAATTGGGAAACGACAATCATCCCTAACCATTAGCAGAATCTATACACTGTCCTTAAAATGATAAATAAGAGGAAGTAACTAATGCTGCAGTGCCAAGCAGTCGTTCTGCTAACTTACTGCATCCTATTCTTAGCAAAGGATTTCCCAAGCCACATAAAAGTACTCAAAGAGTAAACTGTATTTTATACAAGCCATTTAAATAATTTTAAAGAATAGTTCTGTGCAGTTTTTTTTTACCAGAAAAGGAAATCCGATTTTGTTTATGATAAAATCACATCGACATTTATTTTGCAAACCTTTAAATCAAGAGTTAAAGGACTACGGGTAACCTAAGAATTAGAATGCTAACTATATAGGATCAAAATAAGCACTTTCTTATTACTAATATAATTAATATATTAGACAAGCTACAAGAGCTCACATGGCAGAGATGGAGGAGAGTAGTTAATCCTAGTTGAAACTGACCTTTTGTCTCACTCTTTAAACATGGCGTTTTTATTTCTATTTTTTCTTAATGACATTTGTTGCAATTCTTCAGTGAATTACAGGTCTTCATATCAGTGTTTGCTTGGGTAAATTAAATAACCAAGTACCATAACATTGTGTAATAAAAGACAAAGCTCAGTGAAGTACAGTCAAAGCTATCAGTGTACAATAGGACAAAGCAGTGACACGAGAACTGTGTAAGGCTGCAACTGAAATCAGGATCCCAAGGAAGTTCAGTCAGGAGTAGTGTTGCAGCTGCAACTCCCACTACCCACTTACTTGATGAAGTAGTCCCTTCCATCTCTGTTTGCCGTCATCTCCCATCCATAAGGTGTCCCCTGGTTTAAGCTCCAGGTCCCTGATGGATGAGGCCAGCCTGAAGACTTGTTCCTGTGGCTGCAATTGGAGGGAAGAAAGAAAAAAACATGTGACTCACCTGTTGTATTTATTCTTTACATCTATTTATTTCACAAAATTCACTTGACGTCTGAATGCTTTTGAAGTTGTGAAAAATACAGTCAGAATTCAGGCAAGCAAAATCAGGCTAGCAGGCCTACTCATATTGGTAATATTCTTTCAGAAAGTGGAGAGGTCTCTGTTAATTCCAGTGGTCTTTGAGCCTAAACGTTTAGCAGGTGAAAACTGTTACACACCATCAGTTCTATAACCACAACAGTCATTTGTAATAGCTTCCAGCACAAGGAAAGAGAAGCTTTTCCATTCACTGCCATCTCCTCTTCGAATGCCCAGGGACTGGCCCGGCACCCATTTTCACTGGTGTTCCACATGACAGAATGAAAGACCAGAACACTTCTGTTTGTATATGGATACTAAACTGCTTCAATGTGCAGATGTTGTTGCACTTGATCATTATCCTTTAATCCCTTCCTCTGGACAAGTTGTGAAAGGCTGCAGTATCTCTGAGCACACAGTCACATATCACTGCTCAAGCACTCTCTGCTAATACCCCTCTACTGAGCATGAACCAAGTCACACCATCTTAAATAAAGCAGCAGCTTTCAGAGTTCACTTAAATCAGAGAAATTCAACATGGCAGTATTTCTCCACACCTCTGATAAATTCTGTGGAGTGCATTCTACTGACTCCATACATAAAAAACAGGTAGTTAGCAAGAATCCTCCACAGATTCCCATAGGAAATCCAAGCAGTCATACAGTTATTTTGCCACACACTTGCAAGAGTTAAGCTAGATTTTACCACATATTCACTTTTGCTGCGGGACTTACAGGAACAGAAGGCAACAAGTAAATCTGTTAGCAAAATTAATCAAGTCATGGATTGCTGTGTATGATTCAAAAAAGAAAAGGATCTGGAAAATGAGGTAGAGTAACCAAAGATGCTAAAGACCAGCTGACAGCACATCCTAGACAGCCAAGATGAATGAGCAAGGAACATCAAATACAACCTAACATCTAGAAGTGCAAAACAAAAGACACACACACACAAAAAAGAGTATGTTTTGAAATAGCCATCTTCTCCCTCTCTAACTTTCATCTGCCCATGAAATATATTTCTCCTTAGTTTTACTTGCTATATTTATGTTAAGTTCAAATACTAGCAATGAACATATTATCTATTGCCTGAGATAGAGATGTAAGAATTTCATCCCTGTAGAGAAACAGAAGGTAATATAACCTGGTGAACACATTTCTGGAAGAAGATTATTGGTCTCTGTGGACAACTCAACAATTCATTGCAAATTGCTAACCTCAACAAAGTTGTACATAGTTAATCTTTCCCAAAGGAGGAAATGCATCATTAAAAACAAACTAGCTACTTTCCCTCCCCCTTCATTTCAAGGATTAATCACTACTGAGAACAGATAGGGTGCTTCAAAACATAATTTACATGTAAAGTAGAGCATTACAATGAAGAGCTAGATATCATCTGATTTACCAATTACATTAAGTACTCTATTTCTAGGAGTAGAAAAAACATTTCAGTTAGCATATTCAAACACTGCTATTTGCCATAGGACAGGGCCTAAGTCTAATATTTGAACATGTGAGAAATCTTAATAAAATGACAGATACTCATGGTGAACGAAACACATAAATGTCAAATATGCTACATTACCTTGGATAAAGGTAACTAACTCATTCCTGATCAAAGGAACTAATCAAAAAGAGGCATCTAAAGTAAGAAGACAAGGTTTGAAGCTAAGTATTTTCAACAATTTCTCAGAGATTTGTGGTAAGTTAAACTTTAGCATTCATGCTTCTCTTTATACTTGACTGGGGGAGGAAACAAACCATCCTACAATCTACGAATGACAGCTTAACTATCTCTCTAGACTTCAAACTATACTTAAGATAATTTTGAATCTGAAATATTGCAGTTGGCTAAAAAAAAAAAAAGTAACATTTTATCTGGCTTATAAAGGCATATCCGTACATTTAGCACTTTTCAAATTAATCAAAACACATTTTACAACCTCTTGTGTCAGTTACTCTATCTGAAGAAAGGGTACAGGGACATTTAAATTCCCATGTAAAGCACATCAAACTTCAATTACAACAGAATGTGTAGGAGTCCACAACAGTAATGATGATCAATACTACCCCTCTCTGCATTCAAACTAAGGGCTCATCTTTGTATGAATTATAACTTCAGTGAATTTTAAAGTAAATTTAATTCCCCTGAAAATCTCCCTTGAGCCCTTGAATTGTTATTGATGACAGAAGCTCTCATATAATGATGGGCACTAACTCCCTTATTTATCTATATATACATCTGTATCTGCTCCAGTCCTCCAGACTTCCTTATAATCAGTAGGAAATAAATCAGCATTTTATTTTATTCACCTGTCTACCTGTATACACCTAAGTTGTGGTATTAAATGAGTACAAACACTGAGGCAGCTCAAGGTGCGGGAAAAACAAATACCCACTGAACGCTTGCTATAGCTGTTTGTATGATTCAGTAATCCACACTCATGTCACATCAATAAAACAAGATTTTTTCTGTTCCAGAATACATGAAACTCAAAGGTGATTAGCACTGGTGATTTCCAGCATCTCAAACAGTACAGTCTCAAAAAATGAGATGACAAATCTCATTATTTAACCCACTTGTTGAATATTATTCTGCTTGCCTGCAAGAATTCTGTTCAGTGGACACTGCTAAGGGCAAAAGATAGCAAGGGAAAGGTCAGTGCCAGAAGGAATATCAAAGCCTCTTGTAGGAAACCATAAGAAGGCCAGACATTTCACTCAGCGGGAGCACAAAGCCACTTTTGCAGGTTTTAAGCCAGGGTGTCTCACTGTTGAGGAAGGCCATCAGGAGATTCCAGTACAAACCCTACCACTCTGCATATGATCTTGGATAAATTCCTCAGCTCTCTGATCACCACTTGCCATTCCTTCCCTCCCAGGAAGAGGAGGAGTACACTAAGATGGCCCAGGTCTCTGACAGATGTTTCCCAAGAGTGCAAAGATCGAGAAATACAACTTCTACTCTAGCAAGCCTGCCCTTGGAGTAAGCCCTGGCACTGCTGCGTCACTGCTTGCTGTCTGTCACCATCCCTGCTCTCTGCAGTCACACCTGCTGCTGCAGCATGTGCCACTGAAACAGCTCTTAGGCAGATAGTCCATTGGCAGAGTCTAAGCAGAGCTCTGATAACAAGGCAGCGATAGCTATGACACTGCATCAGCCTTTTTGTGATATCTTGTGGTAACGGTAGAAAAACAGATCACTTCGAACTGCTTCACACTGAACAATCAATTCATTAAATACTTCAGATAGCACATAAGGAATCAGTGTGCTCTGTGAAGGCAATGTCGTACTGGGAATATAATAGCTACACCACAGCAAAGGTCTTGAGGTCAGCCTATTTGCTACGCTGTGCTCGAGGCATGGCTGAAATACATGTTCATATGTCAAGTCTTCTGTATTTGACATCAGCAGTATGAAATTTACACAATATTCAGAACATACACAGCATCAACCATAGTGTAAACAGAAAGTGAAAGCCTGTAAACAGTACCCATCCCTTTTCAAAAAATCAAAACTAGAACAGTTTCAACATCTAAAGTCTCCTATTAAAGCCTACTGGCCATGGCATCTTAGCCTCAAACTGAAAGCAGACAGCAACATCATTTTTTTTAAAGAATCAGTCAAGTCAGATGTTTAAATTCTGTGGAAAACTGAATACCAAACATAAAATAGTATTCACAGATTCAGGCAATATTGTCCAGAACTTACCTTTTAAACTAGAAACATGAGATTCTTCCCAATAGATGTTTGCTACAGAAATCTTGACAGACTATTCAATTACACCACTTGAAGGGTCCAAGCCCATAAATTTTGTTACAAATACAGTGTTCCCCTGAACTGGTGGAAATGAAGCTCCCAGGCTGCAAGTTTCTAAGAACATTAAGTAGCACTGACACAAAGCAGCATTCCCACCCTCCTGTAATCCATCCTCCTACTCATCACCATTCCTCCTGTGCCAACACAAGTAAACTAGATCACCCTAAAACTAGTGGCTAGTTTTTCATGTGAGTTCATCTCTGCTTCCTCCATGGTCTCACAGAAGGCCACATGGCAGCAAAAATGAAGGATGGTGCAAAACCTGCCTGCTTCAGATATTCCTTGCACAAAGAAAGTCAGAGGCACTTAACTACATACTGTCTACTAAGGCATAAAATTGGCCACATAGGAGTACGATGCCTACCCATCCTAAAGACAGACACTGTGTTTATGTCCATCCTTTTCTGCAGACAGGAGATAGAAAAATTCTTCTTTCCTTAGGAATTGGCACAGAGTCAGGTCTCCTTAATCACTGGAGTAGTCTCCATTCCCATGCCCAAGAACCCCTAATCTCCTGACAGATGTCAAACCATGATTAAAAACAGTAGTGACCTTGAAACTTTCCAGTTCTTTTTTTCCTAAGGAATTAGGCAGAAATCTGAACAGTCTTTATCACAGTGGACTTCAACACTTGCTACCTGCAACCTCAGGCAGCAGGTATCCTTGCAGCATGATCTCTCTACATAAGTCTGGATTTATGAGTTCTGGTTGACCCCTTGGACCTGGAGTCTAAAGAATACAGATGGAGAAGCCATAATACCGAGTTTATAAACCCTTCCTCACTTTCACAGCCCATTTGTCTTTTTCCCTTCCTGTTAGGAAAAGGGTGAAAGAGTAGAGGTAAACCATCTGAGTTGACTCCACACACCTCTTCCTCTTACCTACACCAGCCAAATCCCTTAGTAGTCAGGAAGGGAAGGCATTCATTTATTTTTAAGGCATGGTAGCTCCTGTTCCACTGTTATCACTTTTACTGATTGACAGTGGATAACGAAGGTATCATGGACACCTGCCACTTTCTGTTTGCTGCCCTCTGACTCTTGTAGCAATGGTTTTCATAGGCTTTGTCACTCTCATTGTCATCCTCTGAAATTCCTCCAGTCCTGTGACTCTGTTGAGACACGAGTTCAGGTTTGCACTCAGGATAATGGCATATACAGACAGGCCCTGAAGAAACTCTGAAGTAGGTATTTCAAAAAGGAGCTGAGGAGCACTTCTGGCATGAAGGATCTCACTGAAGAGGTAGATTCAGTTCTTTTCTAAAGTAGTCATGTGAATTTGCAGTCTTTCTACCTGTTTAGACTAGGTCACCACTGACTGTCATTTGGAACCTCAACATATCGCTCCACGGGTATATCAGAATTTGAATTTCAAGCACATGAATTTGGAGATGAATTCTGTGTCACCCTCAAAAAAAGCCTTTACAATGAGTACTGAGTTCCAATCTTTAAATACTCATATAACATAACAAATCATCTGTTTTTATTAACTGATTATGTATTTCCCATCCTATACCCCCTTCCAAAACACTGAAGTAAATCACAAAACCAAGCACAAGCATCTTCCAAGCTCCTGGTACCTTTATAGTTTTAAGCAAGAACTTTTACGCTACATTTATCAAATGGGATTTTTTCACCTTAAGACCTTCAGAATTTGGGGTAACTATGATCTGTCAATTTGTTATCAATTGCTTAGGTAATCTGATATCTAATATCACTTATCATATTGGGGCATACCTTCCAAAAAGTCACCAATCCAGAAGCTCCCACTGGAGGCTCCCTTTCAACACACAGCTTCAAAAAACACTCCTTTTTTTCTGTGGCCCTCTTTTCCCAAAGGGTTGGTTTGAGTTGAAGAGTAGTTATGAGCTCACAGGCTCAAGCAAAGGGTGAAGGCAGCCAGGGTTTCTGATAGAAACCTTCATAACAGTAAAATATCTGTATGTGGATCCATCTGCAATCTCCCAAAAGCTAAATAATTTGAATAACCTATGCATTTAATTAACTTTTTAAGCAATCGCCTTAAATTTCTTCTGTTGGATAAATATAGTAGAAGGATTATACTTTATTTTAAAACAATTCATTGAATAACACAGCTGTAACAGCAACGGATGACTTAAGTTAAATAATTTGCACTATGAAGATTCGCAGTATAACACTATGCTTACCACTTGGATATTTAGTGCTTTGGACGCACCTCATTTAAATGTTTGGCTCTTCTCATAGTCTGTACTTACTGACAGCACTTCTTCATGCCTGATAGTATATCTGCAGGAAGGTTAGTGACTTATTCACGACTGACCAACTAACATAACTAACCCAACACTCCTAATGAACTAATATTGTTGATACAGTGGCTTCCTTTATATTACTATACTGAGAAAAAACTTCCAAATATTGAGTTCTGGCATGTATCATGGCTTCACTTCAACTCTGCACTAACATAAAAACCAGTTCCTTTGCCATCCATGTACTTGTTCAGAAGTAAGACCCTCACCAATCCATTGTTAAAGGAAGACATCCTGAACAAAAGTCACACTATACTTTAAAAAGTTGCTTGTGAAAAAAAGTGGGGCTCCTCAGCAGCCACTGGTATATGGTATGGCCTCAACCAACCATAGGAACAACTACGTACCTACATTCCAAGAGGAACACTAGAGGCACATTATTTTTGTTTTATTCTTTCTTAAAAGTAAAAATGAGACTGTGCTTGCAACACAGAGTTCAATAACAGTATCTCTGTGATATTTAATCTTTTGCTGCCTCAGGAATAGAAACCTGCTTTCTCAATCCAGTTCTCACCCATTCCCATCCCAGAAGACTACTGCACTAAGCCTACTTTGATCCTACCATTTTAATTAAAAAAAAAAAAAAAAGAAAAGGAAGAAGCAGAGAAAAGTTTGGAAGACTTTGTAGCTACACTATCAAGAGCAGTCATCATACCCAGCTATCAAAATACTCCTGAGAGGCACAGTTCAATAAGACGTATGTAATAAACAGTAATTTTCTGATTCAAGATCAAGAACGTTGTAAAGGTTGGTGTCTCTGCACAAAGTCCCATAAAATCTCATAGAAGTAGTTCTATCACCATGCACAACAGATTATAATGCCCCAGATGCACTTCACTGTACTAAAAAAAAAAACAAAAACAACATACTGGGATCCTATGGCTAAGTCAGAAATACAGGGTAGAACCCTAATTACCTAATGACTGTTTTTCTTACTTAGCCATGAGAATGAAATGCTAGAAAAAGATATTTTTGCCATGTGACAACTGTCTGTCTCAATAAACCTACAAGACACATCGCATGGTCTGGCAAGCGTAGAATAATGTTACAGTGCATTTCAGACTTATTCTGAATTTCTGCCCGGATCACTCATAAAAAATGATGCTTCCTGCCTTCTCTGAATATAGTCTTAACTAGTACCTTCTCTATTTAATTATTTATAATTGTTATTCTATTTTTAATTTTTATTGTTAAGATAATGAGTAAGCCAGGTTCCCTTCAGTTGGATGCTCAGAAACTGTGCCCCATGCTAAATGTTGCTTTTTTAGCAAGAGGATCTAGGCAATAACTACTCCTCAAACTCTGGATAGAGCAAATAGTTCCTGACATTTTTTCCCCCTCTTCCCATCTTCCTCCATAGATGCTCTCAATTATTCAGTTTCACAGAGTATCAGCCATTCTTACTCTGAACCAATGCAAAGGACTCCACTCAAACTTGAAATCTTTTGGTTGAGTCACACACAAGTATGACTCAAAACTTCACAGTAGACTCCCCCCTCCAGATAACAATCCAGTAGAGGGAACACCTTTGTAGAAAATCCTCTCTTTTTTTTCTGCGGATCACCTGAGCTTCCAATTCCACAGTGCCTAAAATTAAGGCATTTAAATGACAGTCTAAACCTGGGTGGAGGATAGAAGGCATTCACACTAATTCCTCCTCCACCTTCCATTGCTGCTGACCTAAAGCACTGAGAGTTCAGTGCCATGCAATGGATCAGATCAGGGATCTCCTGGCTACCACACAAGCAGGGAAACACAGCAGCTGCCCATCACTTGATGGGGGAAAAATGGGGCAATTCCACATGACTGGAAAAAATTACCTTCACCTCCTTCACTCCTCTACAGGCAGAGCCTGCACATCTTTGTCCATTAAGAGCAAGTTTCTGCTGGTACATATGCAGACATAGGCTTGGGGAACACAGACCCAACAAGCACAGATAAGATACAGACATAAACCTGAGGTTTGCTTAGTTTACACAATGCTACCTGAAAAATAATCCACCTTTCGGGCTATTATGCATTCATATTAGCCTTTTCATGAACTCTCATCATTTCAGCAACAGAGTTCTGTCTGTTTCCTTTTTAGAATCTTGTAAAAGCCAGAAAGTATTCTAGGGAGCAAACTGTGATTTGTACTTGGCTCCTTGTAAAAGCACTTTCACTTTCTGTACATCACTAAACACTGATGCATGTGAGATAGTTTTCTTATTTTAATGGGTCTTTTGACCATAGGCTTGCTTAGGATTACTTAGTATTTCTGGGGGGAAAAAAAAGAAAGAAAAAAAAAAAGAAAGAAAAAAAAGGAAACAAAGAATATTTGTCTCTTTCACACTTAGTGAATGGTTTATTTGTATTTCTTTCTGTATTTCCAGAAAATGCTTTTAAAATAGTTATTTTTTTTTTCCTCAGACCTGAACAGATTGGACAACTTTACCAACTATATCATAATTACTATCTTTCTAAATCCTAATACCTGCAATAGAAATGTTATCTAGCTCACTGAATGCATTATTACTAATACTGATAGTTTAAGATAGTACAGAGTAGAATAGGAAATATTATTTTCGGAGCAGCCACATACATCACTTGCTTTGTGTACTTTTCCTCCCTTTTGCTTTCCTATTAAACTGTCCTTATCTCAACCCATGAATTTACTTCCCCCTCTCCAGTCCTGCATGCAGGCTTGAATGAGTGAATGGCTGTGTGGTGCTTAGCTGCCTGCCAGGCTAAATTGCTATACTTAAAACTCGTCTTAAGAAAGAAAAAACAAACAAATAAAAATACCCCAACGGGGTGAGCTTCAGCATTTTACAAGAACCTCAGTTGCTCTAGAGCACAAGTAGCATCAACCTTCTCTACCATTTTTAAATCACTTTTTCCCACTATACTGCCATACACTGTAGTCAGGAACGATCTCCACTGAATTTTTACTCAAATTTACGTCTGTAAAAACACAGCACGATCCAGAACTAATAGCATTCCCTTAAACTTCTGCCAATGTCACTTCCTTACCTGACCTCACTTTTCCTTGGCAGACAAAATACACAGTGTGATGTCAAACTGGCTCTCATTCTGATAGCGAAGGATAGAATTTCTCAAGATAGTTGCTATAAAACCAGAAAGTCAAGTATCAGATCAGCTTATAATTTCTTAAGATTGACAACTTTTAATTAAAATCCACTTTTAGATTCTTTATCAACCTAAATAGGTTTCTATAGGGTTTTTTCTGTTGTTGCTGTTGTTTGTTTGTTTCTTTCTTTTTGCTTATCAACAAGTCATACAATCCAGCTCTCAGAGAGAATACTGTTCTGGGAAAAAAAAAATCAGAAAAAGCAGCTTTGAAGATATCACGTGTTCACCAAAGAGGGACTATGTCACTTAGAAAAGATAAAATTCTAACATTTTATCACTTCCCATTAAATGTATTAAAACATTATATCATAAAATAGCCTGTAGCTGGAGCAGAAATGCTAGAGATTTTAATTATATATAAATACAATGACTTTTCTGGAGTGTGCCATTTTATGATTACTAAGACATTAAAAAGATGAACTTATCTGCCTCTTTATGATATTAGCCCACAATTTACATAAAATGTTACATTGTCTCCAATAAATAATCTCAAAGATGAGGGCATTAGCACTGACATTTCATTATTTCACTTCTAAAGTTGGTTAAAATATACTTTTGTACCCTCTAGATCCCAGAGGCTCAGAAAAGTCTAGATTTCTTCTAATGCTCTTGCTCCCAGGCTGTCAGGAGTAGCCAAGAAATATTTTATCCATGCTCTGATGATTCAACAAAGACATATGTAATTCCACTCCATAGCATTATTACTTTTTCTTTCTCTCCTTTGTCCTGCCAGCCCTTGGACACAAGAAGTGCAAGTCTCTGAGAGCTCATCTCACCATGATGACTGATGTTGTGATTATCCAATCACACGCAAGAGAGGAGAATTCAAAACATGGAGTTATGCATGGAGCTGCAGAAGCCAAACTTAGCAAGCAACGATAAAAGCTCTGCTAAAGAGAAACAAAAAGGTGTGTTCTTAAGCGAGTTCACATGGCTACACCTATTTCTTTTGTTTGTCCTTAATATTAGCAGTGAGGCTTACAGTTTAACTGGAATGTCATTTCTAACACCAGCTGGCCCACAGTCAACAGCAAACTGCTAAATAACAATGCACAATGCAGTATTCACACTACATCAGCAGGTCACTAACTTGTATGTATCATAGAAGCATGGGAGAAATTGGCCTGGAGGAGTGGAAAAAATGCATATTACACCGCCAACTAAGTTGCCTGGAGTTAATCTTGCACAGCTGATTTCCATTACTTTATTCCATTAATCCTTAAAAAAGAGAGAGAGAGAGAAATTTGCTTATTCTGTTTGTTTGTTTGTTTCTGTTATGTGGCGTATATACCTTTTATGTCACCATTTCCTAAGACAGTGATTTTTTAGGATAAAATCTGTGAGCCAAAAAGTGTAATGTGAAATGTATTGGGTTTTTTTTTCCTCCAATTTGATTTAACATCTGAAACGCACTCTGAAGGTAGGAAGTATTTTTACAAGTAGAATTAAAAAAAAATTAAGATCTTATTATATAAAACACTCTCAGAGTAACAAGGATTTGACCACCTAAATTCCTCTTATCATATGATATGAAGTCACCTAGTTACCTATCAAGGCAAATGGATTTATAACTTTCTTGTGACACCAGATTATTGAAAAAGAAAACAAAAGGAAACAACAACAACATCTATATAATTCTTTAGTTTACACCGGCTCTCAGTTACAGACTTCAACAGGAACATGGGTATTTCTGCTGGATAGGAATACATCCTGGCAAGCTGTAACTGTATTGCCACTGTGACAGCTACCAGAAAGTATCCAAAAACTCTCAACCAACCACAGGTGATAGTAAGAAAAAGGATTCAGGCAGAAGTACAACAGATACAGCTAACCTGCTAACAGCCACTGACAAGCAGATTCCTAGAAATCTTGCAGCAGAGAATAGAAGTTTCCCTGCAGCAAGAAAATTAGAGGGACTCTGGGACTTCCAAAGGTTTAATATTGACACCAAGTTGTAGTGCTGCTGGGTGTTTTCCTATACTAACAAAGATGTATCTGGTTGTAGCTGTGTCCTCCAGCTGAGCTGTATGTACATACATATCTGGATGGAATTCAGCTCTTGGAAACTATCTATTCTCTACACTTGCAGTTCTTCCAGCTTGCTTGGTAAAGGTGTGACCAGCAATGATGAAACTATGTATCAGTATAAGGCAAAAGTGAGTGGGAGGGTATGAGCATTCAAAATAGAAAATTCTAATACAAAGCTTAGAGTCACCTAGCCAGCTCTACTCTTCGCTGTTTCCTTTTTGCTTTTAAGAGCAGCACACATGAAGAAGGCTTAATCCATTTACCATGTGACATTTTCATCACTCCAGCCATAACCGTCTCATTTCCAAATAACTTCACAACACTGTCTGTAACTTGGGTCCTCTCACACTTGTTCGGAATAACTTGTCCTAGCCAGACCATCAGCTCCACCATGCCATTCATGAAGTGCAAGTCATCCTCCTGACTCCCAAGAAAGAAAGAAAAAGTGTAAGGGAATGTACAAACTGTGAAATACAATGAACAAAATTAAAAAGGAAGCTTCAGGAAGGGGGAGTAAAATTGCCCGCTTGCTGCTGCCAACACCCCAGAGCAGTGGGTGAGGCCCTCAGAACAGAAGGGCTGTAAGAAGGGGTGGCCGTGACAGGCTAGAGGAAGTTCAGGGTACTCGCAGGAGGCCACAAAAGCCCATTTCACCCAGGGAAGAAAGAAAAATATCCTCAGGAGCAGCCACTGTCTGTCAGACCTAAGTGGGCTTGAACCCAGTCTCAATGCTGTGTCCTTTGCGGAGGGCAGTGGCACAACCACCATTTCCAACCAGCTTCTCTCCCAGCTGCAGCTCTTAAATTACTTAATCACCTATTTTACAGAAGCCATTAAATAACAGATTATACTCGCCACCCTTTCATTTTTTCTTGCACAAATATATCCTACTTGAGATGGTTCCTGTAGACAGAAACAAGAAAAGCCTTTTCAAGTTTGACTGTAGAGTCACACGCATTAACTTCTTATCCTGTTGCTCTCCTGTCTTTTTAAGCCTTTCCTTCTCCAGGTTTTCTGATGCCCAGCAGGTCACAGGACACCTGGTCCTCAGGGGACAGTCCAGACCACCAGAACCTGCTTGGAGTTGGGGAACATACCAACATTTTAGGAAGATCAGAGTTTGACAGCAAGCACGAGCCCAAGCTTCAGGTCAGCCAGCTGAAAGCCTGAGGTTTTTTACCAAGGACTTTACTATACTTCAGGGAGCTATTTTTATTTCTTCAGTGTATTAATTCTCCCTCCCATTTTCTGAAGCACAGAGCAGAACTTGACAGCTTGCTACCTGTAAAGAAATGCAGAAATTTTACCTATGTTTGTAGCAGCCTAGCTACTTACAAAAAAAGGCAAAAGAAGATGCTTAGTAACAGGAGTTATTCACTGTGGCATTCTTCATGTTCACACAGAAGTCCATTTGAACCTTTAGCTCCTTAACATCCTCATAAACCTGTTCACAATCACTTAGAAAAATAAATCTAAGTTTGAAGTGATTTAGGAATGTGTTTTACAAACAGACTGCTAAGCCTAAGGGTAGATTTAGGTTAGGTATGAGGAAGAAATCTCTTACAATGAGGATGGTGAGGCACTGGAACAGGTCACCCAGTGATGTGGTTGATGCCATGTCCCTGGAGACTTTCCAGGCGATGATGGATCAGGCCCTAGGCAGCCTGATCCTAGCTGTAGATGTCCCTGTTCATTGTAGGGAAGTTGGACCAGATGGCCCTCAGAGGTCCCTTTCAACTGTAAGGATTCTGTGATTCTATGACTTGAGATTAAGGCAATTTTAAAGTAAATGAGTATATCAGCAAATGCTTCATTACTAAGTGATTTAATCAATTTTGTTTTAAAGGTCATACCTGAACAGGTTTAGATCTTCAATTAATCACCAATCCCACCAACAGAATAAATGTAGATACGATAAGCCTTTTAAAATAAAAACTGTTATTCTAATTTATCATTTAACAAGAGGATTATATTTTGTGGTAACTAACCACATATATGTGGTAACTAACCACATATACTACCACTATATTTTGTGGTAACTAAATGTGGTATTTACCACTAATGTGGTAAATACCACATTTTATGTGGTAACATAACTTCTGTAAAGATACAGAGAAGATCAATTCCATTTGAGGAGGAGGAAATTTTACTATTTGCTTCAGTGGGAACTTATTTTATCCCTGGAGAATGATCCACGACAAACTCTACTCCCTCCTGTGCTGATCTGGCCTGAGATAAAACCCTTTTACAGTAGAAAAATGAGTGAACAATAATGATTATAATGAAGACTGACTATTCCTGCCCAAACCAGCACTGCTGCATGGAACTTTAGTGATGTTGCTGACCTCTGCAGCGCATTTCATTTTCCACACCAGCCTTACAGGAAGGTTTCTGATGCTTGCTACAGGTATGTACGTGGCCAGACTGAAGGCACTGGAGTGCAGCACATGCCCAGAAATGTTGCTGTCCATGTTAGCATCTCGCGCAGCACAGGATTTGTTTCAGAGAACTGACAGCACAAAGAAAGCTCCATTGTGGTTTGGACGGTAAATATTTACTGACTGTCAAGTTGAGTTGCAGCTGCATAACTCTGCTGCTGGTTTAAACACTGTTGACTCAGAGTCCTGAAGCTATGAAGTTGGCTTATAGTATGTATAAAAAGGATGTTCATTGCTAACCAGGTAAACAGGCATATATCTGAGACAATGTTTTTGTTTTGTTTTGTTTTGTTTTTTCCCTCCAAGAAGGTAAATATTTCATTCATTGTTCAGAAAATAAACTTGTTTTCTTCAAAGTCACCACAAGGCAATGTTTTGCTTTCATCAGCTCAGTCTCGGCAGGCAGACACATAGACACATTAGGAATGCAAGCAGGCAGAGAGCAATGTTTTTCAGACTGGTGCTTGTGATCTACTGTGGCATTAACAGGAACATTTTAAAACCTACAAGTTTAAAGGGCACTGTATGAGAGTACAATCCTGCCACAATAGGTAAACATCTGCAGCTTCCCACTACCAACATTCTTGTTACCATCATCATTATTTTTGATCTAAGACCTCTGATTCTACTGCAAGTGTCATGACCCTGCCTTCTAATTAAACTTCATGGAATCTTGACTTTTTTAATACTAACTTTCTATCTGATATAAAAGTAAGTTTCCAGGACTCAAAGCAGAGTAAGTGATTTTTTAACTATAAAATACCATCATAGAAAATAACATGCATCATGATTTTTTTTTAACTCTCCTATTACTTGAAGTTTCAATGAACTTTTAAGTGTCCTTCTATATTTATTCTTAACCACGTTTGAAAAGATAATCAGCACTTACTGTCCTAATTCAAAAGTTTAACAACAAAAGATAAAATAATTTTTTTCCACATCTGTTTAATGGAGGACAGAAAATGAAACATACTGCTTCTTTTCCTAAAAGCTATTAGGGATCTAGCAATAATTTCAGCAGAAATTATACAATTTCAAATAAATTAGAAAGGCATCAGAATGCCCAAGTACTTCAACATATACCTGTCAGTGAAAAAACACACAGACAGAATCAAATCGAAAGGGAAAGAGGAATATTAATAAGTTGGCACAACCTGTTCTCTTCAGTGAATGTTGCTCAAGGCTCCACTTTTTCCAATGCACATGTGAAGTTGCTGTGTAATTGAGAAACTTGCTGCCAAGGACTGCTTCCTAGCATTATACTCAGTCTTTTCTACTGCACAGTAACAACATCTGCCTTGAAATACTAGCAGTCTCTACATGCTAGCTGAACACTTTAAAGTGGTAACTTCTTCCCTAACTTTTCCCGAAAAGTACAACTTTTTAAAGAAACTATTTGTGACTTCCCATTTTGTAACTCCCATGGACTCTCCTTCATTCCCCTGCAGAAAACTCCTTGCAGCTGCTCACTTGGTTTTGCACTCAACATTTACTTTGATTTCTTTTCAGACACCAAGGGAAGAGACTTTTAAGTTTCTCCCACACAGGACAGAATTCGAAGAACAAAGCAAATCAGCTTGCACCTTAGAGCGGCAGCAACTTGTTGTGATCCTCCCCAAGAAACAGTTTAAACTTTAGACCTTAGAATCTGTTACCTCGTTTAGTTTCTCTCTCAGAATCAGACATACTTTTCATTATCTCACTATCCAGTCTCAATGGAGATGCCAAAAAGGTTTTTAAAAGATGAGTATAAAATTAAGTGGCTAAAATACAAGCAAAATGCAAGGTCTTAATTTAGGACATTTTGTAGCCAGGCCCTATTTAGTATCAGCTTGTGTTACTCCCACAGATATCCCACTATCACATACTTAAAGAACACTGGTGACAAAAGCACCATTCTTCTGAGACAGCTTGCAGTCATGCCTTTACAAAGTTACTTAGTCTTCGGGATATATAATTTTTTGCTGATTGTTTTGAAAAGTTGCAGAGCTTCTTTGCTGCCATTTATGCTCTCACCACAGCAAACTTCCCTTCTAAAGCTGCAGTGACAAAGTATCATTCCCAACAGTATGGCTGCAGGGAACAAAAACAAGCCATGATAATCCTCCAAACCTTTCTCTTATTTCAATGGGATGAGAGAAAACTTCTCCCCTGCCACTGGTGGGCTAGAAAAACCATGGGAGGCCAAGGCTGAGCACCTGCTGGGTGAGAGCAAGAAGGAAACAGTGTTAGGAAAGAGCTAGAACCTTTAGGTTCAGCACTGCTCTGTAAGTGTAGGAACTTAACAATTACTTCAGTGATCTGATCCTTCCTCCATACAAAGCCAAAGTAAGTTTGCATTTGGTAGTGCTGGACTTAAATTAAAATGCCTTCTGGGCCACCACCCTCCACTAAGGGTTACTGGGTTGGACATTTCTTCATCAGCATGGGGTAGCTGCTGAACTATTGTATTTGTTGTCCTCAACACCTGCCCCTGCGTTCCAGTTCAGCTTTAAGACCCGTTACTACGTTGTGAGCAATCTTCATGATAGCAGAAGTTGTTCCCTTGCCACTTCCAGCCCTGGGACCTGACTCCCCAAAGCTGTGAGGTGCTGCAGACAGACCAAGCATGGTATGCTGCAGCCTCCTCACAGTGACTGGCCTGAATCAATCGCAAACATGTCACCAGCAGAGAGATCAAATCTCCATATTGCTTGTTGCCACGCATCTCCTTTTATCTGTGAAAAAGAGGATGCTCTTTTCCCTTCAGTCTCATTTCCTAGTTCCTAAGGAGTTTATAAAACCCTGTTTTGATTTTCTTTTGTTGTTGCTGCTGTTGCCTTTGCCTCCACGTTCCCCCTGCCAAAAGCCTCCGGGAAGCCAGCCATCAGCCTCTTCCAGGGTTGGCTTTTTATAACTGCTCTACTTCCTTTTATATTTTCTTCTGCGTGTGCCTGCACGTGCACCACCTGTATCTTCATTAATATTTACTGTCTATTGGGAGGGAAAGTGCTTCTCAATTTACTGTCATATTTACCTCATGTACTTTGCTACACATAGTCATAAAACAGAATCCTTCTGCATCCAAACAGTGCAAACTTCATCTGACACCAAACATCCTTTGCCACCCTTTTACATCCTTCGTTACCTGCTTGGTGCACAAAACAATTTGCAACTGCACGTAAGTGGAATACGATGATCACTGAATACATTTCTTGGCTCCCTAGCACTGCCCTGTAACTTGACTGTCCCAGCCCCCAGGAACACATGCTCTCTGCGCTCCCTTCCACAGCCCAGCTGCAAAGACACAGGGAGAGGGGAAGAGGCAGGGAGACAGGGCAATAACCTCTTAGTCACTCCTCCAACCAAAGGGCAGCATAATCGTGTCCTTAGGGGGGTGACAGCAAAAGGGGAAGAGCAGGAAGAATACACATTAGTTCAATCTCATCTCCTCCCCTAACACCACCCAAGGCACTGAAGATAAACACTTCCACTAAATACAAGCACAAGCCTGCAGGCACTGTCTTGCTCTGTTTATATGCTTTATGAAGCTCTTTTTTTCCTACTGCAAGCTTGGCTTCTTTGATAATTTTCTCAGTTGGTTTTATTTAAAGTGATTGTTACCTTCTCAACACACTAATAGCATATGACTCTTGATCTCATCCTCCAGTGACTCCCTATACAGCCAAAGCTGGGAACACTGTTCTGTCCCTGTCACAGGTTTGTGTCACCATATTCTATATCAAATCATAGAATCAGCAAGGTTGGAAAAGACCTACAAGATCATCCAGTCCAACCATACACCTATCGCCAATAGTTCTCACTAAACCACGTTCCTCAACACAACATCCAAACGTTCCTTAAATACCTCCAGTCAGCGACTCCACCACTCCCCTGGGCAGCCCATTCCAGCACCAGACCACTCTTTTGGGGAAGAAGTATTTCGTAACATCTAGTCTGAATTTCCCCTGGTGCAAGTTAAAGCCATTCCCTCTCGTCCTATCACTATTCTGAGGTTTTTCCTGTGGACACAGGCTGTTTGCCTCCTCTGCTACTTCACTCCCAATTCACTTGCATACAGCACCCCCTAAACAGCTTGAATTTCAAACTCCTTCCACATTTCTTGATTCTCTCTCCTGAAATTATTTCATTACTCACAAATGAAGTCAGTATTCATGTTCCACAGAATACCTTCCAAGAGCACAACTTTGAGATGTGCTCCCTTTCAGAGACACTAGAAGTGGCCTAGGGAAGATGAAGAAAGCTACAAATGGTGCTGGCTGCTTAACAGGGAATTCAGCTACATGAGCTTCAATTCCGAGCTCAAACTATCAAATTAACCCAGGTCCTGAGTCATCTGTGGATGAGGTCATCATCTGCTGCATCATATGGAAGGGACAAAATGTGATTCCAGAAATCTCTAACAGCCTTTTAAGGACAAACTGATGGCATTCTTCACTCCTGGAGTGAGAGAAATTCACTTATTCTCCTGCATCCACCAAATATATGAAAGTGTACACAAGCATACACATGCTTTATCAGAGCTCATTCAATAGAAAATGTTGTTACTGCTTCCACAAGAGGAATGCAGAAACTCAGCAGAAAGTGCTGAGTGAGATAGGGCTAGGAAGTGTTGCAACTAGGAGCTTGTCTACTCAACAAGACAAAGGGAAAACAGAATTTGAAACCTAGTTAAACTCCAGGATAAGAGAAAGAAGTATACCCACAGCTGGAGACTACCATAACTCAGATCTTAAATGAAGTCAGCAGTTTGGTGATGTACTGAAGCTACTCAGATTCGTTTGAGTGCATTATTGCAACTACTAAGGCCAGCACAGGTCCAGTGCTTTTAACTTAATCTAATTGGAAGCACTGGGTGGAGGAGAAAAACAAAACTCTGTACAAGTGTATGAAAAAGCAGCAAAATGGCTTCAGCAAGAAAAACACCCAATTTGTATCTTCACTGAATTCAGCACATACAGTATGTCTCCCTGCTCCCTCAGTACCAACTCAGACAACTATATCAAAGTAATTCAATCAAAGTTAAACTGAAGGAAAGAAAGAAACATGTAGGGGGTACCCAGATGTTTCCTTAATTCCTCAAAGCATACAGGAGGTGATCCTGCCTCTCTATCACCCTCTGCACTGGTGAGACCTCACCTGAAGCACTGCGACCAGATGTGGAGTCCTCAGAGTAGGAGAGACATGGGCCTCTTGGAGCACATCTAGAGGAGAGCCACAAAAATGATCCAAGGGATGGAACATCACCCCCACAAGGACAGGCTGAGAGCTGGGGCAGTTCAGAATGGAGAAGAGAAGGCTGCAAGGTGACCTGATAGTGGCCTTTCAGTATTTAAAGGGGACTGTTAGAAAGAAGGGCAAAATTCTGAGGTTTACAACTTCACCACCAAATCCAGAAAACCCCTGGGGGCCTGACCATGCCATGAGGAGGGGTACTGTCCTGCCATCCAGTCCCAGTGGCACATGGAACATGTTCACAGAAGGCTCTGTGTGGGGAGCTGAGAATTCTCGTTTGGCTTCAGAGGAAGCTCAATAAAAATCCAGACGCTACTGATTTTAAAAGCGGTAGGAAAGACAATTTCAGAATTTATTTCAGCTACTGCTTACCAGCAGTCCTTCAGGATTTGCTTTCTTAAAACCCTTAAACTGTATGCTAAAATACAACAGAAAAATCCTCACATACCACAAGGCCAAATTCTTTACACAGGCCATTTAGTTGTATTTTTGAGATGCATACTCATGACATTTCAAAAGCTCCTGGCACTGAAGACAACACTTCATTTACAGCGAGCAAGAAGAGCAAGCACAGGCCCTGGTAGCCATCAATCCATAGCCTGGGGCAAGCTGGTAACAGCAGAGGGGATGTAGCATCATTACCTGAGATGTAGGAAGTGGATTCTATAGGGACAAGGAACAAATCACAGAATTTTCACAGAATCATTGAATGGTTTGTGTTGGAAGGGACCTCAAAGATCATCCAGTCCCAACTTTCCCTGCCATAGGCAGGGCTGCCCCCAACCAGCTCAGGCTGCCCAGGGCACCACTGAACCTGCCTTGAGTGCCCCAAGGAATGGGGCACCACAACTTCTCTGGGGAACCTGGAACTTGTTCCAGCATCTTACCACCTTGTGAATAAAAAAAAATTATTTCTAACATCTAATCTAAATTTCCCATCTTTTAGTTTAAAGGCATTTCCCCTTGTCCCATCACTACCAGACTGTGTAAAAAGTCAGTCCCCCATCTGCTTGTAAGCTCAGGTACTGGAAAGCCACAGTAAGGTCTCCAGAGCCTTTTCTTCTGTAGAGATAAGGTTTTAAACTCTTCATTAAGACAAACACACACAAATAAGAACAACAATACAACACACAAAACAAACAAAAAAAAGCAAAAACATTCTTGCGTGGAACACATACCTATTTTTCCATAACTGCCCTCTGAGCTGTTCTCCAGAACACAAAAGCACTGAAGTACAGTTTTGCTTTTGCAATCTCCTCTCTGTGAGCCTGCCTTAAGAAAAGGATAATTTGTCTCCTGACAGATTAAGCATTTATGCTTCCAAATATTTATTTCTATGCTTCAATTTATTTTTCAGTTCATTAGCTAGAAGTCCAGAAGGCACCAGGCCATATCAAATGCATCAGCGTCAGTCTGTTACCTTTCCAACAGGTACACACTTGAAGCCCTTGAGTGAATTCTCTATTGATGGCATACGAAAGGAAGCTGCTTTATTATAAAAGCACTTTAGAGACTTGTCATTTTTCTCTAAGCAGATATATACTTTCCTAACTGTGATTCTGAAAACTTGTTCTTTATAACTCCTTTTTCAAAGGAAAATGATACTTGCAGCATACCTAAGGTGCATTAAACTCACCCCCATGCTGTCCCCATATTGAGTTGCTGTCCTGAGTTGAAGATACTCACGCAGAGTTACAGAAAAGCAGCAGCCCAAGTATGAATTATGATCAGTGAGGTTTTTATTTTTAAGTAGAGAGAAACGGTTGAATGATGCACCAGAAGAGGTATTAATCTCAGGCATTCTATATTCTTCTCCTTTCTGGGAGAAGCAGTAAAGCAAGGTAACATTTTTTCTTGAAAAGGAATGACAAGCTGAAATATTCCTTTAGGCACCACATTCCTCATTTCTCTTTTTATCAAACAGCAGGATTTATTTGGTTTAGCTGGGCCTAAACCTGTTCATCAGTGACAAAAATGAGAGTGGTAGGTAATGGAAGAAAAATTGCAGAAACTCCATGCATAGTAATTTGACTTATAATGCTCCCCCAACATCTGCCATAGGGGTTTAGGGAGGAAGGAAGTCCTCACCTTCAGCAGATAAATGCAGCTCAGAAAAAAAATCAACAAATCGTAAAGAAAATATCACTTATGAGAACTGCAGAAGTTATAAGGCAACTCATTATTTTGGAGATATAGTCTTATGTTTCAAATGAAAACCAAAAGGATATAGACTTAAGCAGAGATAAAGCAGTAGCAGTTGCCTTAGTTGTTTACATTTTTTTAACCCACTTTTTTGTAATTAAAAATACAAATGCGTTCCTGAAAAAAACTTCTGAGGATAGATCTCTATCTACTCAGAAAATAGCGTAGTGAGAGTCAGTGGTAGGAATAATAGCTAGATGAATGCAAATAAATGATGGGGGGCACATTTAGTCATTATAAAATAAGTGATTAGCCACAGGAATTACTTCAGGGCTTAAAATTAAATTGGGAGATCATTCAAAAAACACAAGTAAAACAGAAAATATAGGCTTAATGGACAAATCAATGGGTGTAAATTTTCCATCTGTGCAAGAAGTCAAATCAAAAGATAAAACTAATTCACACACTTTTCTAGTTGACCCAGGATGGTTTAGACAAAAAGAAGACAAGATGATGTAAGAAGTTCTTAAGCTAGTTCTGGGCGGTAACAGGCTGCTGTTTTCTTGCCTCAGCTCTAATGTGAGTTAAAATTGACCACCTATAAATGATAAACTGCGTTGCTCACAGAATCAGTAGGCAGCTCTAGGGGAAGCATGAAGAAAAATAGCATAGAGAAGGAAGAATGTTCTTTCCAAATTAGAATATAGACCAGTCAAAAAGGTGACAAATCAGAGAAATGAGAGAAAAAGACAAGTTACATCATGCAGATGAAAAGAATCAATAGGTTGCTAGTCTTCATTAAATAAATATATAGAGAAAAATATAGATATAATGGTCAACAAAGAAAAAAAATCTATATCCATGAGTTTTCATACATCAAAAATATGTATATTTTTATAATCCCAAAATACCACAGATGTTTTAAGTTCAGAGTTCTCATTCTTTTAGGCACTCTAAGTCAATAGAAAGGCTGGAAATCTAAACATCTAATCCAAAGATTATATTTTTTCCTGTCCATGCAGTCTAGGACTCAATTTTAGAGGCTGCAGTGAAGAATCCTAATATTGCTTGCACTCACAATTAATAAAGCTTATCCATGACTCTCAATATCTGCTTGGTTTGAATAACATAATAACCTGGGCCTATCAGCTTCTGATGCCATCTAAAAATAATACTCCAAACTTCCACATCAGTCCTTTTCAAACACTTCAGATTTGCCATGCAAAACCAAACATTTCCAAATTACTTTCTGCCTGGAAATCAGATGAACCCACTAGATTAAGCTCTACCTTGATTAAAGCAAACCACTTGAAAGCTTAGCTACTTTGAATTTGATTATATAGCATAATTAAGCCCTTAATATCAATACATGAGCACTACACATTATACAGAAAAACAGGAGCTCCTGCATTACATGTAATCTCTTTTAATTTCATCTTGTATTGTAAGCACTATTATATTTCCAAGTAAGGTGGTGGTGAAGGCACTACTGTACCTGGACAAAAAACGTAAGTTCACTATATTTTGCACAAATACTGTTGTCAACTCATTATTTTCTTGCACTAGCTATCCCTTCATACTGTAAAAATACAGTGATATACACATAAAAAAAAGGCCCTATGCTTCAGTCTGCACCTAGTTTACCACGTTTTTCACTAAATTTGAACAGTTCTATGTAATGTTACGTGGTGTTCCACAGCACATGGTAACAGGGTCCATCCTGTTTAATATCTTTATTGGTAATTTGGATGAGTAAATAGAGTGCACTCTCGGTAAGTTTGCAGATGACACCAAGCTGGGGGGAAGCGTCAATCTGCTTGAGGGGAGGAAGGCTCTAGAGGGACACGGATAGGTTAGATCAATTGGCCGAGGCCAATGGGATGAAGTTCAACAAGACCAAGTGCTGCGTTGCCACAACATGCAACGCATTGCACCAAGTGCACTGTTGCCACAACAACCCCAGGAAATGCTACAGGCTTGGTGCAAAGTGGCTGGTAGACTGTGTGGAGGAAAAGGATCTGGGAGTGTTGGCTGACACTCAGCTGAACATAAGCCAGAAGCGCACCCAGTTTGCCAAGAAGGCCAATGACATCCTGGCTTGCATCAGAAATAGTGTAGCTAGCAGGACGAGGGAGGTGAACACTGCTGTACTCAGCTCTGGTGAGGCCACATCTCAAGTACGGTGTTCAGTTTGGTGCTTCTCACTACAAGAAAGGCATCAAGGCCCTGGAGCATGTACAGAGAAGGGCAGAAAAGCTGGTGAAGGGTCTGAAACACAACTCTTATGGGGAGCAGCTGAGGGAACTGGGATTGTTTAGTCTGAAGAGACCTTACCACTCTCTACAACTGCCTGAAGGGAGGTTGTGGTGAGGTGGGGATCAGCCTCCTTTTGCATGTAACAGTGACAGGACAAGAAGTAATGGCCTCAAGTTGTGCCAGGGGATGTTCAGTTTGGATATTAGGAAGAACTTCTTCAGAATAGTGGTGAGGCATTGGAACAGGCTGCCCAGGGAAGTGGTAGAGTCACCACTCCTGGAGATGTTCAAGGAAAGGATAGATGTGGTACTTAGGGACATGGCTTAGTGCATGGTTGTCTAACCTTTTGGCTTGCCTGGGTCACAATAAACAAACAAATCATCTGATACTGCATATAAAATATAATATATATATATATAAAAGTAATGCAACTTTTCAAGAGGTATTTTTAATTAAAATATAAAAAACAGAAAGCAACAAAAACATAAAACTATTGGGATATTTGGCCCTGTTAAACTAATGCAACAATGCCTGCTTCAGTGTGTGGTTGCAATTCTTAGTGAGTTCTCGAGGTGTTTGCCAGAGATTTTTGATGAAATGTTTCTCTTCCTCACATGAATAAGATATGATTGTGAATCAAGAGATATTTTTCTGTATTAAGATAGGGCCCCTAAAAGTCTGGTAAAGAGAGATGACCAAATTTTATTTTGAGTAAGATGTTTGATTGCAATTGCATACATTCCATTTGAAAATTTACATAAAATGCATTTACGTCGAATGAAAAAAGAGTTGTAAATATAGAAAAAAAATTGATGACTTTATGGAAATCCTGAAACCTATTCTCAAGTTCCTTTCTCAAGGAAAACAAGGCTTTCCTGCATATTTTTCTCTGTTCACAGGAATGTGTTTAGCCAGTGTATTAAAATGCATGAAATGATTTGCCATGATTTGAACTCATCATAATTAAATTTTGTTTCAAACGTTATAATGGATTGAAAGATACCAGAGATGGAGAGTTGATTTTTACCTTGAAGATTCATGTTTAAGTCATTTCAAAGGGTGGTCAAATCCACCAAAAATGCAAAATCTATGAGCCATTTTTCATCTTCACAGTCTGGCACAAATTTTCCTTTTGCTTCCATAAAGGATTAGATTTCATTTCATAAATCATAATTTTTTTTTTTTTTTTTTACATTTTATGCCAACTTAGCCACCTCCATCAGAAAAGTAAATAATGTCCCCACAATCAGTATCCATGCTTCTAAGGACCTCCTGGAAGTGGCGATGATTCAATTTGACTTTATAAAATTCACAGCTTTGATGGTGATTTGCAGTACATTATCAATTTTTAAAGCTTTCACACATAGATTTGCTTGATGTATGATGTCGTGATGGTTCATCAAATGTGAGCGGCTGATGGCCACTGCACTGTCTTCTATTAATTTTTAAGTCCGTTGTTTTTTTGTTTGTTTGTTTTTTACCAACCATCACTGGGGCACCATCAGTAGCTACACCAGATATGCTGACAAAGGTTAAAGAAAACTGCATTCATCAATATTTACTGGTTCATTCAAATCAAGACATTTAGATGTCTTTGCACCAAAGAAGCTATTTATTCAGTGACCTCATGTTTGTTATCAATACCTCTAATGAAAACAGCAAGTTGAGCCATATCTGTAGCATCAGTAGTTTCTTCTATCATCAAAGCAAAATAAAAATAAAAATAAAAATAAAAATAAAAATAAAAATAAAAATAAAAATAAAAAAATTGAAATTAGCAGCTTTTAGCTAATTATTTAATTTAGCTAATTACCTCTCCAAACTTCTTTTGTTAGATTTTCCTCTTTCTTCTATTCACCTGGCTACAGTCTGGTTAAGATAAACTAACTTTAGAAAAATCTGTTCTTTTTTTTTTTTTTATCAGGACATACTATATCTGCTACACTTTCCATACATTGCTTTGTAAACTCACATCCAGTAAATGATTTTGACTTTTGCGCTACCATGTAACTAGCTTTTACAACAGAGTCCATTTGAGTTTTAACTTTTTTTTTTTTTTTAAGACTATGTTAAGGTGACAGACGTTTTTTAAGTTCCCTGTTTTGCCTTTATGAAGAACCCCTTGATAATCATCAAATTTGGCAGCATGATTCTGCATATAATGAATTTTCAAATTTTGAAAAATGACATGTTTTTCATGCGAATTAAGCATAGTGCCATATTATTTGTCTTGACAAAAAAGTATTCATCTCTTCATTATTTGTTAATATTCTTATTTCATCCACTGTTTTCCTTCTTTGGGGTTCTGTTTTTCTTTTGAGATGTGATTAGGCAAGTTGAAATATTAGTATCAGCAATCACTGCCTTTTACTCAGCAAGCAAAGGAAGCACAGGCCACATGTAGTAGGCTCGGGGTTCAATGTGACTGAGTGCGTGTGAAGGGTATGTGAGGAAGACTGAGCACAGTACTGCATCCTCCACTTGTCCCAAGATGGGGCTGGATGGCTCAATGGATAGAGTCACTGCCATGATGGCAGAGGGCAGGGGGTGGCTGCAGTGCAAGCTGAGCTGGGCTGCATTTGGCCCATGGGCTGGACAAGCCTGGTCTAGTTGACAATATTGGTGGCAGGTGGATGGTTGTACCAGGTGATCTTAGAGATCTTTTTCAATCTTAATGATTCTACAGTTCTATTCTATGATTCTATGAAAAAAAAAAAAATTTGTTTAAAAGAAAAACAACAACCAGTACACAAATCCCATACAAAGGAGAAACATCATGCCTACAAAGTTTGTCTATCATTCACTGCTGCTGCAGGGACAGGAGCCTTGAGAGAGGCCAGAGCAAGAGGGGCTGAGGCTGATGCAAAGCCACAACTTCCACTCCAGATAAGTGAGTGGACTGTTCTTCCCACCAACAAAAACTTTCAGACAGACCCACCTTACTCTGTTTACATCTTTACCTCTGACATCAAAACAACAACAAAACAAAACAAAACAAAATTGGAGCATCTGGCATTTAAGTGTTTGAAAGCTGGCACATTTAACACTTCATGAAATATTGCTACCCAGTGCCAGACGTTAATCCCCAGCTTATTTTGCAGTCATAAGAATGAAGAATAGCTTGCTCGTTAGACACAGAGCAGCAGAGAGAAGAGAGATCAGGAAGATATCACATAGCACACACAACTTACGTTGATATTCATACTGAAAGGCTAGATTTTAATTAGTGAGAAAGGAATCACAGCATAGAAATGAATGAAATAAAATATTTTGCTACCATTCACCATGTTAGAAAAACAGACTAAAATCTGGTTCTTATGAATACTTTATATCTACTCAAATTGGAATGGAGGTGTTGAGACCATGCAATTGAAGTAGGACAAAGGAAAAATATATCCTGAAAACAAACTGACCTGGTACAGTGCAAACTCGCATGTCTCATTATCCATAGCAAAATCAATACTCCAATTCAGACAAGTATAGTCATGGAAATTTATAAACTTATCTTATAAACAGGCTATAAACTGTTTAATAGCCACGTCGATTACATTAACCATGTTCTGTCAACTAGCTCATCACAGCAAGAGTATTTCAAGAAGTATTTCAAGAAGAACAGCTTTCAAACAACTGCAATCAAGAGTATGGATGGCAATTTTTTTCCCTGGGTAACTCCACATCACATACTTGTTTGTTACTTTCTTCTATCAGCAATATTGAATTTATTATTGAGACGGTTTTATTTTTCATCTGGATCTAATGTCAGTTCTGTCAAAGGTGACAACTTTCTAATTGTTAAGGCTATGAAACTCATTAACATATGTTTTAGATCATCTCCAGGTGCATCACTACTGAGTAATGCAATTATGTCAAATTAATGCAATGTGTCATTATACTTTCCTTATTAATTAAATGCTATATAAAACCCTCTTACAGAAATACAAGCTTTTTTCTTCAAAACCTAATTTCAAACTACATTTTTTCTTAAAGTGCAGAACCTGGGCTACACTGGGAATATTACACAGTTTAAAACGTAACGGCAACTAAAGGAAGAAATTAACAACATGTAAAGCATAGTTTTGTACTACAAGACGTTATTTTAAAAGTATGTATCTGTAATCATTGCAATTATATAAAGAAAAGCCAGCAGTCTCGGCTATTTAATATGTCTACATGGATAGTTCAGCATGCAGTTAACTACCATATTGATTTTTTAATTTTAGATAGCAAAGTGGAAAAAAGCATCAGAAAAATGTGTAGTCTTCATTCCAATGTTCTATCAATATGCTAGTTTTAGGTATAAATTCCTTGGAGTAAGACTGGCTATTTCACTGTGAAGATATTTTAGATTACTGAAAAACATGATCACAATTTTATTAAATATTACATATATATATATGCACACACATAATTATCATTTTACTCAGTTGGGACTTGTATAAGAAAGCATAGTTGGCAGCTCATTCACCGTATTTTTTTAAATTTCTGGTCGCTGAATGCGTAACAACTTTAAAGGAGTAAATATTCTGCATTTACAATACAGCAATCAGCATGCAGGTATATATTCAGCACGCTGATTTGGCATCCTGCTATTCAAGAGAATTCTTCACAGCTCTCCAATTTTCAACTGCTGAGTAGCATTTAGGGAAACATCAAACACAACTGGCTTAAGGACAGTAATCTCATAAGGTTTCCTCTACTCTTAGTGGACATAGAAACAGCGAGCCAGACCAGGAAGGTGGAGCACATTTTTTTTCCCAGTAGGGCCTCCAACTTCTTTCCACTTAATCTGAGGCACTACAAAGACCAGACTCCCAGTGTTAAAACTGATCTTGGGAATACTGCTCTTTGTTGCTCTTTCATAGTTCAAAAATGAAAGCTAATTCTACATTATACCGAAGTAAACAAAAATCAGAAGTAATGCTAAATGACATTCTTCAGAGGCATATGAAGTATTCTTAAACTCTTTTGCTCAGAGAGCAGAATAAAGCAAAACATGATCATGAGAGATGCTCATTAGTGGAATGATCTGAGACTGCTAAAACTGTTGTTTGTGGTCTGAAATCAAGGACAACAGATCTCAGAGGGCTCATCTGAACATACATTCAATTTATTTTGAATACAAACATTCAGGAGGGAGCAAGCTCCAACATCTGAAATTACTGATACCTATCCAGCATCAGTACACCAGGGTATTATTTATTAATTCATTTTGCAGTCCAAATAAACTTGTGTCTTGTGAATGTAAAATATGTATATATGTATATAAATAATTATATATTTTTCATTATAAAATAATAAAATAAATCCTCTGCATTATTTTCTATGAAGTGGCAGAAATAGGATTACAAAGAAAACTAAAGTAACAAAAGGAAACAATATCCTCCAGATATATTTTTATTGTAATAAAGTATTCATGCAAGACTAACATATGATCTAAGATCCTTATCTGGTTAAGAAAAAAAAAAAATTGAAATTCAAAGCAGGCTTTGAGTCATTAGACAGTTTTGAAAGATTGTGAGCACAGAGCTTTCAGCTAAACCAATTAGCATTTTTCATGGATGATATGAAACCACTTTTAAGCAATTGGCTTGCAAGCATTATCAACTGCCTTTCTGCCGATTGTTTTCTGTGTACCCTTCACAACTGATGTTATTTATCTAGTGGAGACTACACAATTCTCTTTATTGATGCTTCAGAAACGTGTCAGCTTGAGAATAAAGACCTCAGTATTTGCAATCTGAGCTAACTTGTTTGGAATGGGAAGGCCATAGCGATTGAATGGAAAAATAATCTGATAGAATATTTTTGCACAACTATAGAAGAACTCAAGCACAGATGCTTGCTCCATACCGAATATTCTGTTATCAGCCACTGTCTCCATACCACCTCATGAAATTTTATTCATCAAATATATTTTGTTTTCTGATAGCCTCTCATTAAAAATATAAATTTTCTCCCAACCATGAAAGACTGAGTACACACAGCCACTGCACACTTCTCAAGTTTCAGCTAAGCCCCTCAGCCAATGTAAATCCATTTTTACTTGCAGCACATTCACCAGACTTGAAAAACACGTTTCCTGAAATTTAATTAGCTCTGGGAATTAATCTGCAACATTGATATGGACCCCATCCATAGAGGTTAAGAGGCAAAACTAACACTGAAGTACTGACTGTCAATCACTATGAAGTAATAAATACAGCATTATTACAGCAAAAGGACTGTTGAGAGAAAAAGAGAAATAACAACCAAAACTAGTTATAGGTACAGCACCAGCCTTGACTCCAAAGGATAGCAGGTGTAAGCAGTGAGTGAGGAAACTAGATGGATAGCTGTGGTCTTGGAAGGCTACAATATTGTCTTCTTGAGCGTCCTCTGCTCAAGCAATATACGATAGAGATGACAGAATTAATTAAGAGAGAGCTGGCAGCCAAGTCATAGGCTATAAAATCCAGACAGCTTTTTGTATAATCATATAATAATAATAATAATGAAGGGAGAAATAGCAAATAAATTTGTCTGGCACTAAGACACAATGTGCAAATTTTCAGAAGAGCAGTGGATGTTGGAAGCTCATCTAACGAGAGAGATTAACGTTTATTTTCTTGGTTTTCTTGTGCACCGCCTAATTTCTTCTTGCAACTATCCATTTAGTTTTTAAATTGGCCAATCACAAAGCATTCAATGCTACCTCTACACAATAAGCAATCAACAAAACCTCACCCCCTCTTTGTATTTTATTTTTTTCAGAGAGAGCTATGAAAAATCCCGTTAAGCAGTACCATAAAATGACATCCATAGTAATTTAGCCAGACAGCAATTCTGTGCCCAGAAGCCAGCTCTTGCAGGCTCTACACACATTTTTCCCTCTGAATATTAAACTGACATCCTGATATCAATACTTTGCTTCTCATTCTTGCACCAGTTGTCAGACAGAAAAGAACAGATAGGGAGCCTTCATCTGATTGCTGCCCTTACCAGAAACTTGAACCAGAAGCTTGTATTTACTCATATCACGATTGAAAATATACACTAAAAAAAAAAAAAAAGCATTAAAAATCAAGTGATGTTGCGTTTGTGCCACACAGTGCACCCAGCTTTCCTCCAGCATGTGGATGAGAAGCCAGGGTGCACACCTCAACTCTGCAGCTGATTGAAAAGCAGTGACCACTCACAGTGCACCAGAACATGTTTCCTTGATCTGTGCTGCACAGCCTTTGTTTTCCTCCCACCCGAAGTGAAGTCAGAGACTTAATCTGTCTCAGACAGGCTAGTCTTACACACTGAAGGGTCAGACTAAAGGCTCACTGGGAAGTTTTTAAGCTGTTTGTAAAAAGGAAAGGGTACGAAAGACGCGAGAATAAAAATCACATATAAAAGATTTACTTGATTTCAAGTTCCGTTATGTTACATGTTAATAGTAATACATTTGTTTTTTTCTCATTGGTGAAAGGACAAGGGGAAATGGTCCCAAGCTGCACCAGGGGAGGTTTAGGTTGGATATAAGGAAAAACTCCTTTACAGAAAGGGTTGTAAAGAACTGGAATAGGCTCCCCAGGGAGGTGGTTGAGTCACCATCTCTGAATGTGTTTAAAATAAATGCATGTGGTGCTCAGGAACACAATTTAGCAGTGGGTTGTTAGAGTTAGGGTAGTACAGTTTGGTTGCAGTTGAACTTGATGATCTTGAAGGTCTTTTCCTACCTGAGCAATTCTATGATTCAATTCTATGATTTTCATCACATTTTGGGGGCACTAGCTACTTCAATGTAAGGAAATGAAAATAATGTAACCATATTTCTCGACAAAAATCATCCTACTTTTTATATTAATTTCACATTCCCTTATGTTTTTGAAGAAGTAATTATAGTCACATTTTGCCATCAGTTCACACTAACTCAGTTAATTCATCACATACTGGCTCAATAACCTTAGTTTTCAGACATCTCTTATTTCCGAGTGAGACTTCAGCTTTGAGGTTAATTTAGCCTAAAACTAACTTGTCTTGGGAAACAAAGTGCTCAAATGATAATTATTTATTTACAGTAATTTCACATAGAAGATCCTAAAAGAGCCTAGCAAGCTTAAAACATTCCACCTCATAATACTTCCAGTAACACAGTTTATCCACATATGTTATACAGGTGGGAAAATTTCAGTGTAGAGAAGTTAAGCGTCAAGATTCCTCAGAAGTTTTCCACACCCAGTCAAAAGGCGTGTCTCATGACAACATCCCAACTCCTCACTTGCAGAATGCAAAATGATGCTTTGAACTGAACTGTGGCATGGCTGAAGCTGGGAGGGACCTTTGGAGGCCTTCAGGTCCAACTCCTTCTCAACCAGGGACATCCAGAGTAGAGTGTCCATGGCCACGTCCAAGTGGATTTTTAGTATCCCCAAGGAGGAGACTCCACAGCTTCTGTGGACAGCATGCACCCCTGCTTGGTCACCCACATAGTTCAAAATTGCTTGCTGGTGTTCAGAGAGAACCTCCTGTTTTCCAGTTTCTTTCCACTGCCTCTCATTCTGTCACTGGGCACCACTGAAAGGAGCCTGTCTCCTTCTTCTTTACATGTTCCCTTCAGTTATCTATACACATGGATGAGATAATCCTGGGCCTTATTTTCTCCAGGCCAAACAGCCCCAACTCTCTCATCCTCTCCTCACAGGAGAGATGCTTCAGTCACTTGATCATCTTGGCTGCCCTAGGTTGGAATCTCTCCGGTATGTCCATGTCTCTCCATACACTGGGAGCCAAGAAATGGACTGATAAAGTACTAAATCACACCAAAGCTTCTTCAAATGCATTTTCTTCTGAGAAAGTTACTTAAATGATAAGCAAAATGCATGTATTTCTACAGCTTCTTTCCGCGGCCTGAACCCACATATCCAACAAAAATCATGAGAGAGGATGATGAGGAGAGAATTTACCAACTCTATTAGCTGTATTCTCAGCACACTGTGATGAGGAGTACAAGGAGCTCTGTATGCCATGAAAAAAGCAGAGTTGCTCATGGCTTGCCAAAAGCCTGATAGATACTGTGATAGATACTCCTGCCATCCCCATCAGTCACATCTGCAGTGGCCAGGGTAGGGGTCATGGGAAGCCAGGATTTACGGACAGAAAGCAAATATTGGATCTAGAACACAGGGAGAGAGGTAGGAGAGGTAAGGCTACAAAGCAGTGATCTGAAGGCAGCACATTGTTGAGAAAACTCCTTAGTGTAACCAATTTTGAACGATGTCTCAGATAAACTCAAAGTGCTATGGAGGTAAGGGGAGTATTATCTAACATTGTGTGAGAGTTTCTGTAAAAAAAAATAAGATTCTGTATTTTGCTAAGTTAACTTAGATCCAAGGAAAGCTTAAAGAGTGAACAGCTCTAAAAGCAAACACGTAAGAGCAGAGAACATACTTTCTGTACAAATAATGCAACCAAATAAACCCAGATTAATAAAAAGCCCTCTAAGTCAAAAGTTGATGTTCTTCCCAGTAAACTGCAAGAATTGATTTGGGGGCTGGTATCTACTGGTATTTCAGCATGCATCAGCCAGTAAATGTTCCATAGGGGGTACAGTGGGTGGAGAATTCTTACAGCAAAAATTCACACTGTGCTTTTGTTAAAAAAAAAAAAAAAGACGAAGAAAAAAAAAGAAAAAAAAGTCTGTCTCCTAAACAACAGTGAAGGACGAAGCACTGGAAAGGCAGTTTTTTGTAATGGCAATTGGAACCAAACAAACCTGTGCTCACTTTACATTGTACCCTTTGCATTAGTCACACACTTCACAGTGCCTCTTAAGCGAATGACTTCACATTGTCATCAGCAGAGGAAAATGAATGGCTCAATGGCACAAACTATCCCTCGGTGCATCCCGGTCCTTGCTATCTCTTTTATTTGCTGCCTTTGGCTTCTGGCCCTGTACATGTGTTTCTTTCATAGTTTCTGCCTAAGAAGTCTAGCAGAACAGACCTGTAGCAAGCACAGCTGCAATAGCTGATTTTCTGCATTATCCCAACCTGCAGAGACTGAACAGAATCTCCACAAAGAGCTACTGCTAAAACAACTCCCAGCAGAGAACTATTGGTACAGCATCTCCCCTGGGACCCACTGAATAAACTCCTATTGAAGCTCATTTGAATAAAATAAACAGTTTCCCCACACACACACTTAATTTAATGTTTCTGAAGTAACATATCTGACATGTCAATGTTTCTGCATTATATTGTTGCCTACAGATCTATGAAAGCTTGGATACTTAATGTTCATGGGACGTTATCTGTTATCTGTTCAAAAGACAAGAAACCAAAGCATTTTCTTTCATTTAACTATTTTTGGTCTGCTTGTTCTTTCTCAGGTTTCACTGTTCCCCTTGGAAACATTTTCACAGTTGAAAGCATGCTGTATCATCTGCTATTCCCCATTTCAAAATCTTTGACTCTAGCTCAGGAACACACATTAATCATTCATTACTGTATAAATACATGAAAAATTAATAGTCCAGCTTGAATTCCAAGGCATCCACTTAATGAGCTGAGACTAAAACCTAGGAACACTGTGCCATCACTACCACATATATATATATGTATATATATATATATATATATATATTAGAGTTCAGAAAACTTCATCAGATGTGACCTATTACTACAGATTCAGGACACTGATGTGAATAAGCATCCAAAAGCCAAATGAGGCATTTATTTTCTGCTAGAGGGGAAACGTAACATTTTTTCTTAATAAAGAATTTGTTTCAGAACTGGCAAACTGGCTTCAAGTTTTAGTTAGTTTAAAAATACTAACCAGCGACTGGAAGCATAAAAATAGCAATTTCCAAGATTTCTGGAAACTCCAGTAATGTCAATTAAAGCTGTGCTTACTGCTGCATGAACCAGTCAATGTGACAAACCCTATCGCCCCCCAAGCACTGTTAATTCTCAAATTATGCAATTATTTTGTTCCCATGCTTTTAATTGCAATCTGCTTTCACAATCAGAAGTGTATGGAATTGCATTTACACAGAACAGAAGGGGCAAAATAACCATGCCTATTTCCAAGACAGCTGGAATTATCACATTTATCACAGAAAGTCTGTGTCAATGTCAGCTTCACCTGAATGATGCATTGAAGAACCTACAGGAAGACCTCAAAGAAGTTCCTTCTTCGAATCTTCTTAGTATTTTTGCTGCCATCAATGGTAATGGGAAGGCTTTTTTATTGATGCTAAATCATATGCCTAATGTCATGTTTCTGACTGGACAAAAAAGCAGAATAATGGAAACGTTCAAAATCAGTAATAAAACCATGCTGAGTGGTTGTCACTGGAAGGGGAGGGCAGGTGGGTGAGAAGAGCTGGTGGAAGACACATAACCATCAAGCCACCAGCAAGACAACTGTTGTAACATAAAGCCCTTTGCCACAAAATGCAGGCTTCTAGAGAAGAAATTAACCTTTTTTCAGAAAAATTAAGATGTAGAGATGGAATATATCAATAATCAGTTTAAACAGTAATTCTCAGTCTTAACAATATTTTAAAATTAATTTCCATGTTACTTAGGGAGTAATGAGCCATTAGCATCTACATTGTGCAAGAATATGTGATGATCAGAAAAGAGCTCCTCTGTGACCTGCACATGCTGTACAATTATGTGCTATGTTTCTGCATTCCTTAAATCAGAATGATAGTGCTAATGTATTCAAAATTAATTTTTATTTTTCTCAGAACAATTCATATAGCTACCAAAAAAGAAAATTTAATCTGCAGAGGCTGCTGGCAGTCTTTTAAACATGGCACAAGCTTGTACATACTTCAAAGGAAATTTGTACACCCATAGGCCAAACAAAATCCTGTGTGCTAGTAAAATCAAACTATAGCATGAGGAACAGCACCATAATCTCCTCAACCAAACTGGGAACACCCCATTCCCTATTTTGCATTAATTCACATTATCATAATGCATTTCTTTTCAGTTAGAATTTCCCAATCCAATCTCAGGTTAAAGCAGTTCACTTTGGAGAGCACATGCATATGCAAATACATATATTTTACTGCTAACTGCCTGCCCATTTGTCACCCTGCCAAAACAAAGAGCTAATGGTCACCTACAGCATTCAGAAACTGAAGAGGCTGCCCTGCCCTCCAAGCTGTAGAAAATCCCACAGGGGTCAGATTCTGACACCTCTCAGATCAGGGTGGTATTCAGAAGCCAAGGGGACATGGATGTCACCTGCAAAAATGGCAGAACGTGCTTATTACAGCATAAACAAAGTAACTGCCATTCACTCAAGGGTTTTTTTTGCACTCACCAAACTAGGGCAACTTTGGGTCCCAGTCATTCAGCTCCACCAGAATATAGTATTTCTTTTCCCTCCGCTGTATAACCTTCAACTCTTATTATTAACTCAAATTCTTAAACTGTCAAATTACAAGACAGCTCTCTAAAATCAGATACAAGAACCATGATCCAAATGGGGCGCATGGAGAAAATGGGTAAGTTATGTTTTATTTTTAAGAGGTACACAATTCTTAAATCAGAGTTACAGGTACCACTGGTGCAAAAGAGTTTCCTTTAATTATATGAACCAAAAGAGATGAAACTGGCTATAAAGAAGCAAGTGTCTCTTGGAACTTAGAAAGCAGCCTGAAAAGTTGATAGAAAAAGAGCCAAGGAAGCCTGTCTTAGGGCAGAAACTGAGTGGAATAATGTATTATTAGTCAAGATAACAACAGACCCATGATATCTTTATAATAAAAGTCCTAAGAGTTATAAGTTTCACAGACAGTGGAGGCATCTGGGTTTTGTTTTCTCCTGTCAAAAAATTATTTCTTCTGGATGACAATAAACTTAAGCAGATTCCTCCCCATCATCATAACCCCAGCCATGGGGAAAAACAACAAAAGTGGATAAAAAATAAACAGAAATACTGGCAGGATTAGGTGAGCACAAAGTTGTACTTGATATTAACAATAAAGGAATCCTTAGGATGAAGTGAAAAAGAAGCCTCTGATGCAATTAGTATGAATAATGAGATGCACCCATGGTGAAACCCGTGGAAAAAAAAAAAAACAAAAAACAGCAAACAAAAGGAATTCTGAATTTACAGCAACCGATATCAGCTGAGAGCCAAGAGAACTGCTGCAGCATTCAACATGAAATTATCCCTTATAATCATGACTAACCATTTTAATAAACAACACACCGAGGCTAACGATTACATAACAATTTGAAGTCTTTGAATGTAAATCGTTGTCAATATTGAGTCGCCACAGGTCTCAGTCTGGCTCACTTCCACAAATTCACTTGTTTTAATGAATTTGTAATGTATTTAGCTGTAAAGCTTGCTTAAACTCATTATTATTAAGCTACTGAATGTTGCAGGTATTTGTACCTTTGGAGCTGTGCTCTCCTGTGTTTCCAAAAGCAAATCTATATAATTATAATTAAAACAAACAAAACACATACACACAAGAAAAAAACACACACAAAAGAGGGGCAGGGAGGAGCAGAGCTTCCTGCATATGTACATCCTTGTCAGACCAGAGGTAACATGGAGACACCAGCCCAGCTGCACAAACCACTGTGATACAGAGCCCTCCCCTCATTTAGTGGTTCTGACTCCCTTTTCCTCACCCTGATCCAGCTCAGAGTTGCTTCCTTCCGGATGCCCTCCCAACTACTGATCCTAACATCTCCACAGGACCTCCATGTCCTTCCCTCTAGAACTTCCAACCCTGTAATTATCAGCTCACTCTGCTTCAAGTGCCCAGCTACCTGCGCTTCTCAGCCAAACCAATACCCTTCAGACCCTGAGATTTTCTGGCTATGTCTTCAATAAAGTTTCAGTGTGATACTGGTGTCTTCCTCTGGCCACTGCTGAACTACACTGCTCAGGCCTAGTAGGGCTTAATTTCTTTTGAGAATCAGGATAAACCCAAGAACCCCAGTTTTAATCTCTGGCACCTGATGGGCTGAGTTGAACTAATCACTGGAGAGGCAGAAACAAGGTCTAGCCTTGAGGCTTTTTCTTTTTTGTTGTTGCTGTTGTTTGTTTGTTTTTTTGTTTGTTTTAATGGATTAAAATGGATTAAAAATTAGCACCCAAATTTTTGGTGGAAAACTGCATCTACTACACGGAGTAAAAAAACAACAAAAGACTATGAGGGTCATTTGCCATTGCAAAGGATCTGGATTACAGATCTTGTTCAAGCAAAATGCTCACACAGTTTATAGTTGGGCCCACATGATTCTCACAGAAAGAATGCTCTGACTGGGAAGTCAGAGGGTAAATCAATTTGCAGTTGGTGTCCACAGGTTCTAGTTCAACCTGCTGCTCAGAGCACAGTGAGACCAGATTTCTCCTCAAAGTTTTACTCAGTGAAGTCACAGTCTTTCTGGGCAACTTGTCCTACTGTTTAATTATCCTCAAGATGAAGCTTCTTTCTTTTTGCCTGTCTTCCTTTTTTCAGTCTGAACATCCCCTTCTTCAATTAACAGACATACACTCTTATTCTCTTGCTGCACATCACAGTGAAAGACCTGGTTCTGTCCTCTCCATAACTTGCTTAGGTACTGGTAGATTGCTTGGTCCTCCAAGAGCTTCCTCTCCTCCAGACTGAACAAGTCTGATTCCCTGCATCTATCCTCATAACTAATATGTTTACACAACTTATTTAGCCTACCATAATTCTGACCCTTGCTCAATGTTTACCATTACACAAAAATTAGCTTTTTCTTTCTTTCATTTTCATAATAAAATCTTCCTGACTTTTATAGTAAGAGAAAATTATTTCTGTATCTAACTTCTTGTAGTAGAACCAGTGGTTTTACATGCAATCATTTCAACTCAGATTATGACCATTCTTTCCTTTCCATAATACCAATGCTAGAGTGATAACAGGTATTAAAGAGAGAAAAAAGAACAAATCCATCCTTTCCTCATGTTTCCAAAGGCACTGGGTTAGCAATGCACAAATCTGGCTACAGCCTGTTCTGACAAAAAACAGAAATTGCACCATTTATTTCAAGCTCATGTCTTTTTAAAGGGTCTCACAACTTTTTCCAACTCCTCAGCACCAAACATGCAAACATAAGTACAATAGCAGATAACTAAGAAAAATGAAAGCAAAGTACCCATCCAATAAAACCTGCCTGGTATCTACTTAAAAGGATGCACTGTGGAGATAAAGGCTGTTAAACTCCATCTTGGCAAGACTTGGTAAAGCACACAATGCAGGACCTTAAGAGAGCTCATAATGATCTGTCCTTTTAGAACCATTCTAGAAATAATTTAATTATCCCCACTTACTATACAGCTATTTGCTCTTGTGAAAGGCAAGCGTGGGAAATACATATGAAAGACACTCCTGAGTATTATTTATTCAGTTTACTGCATCACTCTCTTTCCATCCACCCTTTATGTATAGGGCCACACACTGTAAAGAGAAAAGAAAAAGAAAAAAAAGAAAAGCAGCACAACATCATGACTGGCTGAGTAGGTGAGGGCAGAGCAGTGAATGCTGTCTACCTTGACTTCAGCAATGTTTTCAACACTGTCTCCCATAACATCCTCATAGGTAAGCTTTTGAAGTGTGGGAAAGATTTGGAAGTGCGGGAAAGATGAGTGGACGGTGAGGTGGATCAAGAACTGGCAGACTGTCAGAATTCAGAGGGATGTGATCAGTGGTGCAGAGTCTGGTTGGAGGCCTGTGGCTAGCGGTGTTCCCCAACTCCTACGGCTCTGTGCTTCTCTAAGTACAATATACAATATACACTATTTATACAACAGTATAAATAGCGCCCAGAAAGACAAAAGAGAAGGAGAGGAGATAGCTGTACAGCTTACTAGGTAGATAATAACCTGGTTGGATGGTCAGGAGTGGATTACAATCAACCTGGAGATCAACAAGTGGAAAAGTGGAGGAGTCTGACCCTGAGAGGTTGTGTCACCTTTGCACTTCGAGGGGTTCCACCCCAGCTGGATCAAGTTCTGTTCAGCCTTGACTGAGCTCAGTGCTGGCTCTGCTTTTGGAGGAGCGAGGGCCCAGGTCTCATCTCACTATAATAGCTCTGATTATAAGGGAGATGAGAGATTTAGGCTGTCCTGACTTAAACCACTGTTGCATGGACAGTGTGATGTGAACAAGATGCTAATGACAACAAGCTTCACCTCTTTGGTGGTTTTGTGTGCTGAACCTAGGGTGCCCACCTTGAAAGAGTAATGGAAAAATGAACAGTCATAACACTAGCAAATAGTTGAAGTTAGAAAAGGCTGAAGCATTAACAATCATAAGTATAACAGAAATATTTAGAAAGATGTTCAGGTTTTCACCTATTAAAAAGGAGATGTTGATAAAGAACAGACAAATGCTTGACTAGAGCCCCTCGTGATTGCTGAATGACAGTCTGGCAAGCATGATTTCAGAAGGCAGACATTACAGGAAGTCATCATCTCTTCAAATAAAGGCAAATCATATAGATAATCATTAAAAAAAAAAACATGAGAGAGCTGTCAAACTTATTTTATTACTCATATTATACAATTAATATAATTCCTACCCTGTGGTTTATAGTAATATAATTAACTCTGTGGTTTGATATCGAGTCCTATGTATGTTCATCAAATTGGCATTTTTACGGGTGAAAATTAAATTTTACTACCTTTGGAAAGTGACAATGTTCTAACTAAATTTTTCTCATTGATTTTTTGTAAACACCTAGCAGTAGATTGGTGCTGCCTGTATATAAAAAGCCTACCCTTCTTTATACAGTAGAACAATTAATTAGTATGTTGTTGACATTTCCTACAGAGAGAAACAGTGAAGTATTTAAAAGAAATACAGAAAACTAAAAATATACTATGTTGAACTAATAAACAAGAATAGTCTCATTTATTTTTAATTAATTTGTTCCCATTACATAAGCTTTGAAATAGTTTCCATTTCCATAAGCCTCCCAGAAGAAGCACTGTGTTACTATATAAAAACCTCATTTGCTTAACAAGTTTTGTTTTGTTTTTTCTTGTAAACCAGATCTTCCAAAAATTTTAAAATTCTGACCAAAAATTATCACCGAAGCCTGAATGAAATTTTAATTGGGTGCATGTGCACAATAAGTGAATCAGCTTTTAGCAGAAAAATAACCACTTCTTTATCAAGCTCCAGACAAACCAGCCTGGAATTCGCTAAGAAAATTACTGTGAATGAATCACTGTACAGCCTCATTCCTTTAGCTCTGACTAGGCTCCACGTGAACAAAAAATGAAATGGTTTCAACCTGCATTTATTACAATAATATGTTTCAAGCACACGCATTTCACAGCTGTAAGGGTAAAAAGGTTTGATGGAAATTGTCAGGCGGGAAAACGATGGCTGGAGCAAAAATGGGAAAGATAAAGCAGACAAACCAAGACATTTGGATTGCATAGTGACTTTTTCCATTCAAACTCATTAAGCCGCTGACTGAAATCTAAAATTACACTTATGAGCTAACACATCCATGGGCAAGGAACTGAACAGACACATATGGAACTTTTCTGGAAAAAAATCTCCAAGCAGCAGTAGCATTAGAGCAATCTAACTGGAGCCCATGATTAAAAGGCAGCAACACTGAGACGTATACATAGAAAGGGCTCACAGCTATCAGTGCTGAAACAATCAGACTGCTGGGACATCCAAGCCATTCAATAAGAGCAACCTGCTCAGACTTCATGATGTCAACTAAACAAGCAACTCCGGAGACTCTCATGCTCTTTGGCAACAGCAAACGCCAGCTGCCCTTACCTCAGTCCACCTACAGTATATCTCTTGGGATACTCCACATCAGTGCCATTCTGTAAATAAATATATTCCGTAAACTACTTTGGGGCGTTTTCAGATCACTAACTGTTAAGGTTATTTCTTCAAACACTGCTTTTTCTAAGCAAAGTTTTATAGAAAGATTATAGATTACTACATAGCATTATGTTTTTTTTACTTTGTTGAAAGAAGAGTTATTGCACATTTTTTTAGTACATCCAACATTAAAGATCTGATTCTACTGAAACAGCCTAACAATGACTCCAAAAGCTCCATAGACAACTTAGAAAAATAGCTGACTATTTGACTATCATATGAGTTAAGTGGTTTTAAAATCACTGATCTTTAGTCCGAATAATAAAGTATGGTGTTTTTTTACTGTTAAAACAGAACAATTTTCACAAACTGCCAAATGCCTGATTTAAATCTTCCTCAGGATGATTAGTTCTCATTCAACTTTGAATACTTTAGCAGCAGATCCCATCACACTGCTAATACTACGTAAGTTACTGAAGATCAGAATATTCTTGCCATACAGAGGACTGTTATTTTTTGCATGCTTTCATTTACACAACACCACAATTTGCCCATAATTTATAGACATCAAGAGAAAATCACTTTCATTTCCAGGCATTGGACAATAACTTCAGAGAAGTCTTCTCTCCCCCAGGCCATGCTCCAATACATGGTTTCACATTCGTGGGCTCTTGAGCTTCCCACAGTTCCTACCCTAGCCTGTCTTCTCTTCACAGAAAGGGATCCAACAAAATGCCATAAAATTTGATCTTTTGGTAAAGATTTTTCCTAACACCTTGATTTTGCAACCACATTCCCTTTCAACACCACCAGGTACAGGCATTCATTGAGTAGACTCTACACCCTACTCCTCACAGTCAGCCTTTCCATCACAGAACATCACATGCTTACTGGTATATTTGTAATAAATAAATAAATACATAAAAACCACAACAAAAAACAGAAGAACAACCAACAGACCTTTCACACCATTTAGCTTTCTCTCTCTTCAAATTATTCACCATCTTTGAATGGAACCAAGTTACATTTCACTGTAGAATTAACCCCCACAGCAGCAGCAGCAGCTTTCCAGTCCTCCCCACTCAAAATTCATGGCTGCATCCCTTAGATCACCATTCCATTTGCAGTCAGCAAACATCAACACCAGCTTGATCTCCAAATAAAAAGAAATCTGTCATTAGATAAGAAGTAAATTCAAACATTATTTGATATTGTAATGGAAACACTTAATATTTGGTATTTTCTAGACATATATCCATAGAGGCTGACACTATAATAAAGCAATGAAGAAGATCTTTGTTTACCATAAGGCTCCCTTGTGAAAAAAATGAGTTTTCTCAGCCTTACTCAATTTCTAGCAAAGAAAACAGCAAATTAAAAAGCTCAAAAAACCCAATAATAATAATAATAAAAACACACATATAAGCAGCACACAATCTGAAATAAGAAATCATAGTGCTAACAAGGCTGTGCCAAACCAAATCATCCTGATTTTCTTACAGCTTTCACAGGGCTGTATCTGCATACAAATTGAAGGGAAGCAGCATCCCACTGAACATTAATCACCATTACCCGCTAAGATACTACAATATGCAAGACTGATTGCTGCTGCAGAACTGCTCCACAGCTCCCTCAAGCATGCTCGCCCTCAGCGCCTTCCTCTCCTGTTTGGTACAAAGCAGCTAAAGAAAACCTTCAATTTTCCTGCCGATGAAGGAAACATATATCGTACACCAGCAGACAAGGGAAGCAACAAATAATTTTAGAATTACCACTGCTCAACAGCAACTGAGCTAAGAGATCATGTTATGATTATTTACTATTTTTCTCGCATTTGTTCAATAACCTGAATATTAAAATAAAAATTAACAGGAACAAAAACAAAAAAAAAAAAAAGCCCTGAACTGACTGGAAAGTACTAACTAGTCTATATTAGACTTTTCTGTACTATGTTGGATTTATGTTTGGAACTTATTTTTTCCTCTTTATATATTTATATATATTTTTTTTTTATATACATAAAGACATATTCGTATTTTTTTCCCCTTTCTTTACTTCTTTTTGAGAGTATAAATAAGTGATTTTCCAGGGAGATGAGGCAGTAGATGTTTGTGACTGTAGATGTTGTGACGTTTGTTCAACGTGACTTTGAAATACCTCAAACTATTCATAGGGGGCATTTTTAAAGAAGAAAACTTTTGACAATCTCAGAAATGTAAGCATTTTTCTTCCAGCTTTATACTTATTTACATTTCCAACATCATTAAACAACACTAGTAAACAAGAATGTCTCAATGCATGAGCACTTCTTTATTACAGTATCTAGAAGTCCTTTTAAGTGTTAAATGCCAGAGTTTGTGTATTTTACGTATCTTGCAGGGTCAGGCGTTTCTTCCTCAGTTAATCCAATCTTAAGAATGAAACGAACAATCACAAATGGCATAGAAACTACTCAATTAATTTAGCAGTCTGTTGATAACAAAATGTGTTCACTTTGTAGTAGCTTTGTCAATAATGAGTTGTTTCAACACTTTCATTTATAGCTAGAAAAGCCTCAATACATACGGTTAACACATTCATTGTGTTTTAGTAAGATGAAAGATTCTGCAGCCCATGGCTGCACTTCTGTGAGTATACAAAACTCATCTGTATTTGAGATACCAGCACAAAAGTTAATGATGAACTTCCCAGGACACCAGGACTCTAGTCACTTAAGGACTGGAGAATTTTTTTTTTTAATTGAATAGAAGAACAGAGAAAGAACAGCATCAAAAATAAAAATTTGATCATCCCCCACAGTTTACAGTTCTACATAATCATATTTGTTCTTTTAACTTTCATACTCCCAATGGATTGAGCCTAGAAATAACTGTACTGTGAACTTCTGTTGCTTTATTTCTCAGCACTAGAGAACATTAAAAGCTATCCATGTGTGTTCTGCAAGATGTTTCTTGAGGCTGCAGACAGAAATTCTGCTAAATACTTGGCCACGGGTGACAGCAGAAACAATTGTCAGAAGAGACTGAAAAGAACATAATCGTCCAGCAGTTAAGTGAGGACTAAATGAAGTCTGCAGCTGACTTAAAATTCTAGAGGGAGTGATTATTGCTATTCCTTCATTAACACTTTAAAAAAAAAACAACAACTGAATCTAACATTCCCTAATGTTCTGGTTTTGTTCAGTATTTCATCTACACATGCAATTTTTTGGGACTACTTCTAACCAGCAAGGAAATTTATGTTTTAATTACTATTAAATTTGTCATCAACAACCTATGTACTGTTGTTTAAAAATGTTACCGTGTTTGATGAGGAAGGGTCTTCCTTATTTACTTGAATTGTTGGCTAATTGATTAAACCTTTGGCTGCCCAGAGAGGTGGTGGAGTCACTGGCCCTGGAGGCATTCAAGGAACATTTAGACATTGTGTTGAGTAACATGGTTTAGTGATTGGTGATGGGTGGACGGTTGGACTGGATGATCCTGTAGGTCTTTTCCAACCTTGCTGATTCTATGATTCTAACCTTTATAAAACTTCTGTATTGGCTCTGAAAAGGGTTCCAGATTGCTGCATAATTTTGGAGATTTAATACTATGGGACATTATCAACTGAAGAGCAGCAAAAATTCCTGTGAAGCTTCTGCTTTTCACTCCCTTCCTAAAATCAACTTCCTTCACTGCTCCTTAAGATCTGTTTCATGAGAACACTAACATATAAACAATATGCAGCCAAAATATATGAGTGAGAAGGCATTTTTTATAATCTCTTGTAAATAACATGGAAGTGGATTAATATATTTTTTGTCTGTTTAAAATAACATAAAAACACAGACTTCATTATGTTTTACTACACTTAACCATTCATCAGTCATAGAATCACAGAATGGTTTGGGTTGGAAAGGACCTCAAAGCCTGCCCAGCCCCAGTCTCTGCCATGGGCAGGGCTGCCCCCCACCAGCTCAGGCTGCCCAGGGCCCCATCCAACCTGGCCTTGAATGACTCCAGGGATGCAGCACCACAGCTTCTCTGGGCAGCTGTGCCAGCACTTCGCTGCCCTCTGAGTAAAGAATTTCTGTGTAACATCAAACCTGAATCTCCTCTCTTTCAGTTTAAAACCATTCTGCCTTGTCTTATCTATTAGATCATGTAAAAAGTCAGTCCTCCTCCTGTTTATAGCTCCCCCCAAGTACTTTCAGGTCGCAGTAAGGTGTCCCCAGATCCTTCTGTTCTCCATGCTGAACAACCCTGGCTCCCTCAGTCTTTCTATATAGGAGAGGTGCTCCAGTCTTCTTTGTGGCATTTTTTCTGCCCCATGGACCCTGTTTAAATAAGGTATGCTTCAATATTAAAATTGAATTTGAAATGTAGCTCATAACTTTTCCAAGGGGGTTGAAGAGTTTAACCCTCCTATTTTTAACAGCATCTCTAGAAGGAAGAAATAAGATAGATTTGCAGAAATCCACTGTGAAATCTTTTCAACTAAGAGGTTCATTAAAAAGCAATAATTACAAATTGCTTTATTTTCCTTTAAGTTTCCTACTTTGCTACTCTCTCCATCCTTCCCTCAAGTCATTCACTATTTTTTCATTGTTTTTCTGATTTTAATCTTGCCCTTTCTTCCTCTCTTTCACTCTTCATGAGAAAGCACCCCTCTAAAAGCTCTCCCAAGAAGCCAGGGCTGACTTCAAAGAGTAAAGGCACCCTTGGGTCAGTCACCAGATGTAGTTTTACCTGCAGGGGTTGGGTGTTCCTCCCTTCAAAAAAAGGGAATAATTTACAAAATCAGATATCTGAAGACAGAATTTGGCAGTAGAGATCTTTCCTGTTAACGAGAGGGCTACAAAAATTGGACAGCAATGCATACTACTGAATTCTGAAATAAATGAAGTTGCCAAAGGGCTAGTAATGGACTGCTGAAGCAGAAACTATTACGTTGACTAGAGTATGACAAGGTTTACTAAAAGCATTAAAGAGGGGAGCAGCCAGGGCCTGGAGAGCTTCCCTGTCAGCAGGGTACAGTAGCTGCATGCCGTGCCTGCAGCTACAGGGAGCTCGCAATCCTCTCAGCCAGTTATGATGGAGATGAAACAGTCTATTACAATATAAAGATATGGCCTGAACTTTTAACTATGCAATTTGAATTTAGGCAAATTTAGCTCATTCTTCATAAAAGCAGGGGAGAAGACACAAATTAGGTGCCAAGAGCTGAACTGTGATATCTTATATCTTGAAAAAAAAACCCCAAAAAACAGAAGCACTAAAAATGACTAAGCTTTTGGAATATAAAAGATGACTGAAATAGAATAATAGATGCCAATCAGTATTTTTGATAATTTCTTTATTCTATGTGACTTTTACAGTGACAAACTGACTACTTATTATTTAATAAAAGGTGTTAGGTTTAATTAATAACTATTTTAAGAGAGGTAAATAAAAACACGAGAACAGGCTATTTACCAATGGAGCAGAAAAATGTAGTTGTAAAGGTATAAATTTTTACTTCTAGCAACACAGATTTAAAATATCACACTAAAGCCAGTCATCTTTAAGGGACAGCCACGTTCAAATAACTACCAGAGTAAGAAGTGCTTTTCTGCTGCTCTGACTTCAGCATAAGTTCAGGTAAAAACATTAAGCAACACAGGCACCTGGGTATTTATTTACTTGTAGTTGCTAAGATGAATTACACTTATATTTATTATGAGAATATGTTTTAAAATCAGGATTAATAATATGTTTTGCTATATTAATAAACCCGTTGTAATACTTTTGGCATGAGCAGCATCAACTGCTTGTGTGAGTGTATCTGTCAAGCAAACTGAATGTAATGGATTTCTTCACTTGCATAGATCAATGGCAAAACAGACCTTCTTGAACACGCCATCACTGGGAACACTCTGCCTCCACAGCTTGCACACAGAAATTAACTTTGCAAAACATGGTACTAACTTAAAAAAAGAGTATCTATTTTTCTGTTTTTATAAATGACATCACCAATACAAAGAAAAATCATTAATAATACAAAAATTACAAATATTTAACTGAAAATTCACGTATCACAAAATCACAGGCTCTAAGATCTTCTATGAGCATTCCTTCTCATTTCCTCATCCTAACTTTCCAAAGAAGAACATAAATAATAAACTATGCAAGTATCTTTCAGAAGATCTTAAGCTTCCAGTTAGTCACTGTAAAGTTGTAATTCATTAACATCCATTTCATCACATGAAGTAAAAAAAATAGTTCATTTTTCCCTTAGTGTTTTTTTTCCTCCAAGTTTTCTTTTTTTTTTTTTTCTCTTTGTTTTTTGTTTTGGTTTTCGGTTTTTTTTGTTTTTTTTTTTTTTAAGCAACATACGTAGTTTTACATTTAACTTTAAAAGCTTGGAATGTTGATGTTGTTAAAATGGAAACAAATACAGTGCAAGTGAACTAGGAAGACAATCTTGTTAATGCATATCACTTTCCAGGATAGATGTAGAATATATGAACAATGGCAAAAAAAGAAGATTCAAAAAACCAAATGTTTAAAAAACAAAAACAAAAAGACAAAAAAAAAAAAGCAACATTTTGAAGTACTGAAGAAGACTTTGCTAGAAATGGAAGAATTGAATCATTTTGACCTGTTATTTTTTCTTTAATACTGAACTGATTTTTTAGCAGATGTAGGTAGGAATGAAGGCAAGAAAGGAGAGACGCCTATGAAAATAAGCCCAACCTCTTTCTCAGCCCTGAATTAAACAAAAGTAGCATGAATGGGTTATCTCAGTTCAGCACTAAATGGAAGGTATGGAATTTTTTAGCCTGTGAGGTCATGGCAGGGATACAAGGTCAAGACTTGATGAACAGGTAAAAATCACTTCTGAAATCAGGAGTCTGCAGCAAAGGCTGGGAGTTTTCTGAGTTGCTAATAATCTTTCATGAAAAAAAAATATATTTTTTTTTTTTATATATATTTTTTTATTATATATATATTTAAAAGCAGAGTTGTTTGCTTTTTTCCTGAAGACTAACATATGTAGCTCAAGATTAAATATTGCTGATATTAATTAGTATAATTATTGCTAATGTAATTAACACCCTTCTTTCTCAGAATTGTTCCTTCTGAGTTTACTGTTCCTCACAAATACATCTTAAATTGTTACATGTTCTGTTTTTATTCTTTGGCTTCTCCTCTTCCTTTATTTTAAAATAAAAATAACCTACATAAAAATCAGCAATATCAAGCTAGCTAAAGTAATCATTCTGCCCTCTACTCTGCTCTCGTGAGACCCTACCTGGAGTACTGTGGTCAGTTCTGGAGCCCCCAACGCAAGAAGGATGTGGAGCTGCTGGAGCAGGTCTAGAGGAGGTGCCATGAAGATGATTAGAGGGCTGGAGCACCTCCCCTATGAAAACAGTCTGAGAGAGCTTCAGCCTCAAAAAGGGAAGGCTCTGAGAAGACCTTACTGTGGTCTTTCAGTACATGAAGGGGCCTACAGGAAATCTGGGAAGGGACTTTTTATAAGGGCATGTAGTGACAGGGCAAGGGGAAATAGTTTTAAACTGGAAGAGGGCAGATCTAAACTAAATATTAGGAAGAAATTATTTACGCTGAGGGTGATGAGACACTGGAACAGGTTGCACAAAGAGGCTGTGCCCCCTCCCTGGAAGCATTCAAGACAAGGCTGGTTGGGGCTTTGAGCATCCAGGTCTAGAGGGAGGTGTCCCTGCCTATAGCAGGGGTTGAAACTCCATGATCTTAAAAAAAGACTCCATGATCTTCCTTCCAACACAAACCATTCTGTGATCCCATGCATAAATAAAAACAAACAAAACAAAATTGTACAAAACCAGTGCTTGTAAGACTTTCTTTTCTGCTCCCATTCTACATCTTCTTCATTCTTCCTCCCACCCCATACAGTTTTAAAGCAACACTTAGAATAAATTATCCCCACGTAAGTATTTCTTATATTAATATTTGAAGAGTATGTTATAGTATATTTATCCAAACTCTTGGGGTTATAGGTCTTCAAAATTATCATATTTCCAATGCAAAAACTTGAGCATCTGAAGAGAACTGTACAGACCACTCTTTGTCCATTTCAGGCAGGAAACAAAACACAGTTTTACATGCCCACTGTGTAAACTACAACAAACTCCTCTCAAGTGTAATAACAAATAAGTTCTGGAGGAAAAAGTCAGAAGTGTATTATTCAAAAGTAGACGTTTTAGAGCTGTTAGAGGTTGCAATCACTTCGGCTGTAGTCTTTCCCCCAGCCATGTCCCACCTCTGTATTTCATACTTAAATGGAAGAAAGGTTTAGTTTTCCCTTGCTAAAAATAAAATCTTCCTATAGAAGTTAGCGTCTGATCAGAGTAGGAGTTTATTTTACAACTATCCTTGGAGATGTTGGAAGGACAAAACGCCTGAGGGCTGCAAAGTGTTTAACTCTGCATACTACCTTGGAGAACCTTGTTTTGCTGTCTTTTAGCTGCTGAACCACTGTAATTTGAATGACAGTCTGGAAGACCAGCAACTGCATGGGCTTTTGGTACTGCAGCTGAATAGAATCACAGAATCATTAAGGTTGAAAAAAGATCTCTAAGATCACCAACCCATCACACCATACCATCAATCATGTCCCTCAATGCCACATCTACATATTTCTTATCACCTCCAGAGATGGTGACTCCATCACCTCCCTGGGCAGCCTGCGCCAATGCCTCACCATTCATTCTTAGAAGGAATTTCTCCTAATATCCAAACTGAAGAAGGTACAAGATCAGGAAGGTCAAACATCATGGCAGCTCATCTGAACATAAAGCACTCTGAGACTTGTCACAAAAAACTCTGACCCTAATCATGGTTTATCCTCTAGAGTCTGAAGGGAAGAGAGGATTAATCCCCGACAGTCAGTTGGGGTCAGCTCTACCAGGACCAAATTACAATCAAAAGGAGAGGGACATGGGAATAAGAATTGCTCTGAAGGCTTCATCAAGTGGTAAATGTGAGTCCAGAATCATTCTCTTTACTGACTTCAGCCTCACTCAACTGACAGCACGGAGATGAGCCACTGTTCATAAAACTATCCCAAATGTTTTCTTTCACTTCAGCCAGTGCTAGTATCGAAAAGCTGGTGAGCATGCTTTTCAATTAGCAAAAGTACTTTGATAACAAACTCTAAGCCTTCTTACAGCTGGTCTCTCCTTGGGCTTCAACCAGGACCTCTTTACCCTACCTGATGTCTTGCAGAGGCTGCAATTCAGAGACCAAGATGTAGCAGGCTCTGTTGGGTACACTGAAGTGACAGCACAGTATGGAACAGTTAGCAATCCTCTTGCCAAGCCAGCCATGAGAATATCATAATCACTTGGTTGTATTTATTTCCTTTGGGAAACGTTTGTTTAGTCGAAATTATGTAGGTTTTAAATGTGTGTGCTCAATGAGAAAGAAGGGTGTTGTACCATACTGCCAAAATGCAATTCCCTTTCTCTAATCTATTTGGAAAATATTTAACTTCATTTCAACATGCAATTAGATTAGGTTCTTATTGGACTATTAAAATCTTCAGAATAATCATCCATCTAAAGCTACTCCACAGCTTGAATTACTGTTATTTTCTATTTTTAAATAATGTATTTGGTAAGAACCCAAATAGCTTTTAATTTTTTTATGTAGCTGCCAAATAATACAGTAGAGGTCAGAAAATGCCTGAAGCAAAATATAATCCATGACATATATGCTATTTTTTTTCCTTTTTCTCCTGCAAGCCTTAGTAACAAATAGGCACAAGCAGGTTCACATGTGGTTCTGCATCACAGGGTTTAGTCAGAATTAGCTCCCTGAAATAATTACCTTCTGCCATATTCATATTGATTAATGAAGGAAAGAGGAGTAAAATATCTAAACTAGACTAGACAAGAGAAAAATGAAGACAGATCTTCTATATCTTGTCTTGTGGGAAAAAAAATACCTACTTCCAAACATTGATTAAAATATATTTTAATATTACTACAGACCTGTAAACTACGTCAGCACATGAATTTATGAATACATGCATTCAGTACCATTTCTCTTTAAAATTTATTAGGTGTCAGTAGTAACAACTGCCAACCCAGATAATGCTGATGTATGTAAAAAGGAGAAAAAGAGTGCAAATACATGTTTCCATATTGATGGCTTGTGGAAGTCATCATACAACCACACTTAATTTTTTGTTGTTGTTGTTTTCAGCTCGCTTTCTTTTCTCTAGATATTGTCTGAGTTGTAGTTTTCAAGTAATGTTTCTTACTGCTACACTCTGGCCAGCAAATCTAGAAAAACAAAGCCAAACGGAATACAGTGCCTACCACAACATAAAAAATATCTTCCACTCAGTAGAATGATCCAGAGTTTAAGGCTCTGAGTTTCAAATGCACATGAGAAAGGACATGGAAGGAAAATCAGAATATTCACTGGGATTAATCATTCCTTTTGGAAGGAATATGCAATTCTTCATCAGTGTTTGGAATATTCTTTAAAAATGCTATACACAACAAAATAAAAGAAGTCCTTCTAAAAGTCAGAGGTTCACAGTCAGTTACTACTTCAGGCTTTACTACTGTTAATTTTGCAGGGGAGGTGCTTAGATTCAGTGCCAGGCAGAAGCAAAACCAAAATGGACTCTGGCTGCAATGTGCAGTCAATTCTTGGAACATTCTGAGATGTACATCAAAAACAGAGGATTATAAAGTGAGAACTGCAAAACCTGATATTAAGATCTCATGAAATGAACATGTATTATTAGTATTACCTAGAGTTTTACTACATATTTCTAAGACAATAATGTCGACTACACAAGAAAAGTTCTGAAGCTGGTGTGTCCTTCAGCATAGGATGCAAAATACAACCTAACACATAAAACCAAGATCTACTACACCATTCCAGATAATTCACCTGCAAACTTACAGTTTTGAAAGCACTTATCTCAAATCGAGATGAACGACACTCCTTCTCCTTGTGAATACTGAAAGCAGCCACATACATCTGAAACCAATACACTGAACTTAAGTTGACAGAAAAAACACAACCAATTTTATGTTACGCATGTGACAACACAATATATGAACAGAATGTGGAGTATGAACAGATTAGATCACATATTAAATTTCCTGTCAAAGTCAGTGAGATTTAGGATCCTCAGTGATTTAGAAATGTACAACACTTACTGAGGTTTATTTATGGCCTACAAGCTACTCAATTTTTAAAGCTCCATAATTAATCTGCAAAGAAACACTGTGATGGGTAACTGAAGAAGAAAAGCAGTAAACTGAAATATCCCTCAGCAGCACTGCTACATGAAAATGCTTAAACTAAAATCACATAGCTTGTTTTCTTTCCTAAATCCAGATATTCATCAAGAGTTCTGCTCCCTGGAGCTTTCTTCTAAGAAACAACAGCCAATTTTATTAAAAGTTTATTCAGTAGTGTTCAACAGACAATGTATTGGCTCATCAGTTTTGTTTTGGTTCTACAGAATGAAGGATAACATTTTACATTTTTCTTCACATCTGAAGTATGAGAAACTGAGAAAAAAAAATCAACTTTTCAGATGTGTGGTCATCCATCTGCTTTCGTAGGACCTCCTTTACATTGATCATTACACTTATGTAACAAAGAAAATGCAACCCTGAATGAGAACCATTGTTTCCTGAAGACTTCTAGCTTTGCAAAATAAGTATATTCATAAGGAAATTATACCACAATTACATGAATTACCACTAAAACAGGTATCTGCTTTCATCTTTCTTCACCATGGGAGCAGAGTCGTGGAGAGTATTAGCAACACACAGTCTGAAATCACCTATAGGAATTAGATAGTGAGTTTAGGAAATAGAGACAAAGTATAACACCATGTTTGCTACTGTTTCGGACTTCAGTCATAAACATCTATAATACATCTGAACGCATACATCTGTCATTTTCAGTAAAATTTCAGGTGTGATCCTGAGCATATTTTACGAATATCAGTACTAAGGTATAATTATGCTTCCTGTAGATAAAACCAAAGTATAAACACTCACCAGACAAACACAGCCTTGATCTTATGGTAGCACAATAGGTAGTAGAGCAAACTTCCCTCTGAGTGGTGTATTTCATATTTCCCTTCAGCCTTTGAGAAGGAAAGAATGTGGGAAAAAACACCCAAAGTTTACCATATTAATTATGGAGGTAATTAGTGTACCCAATCAGTGCATATGCACTACACCTTCAAGTCCAGGTGCATCAATTGCACATACGAAGCCCATATTGCTGCACACTGGGCTTCCTGCTACATCTCTCATATGCTCCTTTAGCTCCTACAGTAACTACATACCTATGTCAACAACCACATCATCACAGCAACATACAGTTGTTGCAACAACCAGCTGCATTATTACTGTCAATCAAACTAACTAGTCAAAAAGGAGAGAGCTCAGGCATGCTTTAAAAATGGATATTTCAGATATTCTTCACTGCTTAGCTATCAAACATGGCTTCAGAAATTTCCAAGCAAAATAACTGCCTAGCTAATAAAAACTACATTATTGCTGATGGGATTTAACATGAAATTTGCATAAACACTAATGAAAGCTACAGAAGCAAATAGGCTCCATGCATCATGATGAGATTAAAGAAGTCTGATGTACTGATTGGAAGATCTGCATTTTATTTAATCATTCGAGAAGTAGTTGAAATTTTATTTGTATTGCTTTCACATTGCACTGGCATATGTCCAGTCGCTTCATGTGCTGGAAGAGAGCTTTTCACAAAGATAGGAGTGGCAATTTAAAACACCAACAAAAACAAATAAACAAAGAACCCACAACCTCATAACTAAAAATCTGATTACAAGCATCCATGCAAGCACGCAGATACTGCGCTGTGAAGACAGATCTGAAACATGAAAGAGGACAAAAGGAAGGTAATGAATGTAGTTTGAGACTATATCCTAAGACTCCCAAAGATAAAGTATATGAAAACAGCTATTGACCACTGCTCAGTGAAACCGAAATGCTCTCCTGGCAGCAGACTGTGAAACTAAGAAGCAGTACTACGAAAGGCAGTCAAGCTTGGAATTACATATGTTGTCATCCATTTCTCAGAATCTAGGGAGATCTTAACAAATGGTCCACTCTTCCAGGACTTTAGATGTTTATCTTATCTATGCTCACAAAAAAAGAAGAGATGAACTGAGAGTACGTGGACAGCAGCTTTTGAAATTATCTGTGCTAAAAGTACTCATGTCTCAAAAAAAAAAAAAAAAAAAAGTGATTATAAACTTTTCAAATTCTAGTTCAAGTGTAAAAATACTCAGTTTCTTCATTTCAGCTTAAGGGATATAAGTGACTAGAGATCCATGTGCAAAGCACAGTTCCCTAATATAAAAATGCATTCCTATGGGGAATGCACATTGATACTAATAGAGCAGCCATCTCTTTGTATATAATTTAGAGCTTTTTAAAAGGTCCAGAGTGAACCTCTTTCCCTCCATATTTTTTTATCCCAGTCATCTGTGAAATCCAGTATGGTGAAAACCTACAAGAACAAAACATAGAAAAAAAAAATAATCCAATAAAACACCTACAAAGTAGTCCATGAAAACATACTGCTGAATGAAGACTGGTTTCCTACACTTTTTCTATCATATGTGAACCAAACTGTCTTCAGATCACCATTAGATCTCCTTTCACACAAGTCCAGATCCCCTCCTTGTGTGTTTGATACTTCACAGAATCAGAGAAGCTCTGACTTTGATGAGCTTCTGCCTAGCTTGCTGCCCAAGTAGCAACTACTGCTAACAGCAGATCAAGTCAGCGATGGCCCTGTCCAAATGAGTCTCACCGACCTCTGAGGAAGGAGGTTAAAGCTCTTCTGTGAATAGCCTCTTCCAACACTGCTCTGCTCTTGCAGGGAAAAGTTCATCCCTACTGTTTGATCCCAAATTACATTTTGTTCCGTTATACCCATGATTTTACCATCTGCCACTATTGAATACAGATAAGCTTTAACATCTTTGTAAATGCCCTTCAAGAAGTTTTAGGCTACAACTGGACTGTTCTTTAGCTTCTTATTTTCTAGGCAACACAAGGACAACACTGCTAACCTCCCTTTTGGCAGCCACATTCCCTAAGTCCCTCACTTTGATAGTCCTTTCTCCAACTTTTCTACTTACCTCTTGAAATGAGGTAAGGAAAGGAGTATTCAAGGGCCATGAAGATGATCAGAATAAAGGCTGGGAAATTTGTAGTTTTTTTTTTTTTTTAGCCTAGAGAAAAGACTCTGGGGAAGACTTCTAGTAACTTAGTAACTAAAGGGGGCCTATGGGAAAGATATGGAAAAACTCAAAGAGTATAGTGATTAGACAAGATGTAAGAGTTTTAAGCCAAAACTGGTAGGTTTAGATTAGGTATAAGGAAGAAATTCTTCAGAATAAGAGTGGACACTGGAAAACATTGCCTAGAGAATTTATAGATAACCCATCCTGGAAGTGCTTAAGGTAAGCTTGGATGGGGCTTTGGACGACATGATTTAGGGGAACGAACCCCTGCCCGCAGCAGGGGGTTCAAACTATATGATACTTAGGGTCCCTTTCAACCTCTTAGCTCTAGTTGAACTTTCTTTTCTCCTTCTTGATTTCATTCATATGTGACCAAGCTATGCTCTTATGCTTCTCCTTTCTTAGCTGTTCCTATTTTCCACTTTTTGCATGCTCTCTTTCTGAGCTGCATTCCACAGATAAGTCCCACACTCAGCCAGGTGGAAGACTGAGCAGCCTGCCACTTGGTTGCTTATCCATCTCACCTGTGCCCCCAGAGCCCGTCAGTCACCTTCAACCTGCTAAAAGATTTTCCTGGCTGTGTCACTGATGCCCGTCTGGATGAGCTGCAAGGGAAACAGTTAGAAAACCAGAAAATCATGGCACCCCCTCTGCAACACCATGCATGTAGGCTCCAGACAAGCAGCAAAGCTTCATGGACAACTGATCTGGCTGGCAAGCAGAATGTGTTGTCCTGCTGAGGGAGAAGTTGCTGCTGACCACTACACCTGTCACTGCATCTTCATAGGATGAGTCTAAGCTCAGTGCCACACGATGTCCAGCCTACAATTCTTCTGCCAACAGAAATCTCCTTTCTCCTTTGCTGCTGAGGCACAGGAAGGAGCCATAAAAAAAGATAAAGCCATTTGTGTGTGCCATTGCATCTGCCAACTTCCCCCAGTCCAAACTTGAAAACTGGTAGGAGACAGCTACCGAGGTTAATGTGAGCTGATGGATGGGAAAGAGAAAGCACCACAAGCTGGAGTAACCCAGCACAAGCCCACGTGGATGCCAGCAGGCTGGCCACAGGGCTGCTGTACAGGGCCAGAAACAAGCACTGCCTGCATCTCCAGAACAGGTCAGTGATTGAGCACTTGGGAAAGGAGCACAGGTCCTTTTGGCTAAAGATTGCAGTAGACTATTTTAGGACCACTGAGATCACCACCCATCTGGCCAGCTTGAAATACATCTGACAATGAGCTAAAATGTGTGACAGACAAATAAACAGACAGTGAAGTTATATAAGCTTTATGTTACCATTCAGAAATCAGGCTGTAAAGTCACTCCCACGCACTCACATGTCCTCCATATCAGCAAACAAGTCTTGCCAAAATCCAGGTAAACTATCAGCATGTATTTATTCCACTCACTGAGCATTAGAAATACCTTGATTTCCTTCTCTGTTTCTTTTCCTCTAAATCTTACCTGACAGACAGTCAAATATGCTCTTTTTGTTTCTACACACTGGAGGAAAGATGCATGATGTCTCTCGAATGAGTATTCTCTCTAACTTCTCTTCATCCATCGCTTTGTTATAAAAATCAAGTTTTGTTTTATGTCAAAAGACTGAAGATGAAGCAGATGCTAAAAATTCCACTGTTGTTGGGCAGTCTGTTACTCAAGTTCCATCAAGGTATAATCTAAATGGCCCAACAGCATTGAAATCTTACTGCAGATTTGCTACCATAAAATTGAAAATGTAGCTTCACAGAATGTAGCATATTTTCTCACATTAGAAATATTACAAAACTTAATACTACCCACTAATGAATGTAAGTGGTTAATAGCCCATAATTTGGCAGATTAACATCTTCCACATTCCTCCAAGTAGAGCTAATCCAAGATGTAACTCCTAAAAAGAGGAATAAAAACACAGCTTTTTAGCTGTAACATAAAAACAAAAAAAAGAAAGAAAGAAAGAAAAAGGAAGTCTAATGGAGACCCTTGTGAGATTTAGGATACTGATGTACTACAAGTAAAATCAAATTGACTTTTTCCTTTCAGTATCTACCATTTAGATAATAAAAACACCTAACAGTACTAGGAAAAACGGAAATGATAGCCTGCAGGATCAAGTCAGATCACTCCCTGCAGTCCTTCTAATAGGAACTACAATTCAAGAATCACTTAATGACTTTTTCTTTCAGTACTCCTGATCACAGATGTCATTTTTACTGAAGTTGAGCTAACAAGTGAAGCTTTGGGGACAAAATCGTTGACACATGGGCTACTCCTAACCAGCAACTGAAACTTGGTCTTAATACATGCTAAAAAGATAACCAAGTTTGAGGAGAAAAAAGAAAACCTTTGTTTTGTTTGCCAGAAAACAATCTTATGAGGAACCAAAGGTGATACTACAACACTATTTAATGACTATAGGGTGAGGAAAAGAACACAGAACAATCTATCGTTGTCTACGTGGCTGGACACAAAACACATTTTTTTTCTGAAAAGTCTAATAGTTAAATTGTAGCTCAAAATCCAGTTTTGGAAAAGGTTAAATTGCCTGACCTGAGCAATGGTAGGTAGTTAAGTGCAATGGAAAGTTGTAAGGCCTGTATCAGTTCCTACAAAGCAGGAGCAATGCTTCAGAAGTCAGAAGTAAAGGTAATTGTCTCGACCCCAGGAAGGCTGGCTGGCATTTAAAGAAGGGACAGGCAAATTTATCTTTCAGTTCCACTTCCCTGAGTGGAATGGCAAAATCTGTTAACTGAAATAGAAACAACTGTAAAAATAATGAAGCTAACTATTACTGTATTCTTTATAAAGGGGATGGATATTTATGGATTAGCAGGCAGAAAATTACAAAACAATCAGGCTTTATCACTAACCTTCCCCCTATCCTCTGGAGGAGAAAGTCTTCAATTGAAGTATTTCTGGCAGGTGAACCAAGGCAAATTATGCTGTATTCTTTCCAACTCTATCCTAATGCAGGCTTTTCAATACAAGACTGCATTTGCAGACCTCCCACGTGAAAATAATACTACTTACGATGTCCCTACAGTCTGAAAAAAAAGAAAAAAAAAGCACAAAAAACTCCAAACTGAACAACAGAAAGCAACAAAGAAACAAGAAAATGCACCACTTTATAAACTATACAAGTAAACCTGATAAATCTTGTCCCTTCATTCTGCAAGTAATACTCTCTGGAAGCCATGGCATCCATGAATGCTTGGTGTGAGGAGGGGCCTATGCAAATACTTCTTCAAACCTCACAAACTAAGCAGTACTGCAGTTACTGAGCAGAAGCTCAGTCCTTCCCCATAAAGAATGGAACCTTCCTGTCATCTTTCTGGGAATATTCCCATAAACGCGTGGTTTGTAGAAAAGCAGGCACCCGACACGAGCAGTCTCAAGGATTACATACCAGCTTCTGTAACATCACAACGCGCCAGAACAGAAAAGGGTACGAAAAACCCTTTGCCCTTCAAAGATGCTTTAAATTGTACTGCAGGTGCTATTCAGCTCTCACGGGCTGCTAGTTAGATGTTTAAATATTGCAGAAAGAATGCATGATCCAAACTCTTTTACCACTGCATCAGTCTGCATCTCAGTCACTGAAACGCTACTTCAACCTGTTCCTATGGATGCTGTAAGGACTCCTCCGCTCATTGGCATTACAGACTTCTATTTAAGGTGGAGTATGAAGGCATATTTAAGTGCTTCCCACAAAACAGTGCTTTCTCAGTGTATATGTCCACCCCCTTAAGTCCAAGCTCCCCCAGAATGGGTGGAGGTACTATATTTAAAGCACCATCACTAATTTCAGTTACCATTGTATTCCATCTGTTCTACTGAAGCTCACAGTAGAATTCATCTTGTAATCTGAAAGAGGTAATTATGATTCTTTAAAGACTGCTTTTTGTCACAAGGTCTTCAGAAGCTCTTAACAAGAGATATCAAGCAGGCAGACAGAATTCTTTTTGCCAGACAATGGAAATGTTACTTAAATCAGTCTTGTCAGAAAGGAAACAACTGCCACTTCACTATGTAAATATCACAGAGTTGAAATACTGCTGTTCCCTCAAATAAAGATAAGGGTTTCATTGTATAAAGGTTAAAAAAAAAAATCTTATTAAGGTTTTCATGTCAAAAAATAATATTCATGTTTCAAAATGAATTTGGTTGCATTTTCTCCTGTTTATTTGTTTCTACATTTGGAGATTGCTTTTATAATTTTGTCAAAAGCTTGGAAGTTCTAATTAATTCTTGTCTACTAACAAAGGTTAGAGCCCAGATTCACAGACTCCTTTCCAAGAGTCGCATAATGGTCACTGAAGTCTCCTTTGTTGTTCCTCTCAAACTCTTTTATGCCTTGCAGACTGCCTTCAATTTCCCAGTACCTCCTTTTTCCCTTCCTCAGCTTTCTTCTTTGACGTTCCTCACCTCACAGTTTTGGCCATTACAGTGTTCAGTCCAGTAACAGAAATAGGGAAACCTGGGCTCCCTATCTCAAACAAAGATTTGATCTTTCAAGTCAATTATTCTGCTTGTCCCTCCCAGCTCTTCTCATCTGTCAGTGTCCCACCTCATAGAATCACAGAACCGCCTGAATTGGAAAGGACCCTTAAAGGCCACCTAGGCCAACTCCCTTGCAATGAACAGGGACGCCTACAGCTCTGTCAGGGTGCTCAAAGCCTGACCTTGCTCTGAGCACCCTGCTCTAGATGTCGATGTCCCTCATCCATATGCCTGTCTCACCGCAGGTAGCAGGGGTAATACAGAACAAAGCTGTTCCTACAAAGGAAAGGAAGCACTACCTCCACTCACACCCCTCTCTGACAACCTCCCACTCCCACCCAAACCCCAGCACCCTGCTGACCTGCTTCCTCATCTGCTTCTCCCACCAAGCCACAACACTGCCCACAGATATGCAGAGAACAAAGAACCCGTGGGCCTACACGTGTCTCTTAGAAGCAACTCCTCAGCTATTGAGCAGAATTTCAAAGGAGACCTATCAATCCAAAGTAACTTGAAGTCACACTTTTTGGGTTAGAACTCAAAATGCTTGGGTTGTTTGGCACTAAAGGGCTATGGTGCACTGCCTGGAAAATCAAGGCATTGGCACACACACTGCTGCTCTGTAGGGACCATGGGGCTGTTGCTCTGAAGCCATTACTGCCCTGCTTACCAGTCAGCAAAACGTTCTTCAAGCTAAAAAAATCCCAACCATCTATGAAGTTTTCCCTAACAAGAATACTCGAGCATTGTATTTCCTTTATTTGACTCATTCTAAATAAGAGTAATTAGTAAGCTGGAGCATACAGTCATTCTGTGACTTAATGTTTGCAGTATACCTTAATGTTTAAGAACAAGAAATATTCAATGAGCAGCTATTCTGAGAGTCTTAATCCAAAGATTTGCTATTCTGACATTATTGTCAGTCATTTCCAGCTGAGATAGAATTGTAATGGACTTCCAACTATGGAGATCCAACTGCAGATACAGTGTACAAAGCAGGATTCAATCTGGACTAGGGTATGAATATCTTGTGGACATTTAAAGTGTTACATGCCGTACAAACAGACTTAATGTAATGTAAGGTAGGGGAGCAGTTATAATGTTTAAATCCACAGACACATTTAAGACAGACACTTGTATGTGATTATAAATTATGTGATGATGTGTACATAGCACACATTCATAGAATCAAAATGAAAGCTTATTAAGATTAAAATGTTATTAGATTAAAAAAAAACCAACTTGATTTACAGCAGGAATTAGTTGTCAAGGTACACAAATCATGTCAACTACATGGAAAGCAGACAAAATTTGCTGTAGGAAACAAATAAATAAAGAAATAAATGCAGAATATTTTTGCCAGGCTCTGAGAGGAATGGCTACAAGAAAATTGACTCTGTTCCCTCCAGCAGAGGTCACAGCAGTCAATAGGAATTATTAGTATGATTCTTGTAACATGAGAACAAGCAAAGCTGCCAAGTAATATCTACACAGCAACAGTATATTGTTTGCAATGGTATTTCGGACACCTTCTTTAGCAGCACTACAGAAAAAAATAAAAACCTTTTATTTTACAGAAGAGAACATTGATCCCCATAAAGAAACTAAAATAACCAATTCTCTCAATATATTTTTTTTCCTTTTGAACTCGGCACAGCCATCTTTTCTCAAAAGATTTCTGGCAGCCCTGTGACCCAAGGCAGGACTTTTCACAGTAACAGAAACCTTGCCTGCACATAGTAACAGTCACCACTAGCACATACTATGTTTCTAGAAACTGTACCCATTTTTTTTATAATCATTTATGCTAGTGAGATGAAATAGTCTACTCGTTATGAATTTGCTCTTAGAAACAGGAAAGTGGAGGATTAACATCTGTGAATATCTTTCAGCACCTGAGCTGAAAGACACTGCTAGTCCCTACTCTCATTTCTGCCTGCAGAACATCCCATGAACACAAAGCAGACATTTTTGTTTGTCCCTGTTCAAAGGCTATGCAGAACATAGCTCCTAATTAATGGGTGAGCTGAGTGGTTATCCCATTTACAAAGTTTTTGTTTCACATCTATTGTTTTCAGAGCATTTAGCAGTTGCACCAGTGTTTCTGAGACAGCAAATTTAGGATACACGTTTTGGGAGGAAATGAGAAGCCACCATACCCAATCTCTCACACAGGAAGCTTCAGGTTGTAAATCTGACACTGGATGGCATATGACAGAAGTAAAAGAAAAACTGATACCTGAAATGCTACTACTACTCTGGAGATGGAGGAAAATTAGTATCTTCTTGGACAGGAATGACAAAAAGGATAAACTTTTTTAAGTACCTATTTTCCCCACACATACATATTGTGGAGATATTTTTCCATAGTATCAGACTTCATTAACTTGTTATTTGTCTTTCCTAGAAAGAGGACCTTCTGTCATAATGTAAGGACTTACAGCGTATGCTATTATGCAATATTATTTAAAAGGTGTGCAGGCAACAATTAATGAAGCATTTATCTGATCTCTCATATCCTAATTATCACAAGAGGCACCACCTCCACTCAAACCCTGCCTCAGCTGCAAAGAAACACAATTGCCTGTTCTTTTTTTTTTTTTTTTTTTTGACCAGGAGATGCTCAGGTCCCCCCAGGTGGCACCCCACACACCATCCTCATCTCAAAAGATGCCACTGGCTGGCAGAGGCTGTTGAGCAGAGCTGGTGCTGGAATGACAAGCTAGACACCAGAAAGAACAACTGCTTGGTGAGAGCACCACTGTGCCAGAAAGAGATGGCTCACAGGAACCTTGTCTCAAATTTCAACAGCACGTGTCTGTGAGCCACAGGCATCTTGTATGAACCAAGAAATCAAATTCTTAGGAACACTGAAAAAGGCATGAGGGTATATGAATGTAACACTAAGATCCCCCTTTTTCCATCAACAAGATTCCTCTTTGCATTTTTTTTTCTACTGTTTTTTTTTGTTTGTTTTGTTTTGTTTTTAAATATTATTATTTTTCCTTTCAAGTCCAGATGTTCACAATTTCAGCAGCACAGGAAGCACACTCTAGTCTAAGCATCTTCACCACCCCCCTAGAGCCTCATCCCACTCCTCCAGGTAGGGACCAGGCAGACCTAGCCACACTCTGCTTTTTTGCCCTCTTCTCCTCTTCTTAGCTCATAAAACCCCTACATTTTCCAACTCTCCATCAGACTACAGACAGGGACTAAAAAGCTGGCTTTGAGGTGGGAAGGTTCAGCGCCTGAGCAACTATTTCCATCTTTGGGGAAAAAGCAGACTGTTTGATAGAAATTGCTTGAATTCCAATCTGCCATCTGATTAACTATACCAGCTAGGCCAGGAATATAGGCAGTTTCAAGACTGTGTTAGATGTTCTGTAACTGAAGACAAAGACATACATCTAAAATAAAAAAATATTTTTTCCCAAGATCTGGGTTATCACTAAAGAACAGACTACATACATCCTTATCAAATCCAGAGCAATTTTGAAGAAATTCTTTACTAGGTTTGTTTTGGCAACGCTTTGAAACTCTACCTCAAATCAATTTAAACATAAATATTATCCAATTACATTTGTTGTCAGTGACTCCCATCCGCATGAGAAATGTGAACAAAGTAGAATTTGAAATGAGTCTCAGCCAGGAAACTGGATAATTATTTAGCAGTGCTGAGGAGGCCACGAAGACGCTCTGCATCTACTGAAGAGGCAACCAGCTACCACAGGTAACGTTACACACTACTGAAAGTTTGTGCAGCAACTAAGAGGGCATTGTTCAAGTCTGTTAAAAAGGGTAACAAATTCTGGTAACCATCAAGGGAGCAGGGAAGACAGAAGTATTCCAAATCACTTCGATTTGCATCTAGAGTGAAATCAACACAGGTACTTAGAACGCCCTAAACAAGGGTGGGGCACCCCTAGGCCCCTCTTACCCGGGCATCAGGGCACGGGCCAAAGTGTTTTATAAAAAGATGCATGTGGAGATGCTGGTACTGCAATCCTGCTTCCAACACACATGCCCCCCTTGACTCATCTTTAAAATGGAAAAGGAATTTAAAATTCCTTAAAGAAAATATTTTTTCTTGCTTTTCAATAAGCCAAGCTTACAATACTGTTTAACACTCCCTTTTAGAGATACAGTAACAATATGGAGAAGCATGCAGCAGACAAGATAGCCAGTCTTTCTATTGTGTTGCTTTTTCTCCCCTACTTGATCATATGTATATGCAACATCACCACTGCACTGCTTGTTCCTTTTTCTGAGATCCAAGCAAATGCTGAGAGAGCAGACATCTCTCACTGTCTCTTAGAAATCTTAAGTGCTTCTTACATATTTCACTTGAATGCTGCCCTCAGAGAGCCTGTGGGAAGTACTCAGAAAAGCAACCTCTGCTTTAGTGATGCTTGTCCCCTTCAGCTTCATCAATCACTGACAAAGAAAAGAGGCTCCACCAACCAGCAGCTGCTCTTTGGCTTTGGCCGTGAACTCCCTTTCACAAGAGCCATTTTCTCTCCCTTGACTATGGAAAGCTCAGGGACAGCAGTCTCTGAAGGCAGACCTGTGTATCAGCATTTCTGAAGACCCTCCTTACCCATCACTTTAGGAGACCCCTCACTTACATTTAAAGGCATGCTCCCCTACATTTCCCTGCTGAAATCCATCACTCATCTGCTCTCTAAATCTAGCAAGTTAACAACTGTGAGAAGACCCCTGTAAATATATTTCATTTACCTGAGTGATACCTACTCAGTAGTGAAAGTTCCCTATTACTATGTAGCTTGGCTACTAACAGAAAGATAAGAAAGCTTTAAATAACGCAGTGATGATGCATTCCATTAAGAGATTAATCCATTAAGATTATAAGAGACAGGTAAATATACAAAATAAATAAAATACATTGTTTATGATGGAGTCTGTGGGTAAGCATCTTAAATGGAAACTGCATGTGGAATCTTGGCAGCCCTTGTTTAAGAGATGCCTGTGTTGCAATGCATTATTCTGTGCTTGTTAAATCATTGTAATGCACTTACTAGCATGAGAAACAGTATGGCTAAACCTACTCCTTCAGCATCCATAAAGTCATTAGCATCCACTCCCATACTGAAGTATTTCACCCAAGAACTTACTCTTCATGTCACAGGACATGCTCCTAAGTTGTTGTTCTGAGTCACTCGGCAAACTGGGAGAATTTCCAGTGTATTCATTCTAATGAGGAAAACACATTTTCCATCTGGACCTGAGAGGTAGGCCCAGAGTCATGGATCAGTTCCAGAAGGGAGGAAATAAAGGGACTGTAAAGCTCGAAGAAAATGCCTTTTGTATAAGACCCATCTAATGAATTGCTGCAAGTGATAGAAACGAGAAAGGTCACTCAGGCGCTGATTTACATGACAGTGCCATGAGGATTGATGGCAATGAGAAAGAACCAAAAGACACATTCCTACAAAAGATGATCTGTTGCCCTGGTGGTCTGAAGTTTCTTCATTTAGCCATATTATGTATTTTGAAGTCTGACAAGGCTCAGTTATAAACAGACAGACCTGTAACATCATACACCTCCACTGTATCCTTTCAGACATCTCAGAACAAAGTGCCACTGGTAATGCCCTCTGCACATACTTGAGATTTCATGCTGGAAGGGACCTTTAAAGTTATCTAGTGCAACTAACCCTCAGTGAAAAGGGACACCTACAGCTTCATCAGGGTGCTCCAAGCCCCCTCCAGCCTAATACCATCTTCAGAGATGGGACTTCTACCATCTCTCTGGGAAACTTGTGTCAGTGCCTCACCACCCTAATTGTAAAAAACATCTTCCTTGTATCCAATCTAAACACCCCCTCTTTTAGTTTAAAACCATTTCCCCTTGTTTTGCCACAGCATGTCCTGCTAAACAGTCTGTTCCCTTCCCTTTTACAGCTCCCTTTATACACTGAAAGGCCACTCTCAGGTCTCCTCAGAGACTTCTCCATTCTGAACAGCCCCAGCTCTCTCAGTCTGTCCTTGTAGTGGATGTTTTCCACACCCCCTTTGGATCATTTCCGTGGTCCTCCTCTGGGTGTGCTCTAAATCACCTGAAATACCTTAAGAGAACTTCCTCCGATCTTCCTTCTCCATGACAACCTTCCCATGTGTATTCCTCCTGAGTTATTCATCTGAATAAGTCCAGCTTACACCATTTTTTCAGCTATAAATTTCACCTTTCTACTTGTTACAACAGCAAGTTCTGCGTCCTTGTTTTCTATCATGCCAGAAGTGACATTCACAAACCTCTAAGCAAAAAGCTCCTGTACAAGCTCCAACCATTCTCAGGGGTTCCTCTCTGTGAAATACAATGACTGTGTGTCAGCCCCACTTCCGCATGCTATATTCACATTTTTCAGTAGCACAATAAAAAAGTTACACACAGCTCCTTCGTACTAGAAGGAACAATTCACACAGAAGTTGCCTTTAATTCTCCTTAGAGAGACACAAAACTTAAAGAATGCAAATATCCAACTTGGAATGAGTTTTAGAAAACTCAACACACGTCACCAAAATATACAAAAAAAAATGTCAGTGATAAATTTAGAGCATAAACTGGAGAGGATAAAAGCATCTTTAAGCAGCAAGTGGAATACTGCAATCTCGTTATTACACTACAATGTCCAGCACACTACAGCCACATGCTGTACTAATTGTTCCTTTACATTATTATAGAACAATATCATACTTGTCAGAGATGAAGCAGAGAAAGAAGAGCCAGGAACCAGGAAGTTAACAAAGGAGATATTTAAACCAGTTTTGTGCAAGCTCACACTTCTCTGCCTTCATTCAACCAGCATGTTCTTTGATGTGCATATCTTACAAGACCTAGTAGATTAACTATAGGATAATAAACTTCACTGAGGAGTGTTTGCTAATGACACATTATTGAAAAGAAATCACAAGATTAAGGGTAAAAATTCAACTTCATTCAGATCTGGTCTTGACCCCATACCAGCCATGGGTACAGGTGGCACTATACACACATTTAGTATCTTTTTACAGCTATGTAGACAACAAATACCTGAAGAGCTAAACAGATATTCCACTGTTTCCAAAAAGAAAATGCAAACATTTTAAGAGGTAGTAATTTTATTCAACATTTATTGATATCAGTGCCTTCAAAAACTGTTTAATATGTTTCTAAAAAGAAAAGGCTAAGGTCACTGAAAAAAATTGGCCTTACATCAGCAGCTATAGCAAAAAATTGCCAGTCAGAAGAAGGCAGGCTAATGAAAACACACATACAGACCTGCCTTGCAAGTAAGAGCTAACTCACCTGACTGGGACAGACTCTTCACTGCTGAGATCTGCTCAGACAAGGGGAGATACTGAAAAGTGTGACCTGTTTTTTCTTTCTCTATGTATTTGCAAGAACATAGCATAAGCAGATCCCTGACCTGTATCTGAAGAGCCCAGCTGCAGCTGGCTGTTAACCTTTGTAGCAAGGAGTAAGGTTAGGGTTTGCTATGGCAAATTCAGTAGAGCAGCACCAGCCAGTCACAGAAAGGAAAAAAGAGGAATAAATTGTGGTGGAGTCACCATCCCTGAAGATGTTCAGGAAAAGGATAGATGTGGCACCAGCATGGTTAGTGAGCATGGTGGGGATGGGTTGGTGGTTGGACTAGATGACCTCAGAGGTCTTTTTCAATCTTAACGATTCAATGAAATGCTAGTATTTCACTTGCCAGTGTTAGGTGTTGTCACTCCCCCAGGGTTCTAACACACCCAACTGTAATGATGCCAAATATACCACACCACTGCCAGGAAGTTGGCCTGGAGGTGCCACTGTTCTTCTGGGTCACGGGATACACATACATATACATACACAGGATATTTTTCATAATGAAAATTAAACAAATGAGGGACACTACCAGTTGGCATAAATGTTTCTGAAATCATACAATTCAGGGGAACAAATCATAGATATTATATTAATTTCCAGAAAACTATATTGACAAAAGCCTGGGCCACTGTTTATACCCTGGAAATTGCCCACAAGCAATGCAACATGCTCAGAAAAAATGTCAGAGTTTAGTTTTTATATTCCAAGGAAAGAAACATACACACACGTATATAAAATGGTCTACATTCTGTGTTTTCTATTTTCAAGTGAGGTCTGTAGAGCCTTCAAAGGCACAGGTGATGTACTGAAACACAGCTTTCAACCATCACTTTTCAGAGAGCTGTATGTTAGAATAAAAGGGCCAAGCACGAGAGAAAGCCCCCAAATACTTTCTGCAAACAGGGGAAGTTTACTCAGTAGTGTCCCCTACAAATAGCTCCCTACGAAAAGCAAAAAGTGTGGGTAATGATTTTTTTTGTTTCCAGACTCTTATTTAGCTCTTGACATAACTTCATTCACTAGGGAGAAATGATGTTGTACTGAGAGACATGTTTAGTGGGGAAATACTGGTGGTAGGTAGACAGTTGGGCTGGATGATCTTGCAGGTCTTTTCCAACCTCGGTGATTCTGTCATTCTATGAAACAAAAAGAGCTTACTTCTCATCTACCTACAGGCAGACAGCTCCTCTTTCATTTGCAAGTGCAAAGCATACGAAGAATTTAATTTATATTGAAGAGACTCCATATCTTGGAAAATAATTGTTCCTTCCTTTTAAATAATAAAAAATAGTAATAACTCCACCAAAGCAAACAACAACAACAACAAACTAAGGGTAAACAGCGGAACCAAACTGGAAAGTTCTGGAATCAGCTTTAATTTCTTCCTATTCAATTTTTGAACATTTCATACAAACTGTCCAATCAGCCTTGCTCAGCTATCTACCTTCCTGCAAGTCTTGCTTTCCAGTTTTCCTGTTTCACTACTGCATACCTAAGAAGAGAAGCAGATAAAAGTTATAGCCCGCAAAAATACCACAGGAGTTTTACATTTTCAAAGAAAAAATATGAAAGTATATAATGAAAAGCTGTGATTCTGTGCATAGGTAAAGCTATGCATAAGCAGACTTCAGTCGTTCTTTCTCAAGCCATTTTTCCTTGACTGAACTGGTAGATGGGAACCCCTAACACATCAGCCACAGAAGGACACGAACAAGTCACATCAGATTCTGTACAGAGAACAGTACTTCTGAAGCTGGAAACTCATATTTGCTGTGTTTTACACCACAGCCTTATTTTCACATTCCAAACAGATGCTGCCCTTTTCCAGAAGATGAAGCAGCACAGAGAAGAATGCTTTCTTTTTCCCTCACTCCCACCCAACCCTTTCAACCTAAAATCAACGTTTTGTTCACGTTTCCAAACATCACTCACCATTACAAATGGCTCACAGCTAACAAACGGATGCCTGAGCAAGCACAGCTGCTGCAACAACAAGGCAGTCCCGCCTCCCTCGCAGCTTTGCTGTATCACCAGAAATTCACAGTGTCATCAGCAAGCATTTTGTTGTGTTCCACATCTTTTCTTTCACAAGAATTCAACTTCAGGCTGATGCCAATGACCAGCTGGCCTTGTGGCACCACACTGCTGCTTTCTCGGGTCTCTCATCAATGCCTCTAGAGGCTAATTATCTTGACTACATGCTTGTCAATACAGCTTTTAAAAACCCATACCATGCTTCAGGTTCACGGATGGAGAACTGTAACTGCTGGTCATTCCCTACAACAACAGATGCTCGTTCAGTTTTATATGTCAGTGCCCAACCTTTGCCCTCAGTAAATCTCAAGCTCCTGATGTGGCAAGCTGGGAGCCTGTTTTGCCTATCTGAAGTTGAGCAGGAATAATGAGTTGATGCCTGCATTGATGAATCTGTTTTGTGTTTTTTTCCCCAGCACTTTGTTAAATAAACTCTATTCCAGTTCCCAAAATTACTGTGCTCAATCTTTATAAAGAAGTGTTCTGCATTGTATATTTGTTATGGTTCAGCACTTTGGCTGAGAACAGAAACGAAATATGAGCACAGAGATGTAAACAACAACTGCATTTCAGCTCTGCCAGTTACAAGGTTCACCTAATCAATACAAAAAAAAAAAAAAAAGCAACTTGGCTTCAGCTAAGTTTTCTTCACCAATTAAGTATTTAAAACTTAAGAGAGTACAAAATAATATCCAGTCCCACCTCCAAGACACCTTTGTGTCTGCACATACATATATGCACCTGTATAAATAGATCCACATATAAATAAGTACATAAAACTGAACTCCTGCTATTAATTCCTTTCTGAAGAAACCTCTTTTCTTCAAGAATCCTCATAAGTCTGAGCCTTTTTTCTCCATCCAAAGTGTAAATGCACCAGAAGACAGACAAAACACAACACACATACAACTTCCATTTGCAAATGCATGCTGATTTCATCTGTTCACATCATCAGTCTTTGGAGAGGAACCTTTTTTTCAATTCATTACCTTGTTTCTCCTTCCGTATTTCCCATCTCTGTCATCTCTTCTGGATCCATTATCATCATCATCTACTACAAGTTAATATGTGGCAAAGTGTGGAAAAGCAGAGCAGAACACACTGGCTAGTTGCTGTTTTTATAGCAACCCCGTCATCATGGCTCTAGCCCATCCTGTGATGAGGCAATTAGTCACAGCCTTACAATACACAGCGTGCACCCAGAGGCAAGAAAATCTTAGGACAAGTGCCACTGAGAGGTCAGCCTGATATCCTTAACCTTGTTTGAACTACTACTAGTTTGCAGACTTGCTCAAGTAACTGCTTTAATTAGATTTTGAGCAAAAAGAAAGTATCTTGAAGTTCTCAAATTCAACCTTGCAGAACAGTGATTTCCTCAGTATAATCATTACCTATTTATAACAGACATGGGACACAACTAAGTCAGTTTCCACTTTGTTTTCATATGCTTTCCATTACTATTTTCTAGTATTCCAGCAGTGTTTGTGGTCTGGAACACTGATGTATGTCCTATGTACAGCCCAATGGCGTATCAATAATGATACATGAGCACGCTGCCACTTTTATTCCAAACAGAATTATGTTCAATATTTGTTTTCCAAGCACAGAACTGCTCAGTATTAATTTAATACTTTTCGAGACAGAAGAATAAAAAAGCCCAAAAACCTGATGAAAGCAATATCCTCTTAGAAAAATAAACTTAAAAAACTCAAAACAATAAAACAATAGGGAAGTGACACTTCCTAAATTCTAAAAATTGCCACTCCTTATTCTCACATTTTTTATTTTTATTTTTTACAACACAGCTAACAGAAAATACCTTGTAAAATCTAAAACACCCTCTGCACATCAATTTAGTGCAGTTTTGTTCAGCAAAGCCCTTTCTTATGAACTGAATGCACCCGTCTTTATCCCTGCATTGCCTCCATCTTTGAAATATCTGCTCTAATCAAATTATTGATGTCCAATGAGATGCTCTAATGCCCACAAGTAACTCAAGTACTACAGGTAAGGTCTCTCCACAGACACAGAGGACTGAAGGAGGTTATCCAATATTATTTTCATGACCCAAAATCACGGGGTACAGACGTTCTCACTCCTTAGTGAGAAGATGGCTTCTGCTTCTGCACAGTCCTCAGTCCTTTGGGTTTTGAGCCACAAAAGCAGCATCCCACTGACATCTGTCCATTCTGGCCAGCCTTGTGGAGGCAGATATTGTCCCATAGTCACAAGAGGCTCAAAGTGGCCAGAAACCACTTATTCACCACCACTTCTGAGGCAACTTAACTGTAACAAGTCTTCAAACAAGTTTGATATTTCATTAACAGCAGATATATTCACAAACCTGTCTTGGAAACCCTAGTGATTCTCAAACAATAGGTGTGCTTTCATTACAGTGCTCCTAGGATTATATTCATCCACATGATAACGTTGGGCAAAAAATGAAACATTTTTGTAATTCACATCTCTAGAAAATGCGATGATCTCTTTTAATCTTTTCTCCTACAATTCTGAATTTAAAAAATGTCTCCTTGAACATTCAAAATATTGTTTGTATTAGCCTATTACTTCTAGCAACACAGCATATATATATTGTGGTTCAAAAATCATCACTTGGCTAAGTTCTGTATGTAAGTCTTCATGCATTTATGATATTTGGGTTTGTAAGTACATTCATTACAGATTGCTACTGCAAATCCTTGAGTTTCAGTGGGTCTGAATAGCCACTGTTTGAACAAAGGGCATCCAGACAGACCTTTCTTTTCTGCAAGAAAGGTCTAAAATCCTTCCTGCTGAGATTTGAGCAGTCCAGCCAGCACTCATTCAAAACTTTCTATTGGACAGACCTACCTGTATAGGAGTTAGAGGAAGGTTTGCCAAATCTTAACTGCTGTCTCTTTAAAAGAACATACAATGAAAATAATCATTCTTGAATGAATGTGAGTGCACCTGCAGCATGTCCTTGCTCATTGATCTGTAAATATTTCAGTATAGCCAATACTGAGCTTACAATACTGTCACCAATCCTAAAGTTACGATGCACTGTTTGCATAGCAACTCAAGCAGTGTTCAGTAACTTTGCCTTTCATTTCTTCAGGACTTGCAGTTTGTTCATTTTAAACAAGACCCAAAAATTGCAATAGAAAATATACCACTATGTGACATATTTATTGGTTTAATGAAACTCCTCTTTCCATAGGGCTGGCATTTCACCTTATATAGCCTCACTGCAACGGAGAAATCCAACTTGTTCCAAGATCTGACAAAGAGCCACAAACTTTTCAAGAAATGCTGCCTCTTTTTGCAATAAATAGAATTCTTTCTTTTTCTCCTTGCCATTATCTAAAATTATCAGAAATTAATTTTTACTTAGCACTGAATATCACATCTCTCATCCTGTGATTATTTTTTGTTTCTGAAGCAATCCAATCATTGTACAACAGCTTTCTCAAGTGACAGCTGGAGAATTCTTTATACTGCAGCTCAGTATCAGTTCAGACATTCAGCAAGCTTCGTAAGTGTATCCAAATTTTACACATCCAAACATTTCTATCCCCACAAATGGGTTTTAGAAGTATATGAATAAACACACACATAAAAAACACTAATTCATTTATGACCTTTCAATTAAATTCACGCTTACTCCAAGCCCAGAGCTAATTCTTAATATGGAATTGACATTTACATTTTCAGCATTATAAACACTGCACGGGAAAAAGCCTGTACAACTGACCAAAAAGAGAACTGCAGAATGATTTTCAAAGAGCAGCAAAAGTTTGACGCAAGACAACCTGATCTTCATCAAGAGCTGTGCTGTATTGTTGATATTCCACTACACTTACGGCCTTATCTTTTTAATACACATAAAGCATGACCTTCAATTAATTGTTTTCATCAGCGAATCAGTTTACAATTTATTAGAAATTCTATGCAGAAGAATATTGAGTTATAATTACCCTATAATTTCATTCACAGCATTTTACAGCAGCTGCAGAGTCCTCTTCAATAAAGTTTGACTGATGAAGTCTACTGCATATACTCAACCAGATAAATAATTCAGTTGCCTAGCACGGCTGCATCAATTCAAGGACCTTGTTCATTCTTTGCAGAGTAATAAAAACACTCTAAATCCAAAGGAAATTGCAATCTGAAATTGTTCTTCAGGATCTGAAAGAAAAATCTCTTCTCTAAACACTGAGGCACTTGGCCGAAGCAGCTGCCTGCAGACACAGCACTACCTCTCCCCATAAAGAAATCTCTCTTTCCACAACTAGAGGGGCAGTCCCACGAGAACAGCTGGGCAAAAAGGCAACCCATGTGTTTGACTGGGCTGCCTCCATGCTGACAGATCAGTGAACATGGAGTGTAAGAGCTGAGCTCGCTCCTTCTCCGGGCATGAGCACAACTTTGAGCTCTGGAAGATCTGTGCAGATGTAGATTTTCACAAACCCTTCAAGTGTGTCTTTAAGACCTCCACTTCTCTGGCACACTGGTGATGAAATGACTGAAACTTAACAAAATTACTGAAGCTTGAACTGGCAAATAGTTTTCAAAGTATTACACCTAGTGTACTCCTTCCATTTGGAATGTTTCCATGCTTGAATTAAATTGTAGCTATGAAAATAATCAACTTTTTTTTTTCTTTTCTTTTTAATAAAAGATAGTTACATTTTCATTTTAACTAGGGCTTGTGAAAACCTAGCTACTTTCAGCATCTCAGTAAGACAAAAGATATTTTTACTTCTGTAAAATGAGTAAGCAGCCCACTAAATTCAGCATAAGAGCATTCTTTTGCTCAGTCTGACTTTGCACTCTGTGAGTACTTGTGCTTATGATCCAAGTGTATAAACACAATGATTGAAATTTGCTGTGAAAGCCCAGTACCACCGAAGGACAGTATCATGGACATCAGCAGAGAAGTGACACTTGCAAAAAGATGACAAACCCATCCCCAGCATTGTTAACTGTCTCTCTTTTCATCTGTTCTAAGCATCAGTTTAGGTCTTCCCCAGGACAGCTCAAACATATCCCCCTCTATAACTGAGTGGCTCTTCTCTGCTCATACAGGGATGATCACATAGTCCCCTTAAGCACTGCTCTACCAACTAATGAAAGGCTACACTCACTCATAGGTATCAAGTCCATTAAAATGAACTGCAGATATTCTACATGTGTAAGGAATTAAATACTGTAAATATCGATAAAGAACTGGCTAACAGCTCTCCTAGAATGCAAGTGGTTAAAAAGCTCAAATATGAAATGACATGCGGAACAGCTGACTCACTGGTTATTTTTCTATTACTGCAGAATTAGAGACCTCTGAGCTTATCAGAACCATCTAACTAATGCTATTAAGAGCACCCTTCTTTCATTTAGAAGAATGGGCTGTCAGCACCTTCAGCTTTCTTACTTGTGGTCAGGAAAGGTATAATTCTAACTAAAACTTGCTCTTAAGGTTCAACTGTTAAATACTGTTCTAACATCAATTCGATTTTGAAACTCCATTCTCTATTTGAAGATTCTCCACAAGGAATAAAGAATCCTGCAAGCAAAATGGAAATGTTTGCCTGATAAAACCAAGAACGCTCATTTGAGAAAAGGAGAAAAGGAGGACAGGACTTTATAAGCATTCTCATGACATGACAAACAACATATCGCTCAGAAGTAAACAAAAGCATTAATCACCAGACTTCAGAAAAGGAAGAAACTAACTTTTTCTACTGGAAGTTAATTAATGTTTAAGACAATTCTCTGATTCTACTCCAAGTTTTTAAAAAATTGGTTCACTTCAAAATAGAAAAGAAGAAGAAACCATGCCCACTCCAAAATTACCGAAGTGGAACATCACAAAACGGAATGCAATCATAAAACTGCTGTTTGTACTGAGGAGTAAGAAGGGCTGTCTGGAATGTAAAAGATTAGCATGCTTCAGCTTTTCAACCAGTACTGGAAGTGGTGCAAGTCTCTAAACACTGGAACATTACAGAGTTGTCTGCTACTGTTCATTGTACCATGCAATAAATATAGTCAAATCCAGAGCATTTGACAATTTGGAAGCAAAAAGCAATGCTTGTAACATAACAACTTTGTGTGGTTCTTGCCAGCTTTTCCATAGCAGCCTTTTCACTGGAAGCTGACCAAGGCATCTAGGTTTTCCACAATGAGCGGCTGCAGCAGAGATGCTAGGGTAGAGCACTGCAACAAATTCTTGTACTTAGAAAGCTCACAGACGGCATTTATTAAGGTCTGGAGCAGGTTTTACAACCTGATGATTCCAGACTTATTCCCACAGTCACTGCAGCCCACATAATGTATGTACTCAAGGTTCAGTGGTATTGTTATTTCCATTAAAAAAAAATACAAACAACAACAAAAAACAATAAGCCAAACACCACTGAAACACTCCAAAGGTTTATGTGCTCTTTCTGAGTTTACTACCAGCAATGACAGCAGGACCACTTTTGAACAAGACCCACCTGGACGCCTACCTGTGCAACCTGGGCTAGGGAGCTGCTTTGGCAGGGGGTTGGACTCCATGATCTCTAGAGGTCCCTTCCAACCCCTACAATTCTGTGATTCTGTGATCTCTGATCCAGAACGTCCACAGAAGTATGTTTAAGCTGCTTGAAGGCAGCCACACAACTACTCTGCATGCCTTTTTTTTTTTGCATAGACAGAAACCAAACCAAGTCCTGATATTGTGTTTATGACATATATTTATCTCTGCATAAGCAAGCAAATACAGACGCACTCACATATTCAGATGTCACTCTTATTTTGAACATTTTCTCAGAATGACAGCTCCCTTATAGAACACATACTGCAGACTATTTACTTAACAATCCAGGAACACAAAGTTTCAGTACAACAGATGACTTACAAGACGTTTAACTCCATCTCTGGGAAACACAGGGAAAAATAAATAAAAATCTTAATAAAAATTAATAAAACAACATCAGGGACCTGTAAAAGCTGGGTGCCTTCAAACGACAGAGAAAAAGAGGCTGAGAGCAGAAACAGAGAGAGGGAGGAAGAGTCTACAGGAGCCTTTAAATGAAAAGACTTTCCATAACATTTATGACAGTGCTAAACAGATATCCTGATGAAACAGCAAAGATATTTTTGATATTAATTTATACATGCAGCTTGTGGTCATGCGCACGTGTTGGAGTTTGGGAGTTAGGCGAGGAGTTTAAAATAACAAAAAAAATTATTTGGCTCTTAGAAATCTCTTCACTGAGAGAGCAGCACAAGATTAAATCTAATGTGCATGTATAGCCTTGCCTTTTCTTTCTATAATTAACTAGTGATGCTTATAAAATATGCCTACGGCACTGCAAGATGATGCTGTGCTTCACGCAAATGAGCAACTGTCCTCCACGCCGTCACTCAGCACACTGTGGAGGAGATCATCAAGTTCAAGTTCAGTGAGCTATACAGCATTTTTGAAGCAGCAAACACAAACAATAGAAACAAAACATTCATAGCAAAGCCCAACTTCAACAAATTTTACCAAATTCCTAGATTAATAAGGACTGTATCTAGCAAAGTAACTAATTTTCTATAGCTGTAAGCAAAGTTAAAGATGCAGCGCTGTCAAAACTGAGGGGGAGAAAGGATACAGAGAAGGCACATCACATCCTCTTTTCTCTCCCAGCAAAATACAGTCTACCTATCCTCTGGTATAAAAACAACATAACAAGGCACTTATGAAGACCTAAACTTTATTGTAAAAACAGCCTTAGTTTAATTTAATCCAGACCTGTGCTATGCAGCCATCCAAAGTCTTGTCAGTGACTCTTTCAAGAACACCTTCAATACACACGGTCAGCGAATAAATATCCAATAAAGCAGCAGTTTAAACAGCAGACAGCTTAACCTTTCTCCTGTCTTTAAAAAATGCCAGACTGTTCACTGTTTGCTCAAGACTCTTCTTTTACCAACATTCAATTTGAATGAGCCGGTGCAAATGCACTGTTCATCCTCTCATGAGAGCAGGATGCATTTAAGTGAAACATGAGGAGAATGTCTAATGGTGAAGCATACTCTCTGCATCCTCAATGAGATTTCATTACAGGGCTCTCTTTCTTTTCTCTGCCATGTAGCAACACACCCACAATTATTCTGCTTCTTTTATGCTTGTATTTATGTTCGGTATGCACACATGCCCTATGTGAACACACTATATATCATGTACGTATTATAGCCTTATTACAGCTAGGTAAAAATAATCAACTCTGCTATTGTAAGAGCTTCTCTGGGATACCAACAGTACAAATATTCTATTAATATTGCATATAGACAACTTTCTGGTCATTAAGAGCCATATTATAAAAGTATTTTGGCTTCCAAAAGCATTAGGGACTTGAATTTTTAAATACGACCAAATGTAAAGTCATTTTAAACACTAGCTCTATGGCCCCTAGTGGAAAACTTGGTCGTTTAATTAAAGACACCAATGAGCTCCCAATTAAAAATATTTTGTCTATTGTATCAGAGCTCCATATGACTAAACCATATCATTTCCTAAGTTATCAGTAGAAAGTTTTACATTGAATTCATTAAAAGAACAAAAATAGTCTATAATCACTTTCTAGAGCCTGAGGCCCTTTAAAGAACACTACTAGTGCAAATATTAATTTTTGGTTAGAGAAATAAATCAGAAATAGAATCGCTTATACTCAGATCTTTGAGTATCTAAGGCTATGACAACTAGATTTCACCAGCTTTGATAAATAATGAAAGAGCCTGGCAAACATTCTGTTTCTCTAGTCCTCCGCCTACAAGCTTCTACAGTTCCTATCAATCCATTATTTATATTTGAATACTATTCTCTGTGCAGTAACTGTCTTCTACATAGGTAAGAAAGAAGACTGTATGGTAAGGATCTTCCATTCCAAGACAGCAAGGAAGCAGTAAGTTAGTCTTTTAAAACCATTGTTTCCTACTCATAACAGAATCATAAACTGGCTTGGGATGGAAGGGACCTGAAGGACCATCAAGTTCCAATCCCCCTGCCACAGGAGGGCCACCAATCTCCAGATCTGGTACTAGACTAGAAGCAAATGTTACAAGTAATGGGACAGAGCTGCTTGTTTCCTCTCAATCTAAATGAAAAAACAATGAGAAGTACTCAGTTCAAGAGCATCAAAACTCATAGCAAGATATCATTGTTTAGAACAATAAAAGTTCAAAAACATGAAAGTATTAAAAGTAACTCATCTTAAAGGCTTCCACCATTTTTCCATTTGTTTCTCTTTATTCTAAAAAATTGAATATAACTAGTATTCATTTCTCTTTGGCCATCTTTCTCATTCAATCACTAGGTCTTTACTGAACAACTAGCTCTTTATACTTTCACTCCTTATAATTATTCTGCATGGATGACTGCAGGAATCTTTAGAAATGTCTGCCCATTTGATAAAGGGCTGGGACATTCACTACACTCTTCTGCACCGACTGCCATGGATACATCCTGCAGGCAACCCAACACTTCAGTGAAGGGATTCTCTACAGCATAATCTCATAAAGCACAATAGGACTATTATTTCAGTACTGTTGATGTCATTCACTACTAAATTTTCAGGAGAGAAAAGAAGATAACATCCCATAAAGACAGCATTCCTTGTGTTTTGAAAGAAGGAGGTCATTTTTATCAGCTTAATCTCCATGGGAATCTACAATAAGAGCATCTCCAGAGGAAAGCAAAGATGTGACAATGGTAATACAGAAAACATATTAGTCACCCCTAAGTCACACATAGAGAAAACAATTAGTCATATCTAAGATACTCATGTGCATAACTGTTGGCTGAAACAGTCCTCCACCACATTAATTTGGTATCTTTCTTCCCATTTCATTGACTGCAGTTCACACTTGCAAAGAAGAATTAAAATAGCTTCCTTTGTATCTCCAAAGTTCCTAATTCCATATTCTGTGCACTGTACCACAGTGATCTTTCAAGGATATGTCTATGTGGGGACAAACAACACATCAAGACAGTTGAGCAACTTCCAGAATTTTGCTCATTCAACATTCAATTGTATAGTAGTGATTATCAGTATTATTCTGCTTTTCCCTTGTTATTCCTACTCAAGAAAGACTGATGCAAGTAAATTATCACCCATTCAAATTTATATTTATTTGATGTTAGTGTTTGGATTTTTCTATTTTTCTCAAAAGCTTCAGGTATCTATTAACCAGCACCCTCTGCCCCCAGTAAAAGAACAACAGAAGGAAAGGAATCCACATCAATAAAAGAAGAAAAGCAATGAAAAAAAAATCCTCAAATCATAAAAATATTTCCTTTTTTTTCATCTGAAACAGAAGACACATTGAAGTACATAAGTATTCTACTCGATGGACATGAGATTTGCTGAAGATTACTGACTCTAATACAATCTAATTAGAAATGAACATATCAGATACATATAGAAGGAACAATCTATGAGCTGACAAAGCTAGAAAGCATCAGGTAGCTAGCTGTTCAATGTGTCACTTGTTCATTTTTATTCACAGGTAAAAAATCATCTTCTTTCTAGTATGTCCCTCACTGAATAATTCCAGGGAAAGTACCAGGTGTTTTGTATTCTGACTAAGGCAGTCATATTTTGCCTACTGAGGAAACCAGTGTTTTCAACTACTTTACTCTTCATCAGTATGACTCAGAAGGTGCAGTAGAGAGACAGCATTCAGATATCTAAAACTGGATGCACCACACATGCAAAATACAAAAGCTTTTGTTCTTCTGACATGTCAAGTTTTGTTTATGTTGCTTGAAACAATGGAGTGAAAACTTCATTGCACGTCCTCTTTTCTTCTGTAACCACTCAAAAAGATATAAAACAGGGACTAAACCACTTCAAGAACTTTGACCTCTCTGTTACGTTGCTGTGTTCATCCTGTGTAGAACACCGAAACCTTGCTCCAGTCTCATTCTGGGTAGTACACTATCCCAAGTAACAAGACACAGATGAACAAGATTATTTTTTCCTATTTGTACAAATCAAGGATTCTACCCAGTGAAAGCTGCATGCAGTTCCTACAGTTCTCAAGCTGCAGAGGAATTACATGAGGGTGTGAGGAATAAGCTGAGTATCAATTGTACACACATGCGTTTGTTACACAAAAGATCATCAAATCAGCACTTAACTAAATCACTGCTCAGAATGGAAGGGCACCAGAGAGGTGATTTTAGAAAGTTCAAAAGTTAGGATGAAGTATACCCTACAACAGCAGAACTAGGTTCTCTGTCTAGGGGATATCTATATTTAGGTCTGATTTAGTAGAAGGTGATTGTTCAAAAACACAAAGAGACTGAGTGACAACACAGAAAAAAGGGAACATTTGCAGCTTGGTTTGTGAGTCCAAGGCACGAAACACTCAAAAACTAAAATTCCACTGCATTTCATCAATATTTAGACATCTCACTTTTTGAAACATCACACATTTGAACTTTTAAATATTGTTTCTTAGCAACACAGAGGACCAGTAAGAAAGTTACCCTCCACTACTATATGTCTTTCCAAATCGCTCTTTTCTTTGGAAACATCGTAATACATCAAAGCAATGATAAATTCATAATATTTCTCCACTTTATAAAAGTTACAAGTCCAATATAGAGAGAAAAGTTGAGAGGAAATGGAAACCAATTGAAAAGCAATAGATATGACAGACTTGTTTCCAGTTTTCCTAATACATACAGATTCCAGTAGTGTAGCAACGGAGCCTTCACCTGTGAGGATATAGAAAAACATCTCTCTTCCCAGCCTCCCTTTATAATTATAGAAGTCCCACTTAAGGGTTCAGGCCAGGGCCATTAAGTCAATCAAACTGATCTAAGCACAGAGACTTACCTAGCATCCATCTTACACGTAATCTTGAAGGCTCTATACCATTTAATGCAAGACCATCTTATCAGTATGTACAGATAAATGATTAAATGTACAGATTAAATGATATTGAGCCTTCAATACCTCCTTCTAAAGGAGAAGAAATTTCCACAACCATCCTCTTCCTCACATTGCCAGGCCAATGTCTACCACGTATCTTAAAAAGCAAGGAGGAGAGTAAATAAGACACAGTAAGTCTGTGGCTCACATAAAGCGCTGCAACAGAAGCATCTCTTAATACGCACATTAGATTTTTTCTGGGTTTTGCATGCTCGCGCAATCATTATAATAAATATACGCTCTTTATCACTGTGGGAGTTTTGCTTTGTTTTTGTGTTTTAATAAAACATACTACTATTAAATCACTTCTCATTTCTTCTCCTTCTCTCCCAGTTTGGTCCTCAAGTATTCACTTTCCTGCATTACTCCTTGTCTTTAACTTCCTTCTTATTTTAAGCCTTTCTCCAGCAGCCCCAGCAGTCTTTCCAAACTCTTCTTTCACTGTGTCATTTCTCTTTGTCCATTTTACGCTGTGGTTTACTTCTGCTTCAAAATCTGACTTCCTTGCTCTCTCTCCTTCCCTGTTTTACGCCTCCCACCCCTTTCCACCAACTCAGGATGAGCAGACAGGTTCACACTGTAACGGTGCGAGCACGGCTCACTCCATCATTTAACCACCACGCAGAAAGTGAAACCTCTGTGCTTAATCAATTTACTGCCGTGAGACCAAGGTTTATAAAACAGGACTTCAAGCAAGTAAGATATTTCACTACTGATAAAACGTTAGAGTCTCAAAGTGAATGCACTAAAGGGCAAGGCATTCACAGTTGAAATACTATTTCCACTTTAGGCAAATTACATTTCCTTTCCTAAGGAAGAAACTGCGAATTCGTATCTTGATTTCCACAACATCATGCACTATGTCAGTGCTGAACAGGCTATCACCAATCATTTACCACTGCTTCAGATCAGCAATCCTTCTCCGTACACATGACATCAAATCATCTAATCTTGTGAGTTAAAACCTTTCCCCAGTCTCAAGTAGGATTTCAGCAAAACAGGTCCCAAAAAGGCTTCAGAGGGGGTGTGTTACAGAATATTTAGTGTACAGATCAAGGCTCCTAAGTTTCATCTTTACCACTTTCAGTAGGACATTAATTATTCTGAGGATTAAAAGCTGATGTGTAACATCTCTGGTTTTTCTGAGAACCCATTTCACTGATTAACTGTACTCACAGCTGTGATGTTTTTATCAATATTCAGCTTCATTATGTCTTTGTTGACTCTTAAAGACCATTATTTCTCGAATTGCTTGTCATGGTCAGCCATCTAAATGAGTTTATTTTGCAGAACATGAATAAGTGATGCAACTAATCACGACAAAAGTGCTACGCAGCTTCACAAAGCCTTTATTTTATTGTTTGGCATAACGAGCAAGCTCAGAACAGGCACTTGCTTGTCTGCTGGCACCATCTTTGTCCTGAGAATTTCCATTCCATTTACTAACTCCAGGCTGGCAGTTAAATTGACTGCATGGTCAGAATACATCCATCTACCAAAGCCACAAGACTTTCATTGAAGCATATGCAGTTCAAAATACACCCAGCTCTTCTTCTGAAATCATTTTGGTTTTCAAGACTGAAAATCCTAAGAGTAAGCCAGACAAGCTGAAGACATGAAAAATACAAACAGTGGTCAAGACTAATATACCTAACCTTTAACAGCAAAAAAACAGGGTGAGAGAGGAGATGACAGCAGACCACCTCACAGTCACTTCACACGGTGTGCAAAAATGTACCTGCTGCTGAGAAAAGTTTTGCAGCAGTATTGCAAGTGTCAAAACCAAGCAATATTTCCTCCTCTTTTCTACTGCTAAAATAGTGTTAATATTAATTGCTAGGAGTATCTTCTGGTCGGACTGGGAGAGAATACCTCCATTTAGTGAAGCATTTTCTGATGCTGAGACTGTCTCAGCACTAGGTATATATCCTTTACTCCTTCTGAGAAAAAAATCTAGTAAAAATAGTTTCCCTGTCCCTCCCTAAGAAGACAGTCTCTTTTTTTAATTATTATTATTTTTCCCCCTTTTTGAATTGAAAGTGGCCTCCTCCACTTAGGATGAAACTTGGTGCTGGCCAACCTTTAATTTTCAACTTGGCATTCAACTACCTAACCAACATGTGCACACAGCCTCTACAAGAGGCTGATGGAAAACTAACTTTTTTTCTTGCCTCCTGGTGAGAGATGAAGTGAAATACATAAATTTAAATGCAACGACTTTGCTTACATCTTCATTTTTGACAGAGTGATGTTGCTGGCCAGCATAAAGATGGAGATAAGGCACAGATAGTAGCTAAATGTATTTATCCCTCTTTCTCCCCAGTTCCTCCTTATCAGGACAGAGTCCTGTGGGTCTAACCCATACCTCGGGTTACCCACAAATGTTAGGAAATTAAGGAGTCATGTGTTAGCACTCGAGTCTCTCAAGGGAAGAAATGGCAGAGTATGTTCAAGTCATATGGCTGCTATGGTAATGGAAAATATTTTCTAGCTTGAATCCCCACATTTTCTTCTAAGCTACAGATCTTTTGGAAGTCTCAGCAAAATATTACCTCTTCTCACTGCTCCAGTATTATACGATAACATAGAAGTCTCCAAGTCTCCCTTTAAAAAGTGAATCTGCCTCTTGATAGTAAATCAACAGTCTGAGGTGCATAACAAAGGGAGCTCCAACCACTGCTTTAATGTATGAGTTGTGTTGGGAATATGCAAACAGTTAATTAGGGAAAAGGGGAGAAAAATGCAAACATTTATGTTACCATGAAGGGCACAGAAGAAGAAATGCTGTTAAACAGTAAGTTCATTAAGAAGAGAATAATTTGGAAAAACATACAACCAAGTGTTAAATGCAATTATTCAGACAGGAAGTAAGAACTAAAAAGTAATTATTATATTTTGCAAAGGGAGAATAAATGTAACTGAATAACACTGTTCAGTTTGTGCTTTTTGGTTTTAATTTGCACTAGTAGATCCTCATGTCTTCCGTGTCCTCTCAAATCAATCAAAAACAGCAATTAAAAAAAATCCACTTCAACATCTCAATATGCCTGTGGGTAACAACACAGATAACGTCATGGAAAGAGCATGAAAATAATCCAGCTATCAAATAATCGACTGCTGTTCAAGGCATGCACATTCAGGACCTAGCTCTTGGTTTTCTACAGGACAGAGCTTTTCAGTTAAGCCAGCGTGCCAGAAGCATGACCACACCAATTGATTTTAAAGCGCAGTTAAAAGCTACCGTCTGTGACAGATCAGGTAAGCCAAGCAATCTGTGTTCGGGAACTAAGAAAGTGGCATTTGCCCTTGAAATACTTTGATCTCAGTCCTACAGCTGCTCCCACCAGATGTCCAGCAATGAATGCTGGAACACTGTTTCTCCTGCCTCTGCCCAGATCTATGCATGAGCTTCTGCACATGCTTCACTTTCCTCTTTCACACAAAGAAAAGCCAAATAACTCCTCATACCTCAGTAACAAGCTTCAAACTCTATTGTTTGATAGAGGGAGGGTGCAGAGAAAAAAATAAAAGAAAGAAACAACAGAATCTCTTCCACCAGAAGTTTATTTGTTATCTTTCTGAAAGCAGGTGACATAGTAAGATATAAAGACATCACTGTGACAATTTTAAATCATGTGCAAATGTCAGAAGATGACAGACAAAGAAAAAAATAAGCAGAAAACAAATTCTTAAAATGTCAAGTGTCTTCCTGGAAACCAGAGTACTGCAGGGCAGGGAGTGAGCCAGCAGCAGAAGCACATGAGCTCAAAATGCAGCAAGAGCAGCTCATGAATAACAATGGCACTCACAGATTCCAGATATGCCTCAGGAATCCCTCTTTACATCTCAGCAACTCTTAGAGCAAAAGCCCCACCTCAATACAACCCTGAACATAGACTGAATTTCATTTTCTCAGGAGCTCAGTACACTGAAATGTTCCCTAATCTTCATTTTGTCTTGAACCTGGCCTAAAGTTGCTGTATATTCAGAGCACCTTCTGAAAAAAGCAGCTGTTTCAGCAGTCAGTGTTTCACTAATGTGGTTGGACCTCCAGCTTTGAGTCTTCCAGTGGCTTTTGAGTTATTTTATTATAGATTTCTTTATACTAAATTGAAATTGGCATTGAAAGCCAATTTTCTTCCAGTAATGCTGCTGAAGAAAGTTTGCTTTTCTTCCAGTAGATCTATTAATCTTGTAAGAGAGAATAATAATCTGAGTAAGACCAGATATAGCATTTAATATTTCTGCAGCTCAAAGTATTTTTAAGTCTCTTTGATTCCTGAGCCTGAGCCACTGCACATTTACTTTCACGATCATTTACACAATTAAGTTTACTGCAGAACACACAAGCAAAGCTTCCACACAAAATGAATTTAAAAACTAATTACCAATATGTAATCCCACCGAAATCTACCAAACAAAAGTGGCCGCCAGCCAGACCAGGTGAGCTGTGTGTGTCTGCGCGAAACAGCAAAGGAACTGGGATCCTAGAGCAGCAACTCAACACCATTAGCCCCTCCAAAAGTCTGAGTAATTCTGAACAGCACATTTGGAGGAGACTGGTATGCTGCCAGTCACACAGTGAACACAGGAAGACAAAATTCATTACATCAATTATTCATTAGCATTTAACAACTCAGCACTGGATCCAATATTTCTCCTTTGGCTACAGACCAGTGCAATGAATCCATCTACTTGTAACTGCACTGCTGAAAATGTTAATGCCATTTATTGACAGGTTAATTTATAATGTTACCTTAATTAAAAAAATATTATCTTATCATTTTCTGACTGAAATGAAACTGCGAGCGATTGGGAACAATGTACCTCCAGGCTAATGAATGATTTCAAGGCATCTTCTGTTCAATTAACACTAGCATCTGTTTTTTTTCTCCCTGTCAAAAACATCAGAGATATATATACCTCATATTCTCATTTACAGAAAGTTTCACTCTGGATGTTATCCTTCCAGAAGAAATTAACAAACTAAAATTGTCAGTGTCTGGAATTCACACCAGAAGAAGCAAACTATTACCTGCAGGCATGTGAAACTATGATGGGAAACCTTTCCTAGTCTGGCTGCAACAGCTATCCCAGCACGACATAAACAGAAAAGATAAGTGTCCCTTGTGGCCAAGGCACGAAAGAAATAACACATCCACTTTCATCTGGAGGACATTCTGAAAGCTACTTTATTGACATACCAAGTTTTGCATGCTCAATAAGACAGCTTCTTTTATAACTATTTTTAGTCAATATAAAAGCCCATGAAATAAGCTGATCTTACAGATCAAGTACAAGTAGGAAATTCAGGTCTGCAAGATCTAAGGTATGTGGAGGAAACATCCTTCAGCTAGTTGCAATCTTAGAGGACATGGGATTGGTGAACCAGAATTTGACTGCTGCCTGATTAGTAACACTACATTTAAATTATTCAAAAGTAAATTCTGAAACTCAATATTGCTTATTTTTCCACAAAATGTTCATACTTAATTAGCTCTATAAGAGCACAGCATACAAAATTAAGTATTTGCTATCACTTTAAGTCAACACTTGGCTTGGCATTTAATAATGTGAGCATGTGTGGCCTTAAGTCTATCTATGTAATTGAAAGTACAGTAGCTCACTACTATTGCTATGGAAAAGTATAGTGTTAATTCCTTAGGGCAGTCTTGCAATAACACCAGAAAGAGAAGTTACGTTGGTATAACAAACGAAATATAACAACTTGAGAACAAAACAAGTACTCGTTCCTGAGAGTGATTCAGAAGTGGGGTCGAGCTCTGTAGTTGCCAATATTCTGTTCATCAATCTCAGAGTCACTTAATAAACTATTAAATCGGAAAAAAAAAATCAGGCAAAGTCTTTGCTGATTAACTGTGTGATAATACATGATATATTTTCCTCTTTATTGTGAGTGCAATTATTGTAACTTCTGATTTAGAAAATTGTAAGAAATGCAACTGGTACTAATTTGAATCCAAATACTGGAAAGTTTTACAACAAGAATTCAGTGACCAACTAGGAGAAAAGAAACCATACAAAATCTGCTGCTTATGAATACTCAATTTTAATTAAATGTCAGAACTCTAACGAGATCGGAGTTCATTTTCCTTTCAGAAACAAGGCAGAAAATATACGTTCTTCTTTTTAACAGAGTTTTTAACTGTGCTTTTATGCTCACATTTGTCTGTTCCTTGAAACTAAAATTTCTTATCCTCCTCTATAAAATAAAGCAATTTTATTCCACCCATGGAGCATGGAACTTTTATTGAACCAACAAATTATCGTACTCTTGGACTGATCAAACAAGAGTTTTGGCTACTTTATCTCTAACCCATAGAAAGCTTTCCCATCCCAGATTTGAAGCTAGAACTCAGCTCCTGGTCTCCACTATTGTGCTGTTGCATACCAAACAGTTTTCCTATAAAGAAACAATATATTGAACTTCTCAGCACCTGGTTTCCCAACCAGGGAATGGTTGGGAAATTCTGAAATGATAAGCATTGCTTCTACTCTCACATTGCAGAAGGTCTGTGCACCGCAGATCTCAAGGTTGAGGATTCACATTCCATCAACAGTATAACTAGAAGAAACTCAAAGCTGCAAAGTAATTTTTAAAAGGTTGAAAAAAAGGGTTTATTATTATTTTTTTTCTTTCTTTTTTTTCATGTTACTTAGCGAATCCAATTCTCCATGGGGGAAAAAAAAATAATAATTAAATTAAATTAAAAAACATGAGTAAAAGACAAACTACACACATCATGAAGAAATGCGTGCAGCCTTCTGCTTCTCTTAACCCTAAAGGAGTTCCCAGTACATCACAATTCTATTGTTTCACATCTATCTCTCTTGCCATATTAATCTCACTCCATCTCACAGACTAAACGTCAACATTTTTCCTTGAATTGCGCAGTATCAATCCTTTCATGTCCAATTGGGTTCACAATGAAACTCCAGCAGAGTAAGTCTATTACAGCCTATAGCAAAATGGTCTGGATCGTTAAGCGTTTCCTTCATCATCCTGTGCTATTTGCAATCCAAACTAGAACACATTGCATCCTTCCTCAATAAATACACTTCAGTAAAATTCTTGACAAAATGACTGCACGATCTTGCCTCATTTTGCAAGAATACTCAAAAGAGAGTGCAATGAGGAAAGGAGGAGTCAATTAGCATAATGTAAAAAGTAGACTAATACTAAAATTTTGCTAAGATTTCAGTGCATCACTGTAGTTTTCCCAGGAATTTTTGGTAATGACAGACTTCCATAATAAACAAAAACCTAAAATTTTGGCCTTTATAAGTTTATCTTGGTTTTATTGTGTCATGGTCTGAAAGTAGACTTGCAAACAATACATCTTCCAGCACAAAAAACAAATAACCAAAAGAACAAATAAACACATTGGAGCATTTCTCTCCTTCCATTCTGACTAAATTAAGAAAATCTGTACTAAAGGCATGGAAACTAACGCTCCACTAAAAGCAGCTATAAATAGTAAATGTTGTCAGAAAGCTGGTGGATACCAAAATAAAACACCAGCACAAAATAGCTGCTATGCCAACTATTCCTAGCCTGTAGTCTGTACTTTGTTTCATAGAGGTAGAGATAACTTTTTCAACACCATAGTGTGCATTAGTTAAATTAAGTAGTTGACTGAAGGCCACTGAAAACTTCTCAGTCTTGAGACAGTAAAGAAATCAAAAAACATAGGTTGAAATTATTTATTAAAGCTGTAATCAAAATTTGTTAAGTTATGTTTGTGTGTGGTAAACTAGTGACAACCACACAAAACCACAGAGTAGTCTGAGTTAAGTGTCAGTTTCTAAGTGAAGCACTCAATGAGGTTGCTCTGAAATGCCTGGGGAGCAAATCCCTCTGGCTTTACTGACATGTTTGATCTTGAGATGAAGGTTTCAGTTTAATTTACAAGGCTTCTCTCTTGTTTTGTTGAGAGATGTACATTGATCTTACATAAACTAGAAGCAATAAAATTTTCAAGTGCTTTTTCTTTTAAAAACACCCAGTTCCTATTTCTGTTACTTGAAAAAAGAGAAAGGATATCCTCTATGAAGATGCCTAGGGAGGCTATTAATTTTTTCTCTTCTTTTCTTTTTTCTTTGTGATAAACTGTTCTGAAAGCTCAGTTTAACAAACTGAACAATAGACAGTATCCAAGTTCAGGAAGAGCACAAGAAGAATTTCATTGCCACGACTAACATATCAGTGTTCTTCCCATTGGGAAGACTGACAAACAAACAAACAGCCAGACTTCCTTGTTTTGTTTGTTTGGTTTTCTACAGCAAATGGAATCATTTATTTATTATTTTTTTCTTCTTTTTTTTTGTTTCTGTGTTTTTTAATGGCAGGTATTTTAAGCTTGGCTGCTCATACTCCTTCCTTTGCCCTGAGCAAGCTAACGTCTAAACTTCACTTGCCATACCATTTCTCCATTAGCATCATTAGAAAGGATAGGAGGCACCACAGACAGCATCTCAGACGGAATTGCCTAGCACAGAAACTCAGAGAAAGGAACAGACAAGTAGAAAGTGAATAATAAGGCCTGTTACACATCAGTGAATAAGAATCGTAAACTGCTTTCCTAAGTATGCTGAGGAGCTTTTCCAGGTGTAAAGGAGCAGTGATGACTACACCTGCTTCACAAATATTTTTGGTATCAAGCCATCACCATTTCCGCTCCCAGTCTGTGATCTCTTCCAGCTGCTGCACATCCTCCCTGCAGTGAACTCAGCTCCAGCAGCATACAGAGACTGAGGAAGCAAACTTACATATTCAGTTGTTCTAGGACCAAAAGCCACCAAAAGGGACCATCCCTTCGTGCTCTTAGCAATCATCCAGCCTTGCCTTACCGAGCATAGAGGGAATGGAGTCATAATATGGCACAGGAGCAAAGACCAGGAATGGCAGCAGATGATCTAGCTTTCTCCTCAAATTGATCCAAGGAAACAGCAGAGAGGAGGAGGAGGAGGATAAGGAGAAAGAGTTGGGCCATTCCTCTCATTGTCTACAGCATACATATAAACCACATTGTACATAAGGTACAAATACACCATAAGTCAATACAATAGGACTTGCAGGTAACAGCTCTCACCATTCCCAAGAAATTGTCCTTTGCCCCACCTAATGAACGTGGCAATGAGGCACGACAGCCAGGCCATCATCACTTGAGGCAGAGCTCAGAATTGCTCCTCACAGCTGTGCTCCTCTAAACTCAACCTTCTGCTGAGGAAGGTTGACAGGTAGCTTTGAATATTCACTCATTACATGAACACATTTTTTCCATTCTTTGTCTTTGGGGCATATTTATTTAATGCTTGCAAATTCCATGCAAAATCAGGAAGGCATCCCTTCAAGCCTGCACGCAAGTAAGTACCAGTGCCAGCCCCACACACCCCTCAGTCATGGGATGGTGAGCCTTCTGAAGCTTTTCCTCCTTCAATGAAGTTCCAGTTCTCTTGCTTTTGATTCACCACTATTTGCCAACTTATCCTTCAATTTATTCCTTTTCTACATAGTTCACATAGGTTATATACAATGACGTATTGAAATATGATTGATTACAGAAGCAAACAAATAATAATAATATATATATAAAAAAAAAAGACAGCAAAGAGAATCATGCATAAAACCAGAAAATGGTTCACAGGTAGCTGAAGAGGGGAAACCTATTTAAAACAAGAGCTCAGGAGCCAGAATTACCTCACGCTAGAAAAAGAAATGGAAAACAAAAACCATTAGAAGCAATTCAGCCTTCACTGAAACCTATACACATCATCATTAACAGTAATAATTTGGCTCTTCACGAGGATTCACGGTGTGCTAGCCTCACTTTATGTTTGTAATGCTCATTAAGGGCAGCAGGAACTATGCACATGGGCACCTCATCACCACAGCGCTGCTCCCCAGCCTGCAGCCTGCTTTGCTCAGGCACACATCTCCAATAACTCTGCCCTCTCCAGCCCAGCTGAGACGTCCAATACGCCAGCGGGAACGAGGGAACAGCTGCACTGCTAGGCTGAGCCAAATGCAGAAAATATTATCCATTTCTTTATTTGGATTCTTAAAGAATTCAGTATTAGTAAGGCAACAACAGAAAAATAAATTGTAACTGCTCACGCAATACTGAATTCAAGACAGTTCACACCTTTAGTTAAGACTGGTTTCATACGCTACTGCTCTCTCAAAATGGCCATGAAGATCATAGATGCTGAACATGCTGAAAAGAGACAAGCATTAATCCACTGCAGTTCATACAGGAAGCCTTACGCCTTCCCCTTCACACAACACATATGAGGTAAGGGGGAATATTAACATCCTTACCCAGAATTCTGACAAAAGCTGAAACTTTCACAGATTAAAAAGAAAACAAACAAACAAACAAACAATGGATGTTACTTCAGTGTTGTAGGAAAGGAAAGTTCAAGAGGAATAAATAGGATTAATTCTCTCTCACTAACATACCAGTACCAATGCTCATCAGCTAGATGGTCATTATAATCCTCAGTTCACTGAGATGCAGAAATAGGGTCTACCTGAACTATGCTACACACAAAGTTGAACAGAATTACGGAACGCATATTTTTTAAGATGCCTTTAGGGGGGGCACAGATGAGCTACAGATTTAAAAAGCTGAAGTTTTTCTCATATATGAGCAAAACCACCACAAAGCTTCTCAGAACATAACTCTAGGATACTAAGGGAATGAATTTTACAAAAATATCTAAAATAAATAGAGAATAAACTATTCAACTGTAACAATGCTTTTTTTTTTCCTAACATATCTTATCATCTCTTTTGAATAGAACAGTCCAAGTCAGTCAAAGTCAAGCTATAAAAATACAATAATTTCATGATAGAAGGACACAGGCAGACATTATTTCCTGAGGTGGACTTATTTCACTCATTTGTCCTAAATCTATGTGAAATCTGGAGCCATCATTATAGCTACCAAATCCGAGGTAAGATTCCACATTGAAAACCTATAAAATTGTGGATGCCAAACAGTTTTGCTTTAAATAAAAAGTCAGGTCAAGTCCAGCAGAAATACTTACAAAAATAAAATCTTAATTTCCTAGTTTTATAAATAAAATCCTGCATGGGGTGTCTCTTGCACAACTTTATATTCACTGCCAGTCCCTCACATGCTTCCAGTACTCATTATTTCCTCTTACAGAACCCCAGCATGTACCCACATCACCATCTCAAGACGCTAATTTTTGTTTTGTCCATTCCACATTAATTTCTAGTTTTGCTCTCTTCTTCGGAATAATTTAGACAACACACTTCATCATGCTTTGGATAAGGACAAGGAACAGCACAGTCTTCCTGAAACCTCCCTTGTCATTACCTTTACTTTATGATAATTAATTACATAGCCAGGTATATTCCTGCTTAATAAAGCAAGTATTTTTATTATTGCTGTATCAACTATTAAGTAAAGTATAGCTAAATTTCTTATCATTAAGGATTACGGTTTAGTCTTCTATCATCTTAGATCCTATTTTCATAACATACTTTAATTAGCAATTCATCTACTTTGTCCCCAGGAGTTGCACAGGAAGTCACTAGGCACATCTGTCTCAACAAAAGTTTTCTGGGTAACTTTACTCATTCCATTCCTGCCTGGAGAGCAAGGGGAAGGACACCAGCAGCCAGAAGTCATTAACATGTACAAGAACATATTTTCACTGCATGCAAAGCTTGTTGCCTGCTTTGACATCTGTCCCCAAACCTTTGCAGAATTTCTGTATCACCAAACCTACTTAATCATCTCATGTAGTTTCCATCTTTTTTCTGCTCAGATTCGTTATGTCCCAATGCAAGGGCAATTGCATTTCTATTTGAAAAGCACAGATGCTGCAACCCATTCCTCGCACTCAAAAGCCAAGTAAACCTCTAAAGACACAGTGTCTACACTTTCTACTCTACAGAGATTGTCTCCATGGTTTGGGAGATAAGAAAAAGCCTGAGTAGCAACCACCTAGGGAAGAAACTAGAACATCCTCCTACCACCAGAAAAACCTAATATCTGGAAAAAAAAAAAAAAAAAAAGTGGAGAAAAGAGGTGCCCTGCAGTGCCCTGGCTATCTGCAATTTCAGTACATCTACCACTACCTTTGTGATTAGGAGGCTCCAGCTTAGAAGCCTTGAAAAACTGATGAACTATACTCACAGAAGACTGGCAATCACAATTAAGATACGCTTGCAGTGGAAAAATCACTACATTGGAACTCTCGGACCTTTAACTGTACACCCCAGATTAAAAAGTAACTAATTGTTAAGAAAAAAATACCCTTAATTATGCATTGTGATTATATGTAAATCAAGAGACTGACACACTTAATTTATCTGAACAGATTCTACCCCAGTTGGAGCTTCCTTCATACGATACCCAGTATGCAAAAAAAGTACAACGCAGTTTTGATTTGGTGTAAAGAAATGCTGCTACTAAGGAAAATTACTCGGCATGGTAGCAAACAATCAAAATTCCTCTTTCCTAAGTTAAAAATGATTTTTTCATCAGGTAGTTCAGCAGGAAAAATTATCTTCTACTTTGTTCAGAGGTGAGACAGTCTTTGCAGTTCTTCAGATGCTACTTCATATCAACACGTACTATGGAACATCAAATGCCATTACAGCCAAATCACTCCCCCTCACCCTGTTCCACTAAAACAGTCTCTGCTTCAGTGACAATGTCACATCTGAAACCATTTTTAAAACATACAGAAAAGCTCTGAAAACTCCTGCCATTATAATTCAGCCTTCACAAAGACAAATCACCCCTCATCCTTTACTTAGAATATTTGTGATCGCAGGAAAAATGACAAAAAAAATATTTTAAAATATTATTTTTAGGAGCCTAATTTTTGAACTCCCTTTTTGATACAGTTTTTAACATGGAACGCATCACTAAATACACTCATAAAAATAAGCCTTCAAAAATCTTAGTGTTTAATATTAGATGGCTTGTTCATTGTAATAGACAATGACATATATATTTAATAAAATATCTAGAAGGAATGCTAATAAAATAGTGATTTTTATAACAAGATACTGTTCACAAAGACATCTTCTTTGACTTTTGAATGTAACATCTCTATTCAGCATTTCTATTGAAAAATAAAATTCTGATAGATACTTCCTTCTATATATAAATTATTTTCACAGTTGCAGATATAGTTTTCTCTGTTCAATATCCCTGCAAGTTGTTCCTTTCTAACAGATTTTTTTTTAATATTTATCTAAAGTTTCTTCCTATTCAAAGTATTATGGAAAACGCTCAGTATCTAAGCAGTAAAGAAAGAAAATAAAGACTAAGATATGTATGATGACAACTGTTTTGGAAAGGAAAATGAGAATTAATACATTAATTGTAATAGAAATAATTCATTCTCCTCCAGTAGAGAATACCAGGCACAGGAGTAGTGTGATTCATGGGCCAAGCTCGGGAATTTGAACACATTATATAAGTTAGCTGTCTTGATAATGATCTTACACTCACCCACTTCCTTTAAACACTCACACCCAGAAATGCAACCACCTGAGGGCAGTTTGCTTTGCAGCTTTCCCCACGTCACTGTATCAAACAAACAAACTTACCCTTATATCTACAATAAAGGACTGCTCTACAATAAAGGACAGCAATGGAATTAGAGGAGATCAGCCCTGACACTGGTTGGGATGGAGGCACGCCCACAGACCGCCATCTCCCTTGCTAAGGGCCAGCTTTTAGGAGCCGCCTACTCCAGTTGTGACAACTAATCAAACCAAAAAAAGCAGCCCAATCCTGTCTTCCACTTCTTTCAGCTTTGTGGCTAAAAAAAATTTGCATTTAATAATGGAGAAGCAACTATTGTGACATATGAGGCAAGGATCTGGACAGTAAGAAAATAACAAATCTGAAACTGTGACCTTGAGTTCCACATAAGCAATTTCCTAACACAAAGCCCCAGTTCCTTTAAAGACTACCTAACAGAAAATGAAATGAGAAAAACAAGACTGCTTGGGAGGGGAAAAGATTTAGGAGTGGAATGAAGTTCTAGCAAGCTTCATTAGGTAACCTATGAAAACAAGTCGCCGTATTTTGCAAAAATAAGTTAGCATAGTGCTCACGAAGGGAACAGCACAGTATGGGCCAGGAATACAGATGCCATACTTGGTTGGAGGCTTATGACTCAGTTAGGAATCCCATTTAATTCAACAGTGATGTATTCTCTTTGTGAGGATAGTAAAACCATTACAAAGTTTGGTAATGTGGAAAAATGCAAAGTGGATTAGGAGAGATCAGGCAATATTTTATTGTGGTCGTTTGTATTCAGGTCTCTGACAGAATGTTAGAAAACCTACAAAAATAACACCCTTATGTAATCAGTAAACATTTCTGCATCACGTTATTGAGGACAAACGACTTCCTGAAACTAAGTTTTAAAATTTGTTACAGAAGTAATATATTTTACATATAATTATCTGTAATAAGTAAGTACAAGTTGGAATCCCTCATTGTTACTAATACATAGAGCTTTTAAGTAAAGCACCATAACATACACAGATCTTTCCTCCTTCTGCAACTTTAAGGGCATGTTTCATTAAATAACAATCTAAGAGTGACATATTAAGCACAAACATGGTTCATAATTGTTTAATTGACAAGCACATTTTCTTTTGTGCATTGTCCAGAGGCTACCAAAATTGAGTTGCCTGAGGTAGAACCAATGGGCAAATATGAAATTACGACTAAGTAGCGACTAAAAGAAAAGTTAAAATGCTTGAATAATTGCCAGCCACAGATATAAGATTGAGTCTGGCAATGAGAAAGCATCCTATTATTTCAGAAGGCATTTTACTTGGAAATGAGCAGCACATCGAAGTTACACAACCATGAATAAAGCGTGAAAGCAGAAAATTTAATCAAAATCATTACTAAAAGAAATAGGTACTGTTGAGATATAATGTTTCTTGCAACAATAGTAAAATTGAGATGGCAGATACTGTCTTCTATGTCCTAGAAAACTATTTATGCAGGGTACAAGCTAACATAGCCAAAACCAGCAATGATTTTAAAAGAAACCTATTTTATTTTAACATGGAATTGTAAAAGCAGAATTAAAAATTGCAGGAGAACGTATGTATATCCACATCCACGTGGTGTGTGCCTATCTCAAACTAAACAGGACATCTGCTAAGCATATGTGCAGAACCTCATCACAGAATCATTCATCTACTTGTTTCTTTAAAATGTCATGTCCTCCAGCATACAAAGAACTTTTAGTACTTCTGTGTCTGAAAAGAACAGAGCGAATACATTTTGCCCAGTTTGAATAAGCAGTCCAAACCACGGCGGCTCCTCTTTAATTGGAAAGAGATGATTACAACTGCAACAGGAGCCAGCAACATTCAAGCAGTGCTCAATTGGCAAAGCAACATCATGTAAGAGACTCTCAAGCCAACAAAAAAATAAGAGTAGCTTGTGATCAGTTAGAAAGAATGATGAGAATTTCTTTGCCAACAGCTAGACTAAAATGCCCTTTTCTAAGCTGGGCTTCAATTCTAACATTTCCCACACTCTCAGTTGGCTTTGACTGTTCAAATTCTTATTGCTGTGGGCACAGCTGATTGGCACTATCTGGTATAGCAACAGAGACCATGTCCTCATAGACAACATTTATAACACACAATATTTCACCAGTACCTGATTTTGTTTGTGTATATGTATGTCTATATCTTCACTCTGACACAAAGATGATCAACAAACTTCAAACTAGAACTGAGCCCCTAAAATATAACCTTAACTGGAACTGTTCCTGAACTGAGTGCCTTTATGGTTGCCAAGTATTTTCTCCCACCATTCATGTATTTTAAATTAAAATAGAACAAGTTATTCAAGAGGATCTAGCAAGGAAAAAAAGAAAAGAATCACCTCTGATTTTTCCATTAACCAGACAAACTATATTCCTAATTTGAATCCCTCATAACAAGATATACAACACTGACAGTCTGCTTAAAAGTAGTATATTGACACTCACACTATAACTTTACACAAACTAAGGAGTTAAAACACACACATAAAGTAAAACATTCCATAAACACAAGCTACTTTAAAGGCTTTTTCTTCCAGAGTACTATGACCTGTTTTATTGTTCCTAAAGCACAAAGACAGAGGAAACACAGGCATTGGAACATTTTTCAGGTTCAGACTGGATATTACAAAAAACTTTATTCATCATGAGGGTGCTCAAACATTGAGTCAGACTTTGCAGAGAGGTGGGTGATGCCCTATGGCTGTCAGTGTTCGCAAGGTATTGGGACAATGCCCCCAATACCGCACTTTAATATCTGGTTAGCCCTAAAATGGTCAGACAGTTGGACTTGATCTTTCTAGGTTCCTTCCACCTGAACCATTCTATTCAGTTCTATTCTAGTGTTATACTTGCACTGGTTTTTCTCCCCTCAGTAGCTAATTTGTCACAAAAGATTATTTGTAAAATGAGGACTTAAAGGGACAAGAGGGAAGAAACAATTTTATTTTTATCTAATGTTGAAAAACAGAAAAAAGCTTCTGAATCATGTCTAGCTCTCAAATAGCATGGACAGTGTTTCAGAGCTCCTCTCAATAATTTCCCACATTAAAAATAATGAATGCCAGCACCTTTTTAGCAAGGTTGATCATATCCAACTGTAAAATTGCTGAACAGAAGAACAAGATGAAGACAGAGAACAGCTGGCTGCTTACCACTGATGAGGCTACAGAGACCACCTGGGGAGCTATCAGTCTCCTGGCCTCATCTCAACACAACCGACTAAAAGCATGGCCACTTGCCATTGCCTCTTTACCAAAACCACAAACACTAATGACAGGGTGGAAGAAAACAATCACTATTGCTTCCCATTACTGCTTCCTTCAACTCCCATCGTGCAGGCAGGCTTTAGGTATTCTCTGCCTGTTACTATGTTCTGTTTTCTATCTTCCTGCTACTGAGCCATCATTTTCTGTGATTTTAGTCTTCCCTCTCACGTTACTTTTTTCTGTTGCTTTTCAACAGCTCATATATTTTTAAGGTATGATTTGTGAAGTATTTATATAATGAGGAGTGGGCCTGATTTCAGCCAACAGCATTCCTCAAATTTCTAACAGTCCCTTTTCTCTATACTTACGAAAAGTCTTACTCCAGAATTCACTTAGTCATTAGTGAATTCTTCAGTGAATTTCCCTTAAAAATCCTATCATCTACCTCTGTCTCTTTTATTTCAGGGTGCCTCCAAGACTTTAAAGTTCTCAGGTTGTTCTCCCCATTTCTCCTCACCAGAAACAAAGAGCAACACAGGCTTTGAACTGCTCATGATGGAGAGATGGGCAGTAGCAGGACAAAGCCCTACAGACCGTACTGGATTAGTCATCTGATACATTAGAAGGTGACTAATTAAAATAAAAAGCCATTTTTACTTAAGCATATAATAGAGTCAATTTTTACTGTAGTTGAGCTGGTGGTTTTTACTGAGTGCTTTACACTCAGCCACATTCTGATGTTCTGTACAGAGGAGCATTTGCATAGTGTCAGAGCACAGAGGGATGGAAAAAGAGGCACGCCTCCCCATCAGCTTTTGATTGTGAAATACAGCGTAATGGACCCTCATTAAATCAATTCATGCAGGTAAGACCAACACTGAATCATTAAATTATTGTGAACAAGCTTCAGAACAAATAGCACAAAAGGATTCTTAACTGCAAAGTGTACTTTGCTCATTTATGTTGATAGGTGTAACATAACTATAATCATTTATTATACTCTCTAAATTACAATCTCTCTTTGTTTAATAGGGGCCTTCATCATAGCACCAGCTATTGCACTTCTGCTGAACAATATTCAAACCAGTTTTTTAATTGCTTTTCATGAATTCTTAAGTGAGAAAGTTAGCTGAGTTGTTCTGACACATATAACAAAGGCATTGACACAGAGGGAAAAAAAGGAATAATTCATACCCATTTTCTCATAAGTAATTTTTCTCATAAAAATATGAGACATTTCATGAGATACATACTTTTTTTTTTTCTTTTTTTTTTAAGTTGGGATGGTCTGCAGAGGGAGAGAAGATAGAAGCTTGTTATTAGCCTGATGGCAAATGACTTATATCTACTTACACTACATGGCCTTCCAATACAGTCTGCAAGCTCAAATGGGAAAAGAGCACAGAACTGTACTTAACAGTGAGTAATACTTCACTAGTATTTCAATGAATGTTACCACCTTTTTTTTTTCCCCTTTTTCTTTCTGTTTTCTTAAAAAGGGAAAAAATGTTGCAGCAATTAAGTATCACTCAGATTAAGTGCATAATTTAAACTCTTTCTGCATTTGTAGTATGACAATAAATAAAATATAAACCTGGCTTGGACAAGGGCAGCACAGCAGGAAGAGTGGCACAAAAACAGTGGGAAGCCACCATTCTAACCTATTAGAGTTGAAGAAAGGTCACTTTGTACCTTGCAATCCAGGTTTATATGACACAGCGGAATTAGCAAAATCAAACCACGCATTTTAGGAAGGGTAACAGCTATATGCTTCCATATTTTGGGGGATAAATAGCTAATTAAGAAATGGCACATTGTATAGCGAGCATGTTATTAAGGACTGCCACTGTATTTATGACAATATGGACCAAGGCAGTTACAGCACTAAAGGAAGAAATAATTATGCTTCAACATCCTTTAGTTTATTGACTCTTATGGCTAGTTATACTTATCTTAAGAAGACACAATTGACTATTGGAAGGGACGGACTCAGTCAAAACACAGTATTTCCTTCTCAGGCGATGTTAGAAAATAAGCCTATTCAAGTCTTACCACATTCAAATGATAATGAAATGTACACTTTCTAATTGTACCTCTGCACTAAACAGCAGCTCTGACCATAGCCAAGTCATTTTTGTGGTGCATGCATATAAAACACTGCATTCTAGCACAGCAATATAGTACTCTGACTAGTTGCATAAAACCTTTGAAATTGTCTACCACATGCATGTTAGCACTGAAGGCAGGAGGCCTCTTCAAAAGCAGTTTCTCCTCTATCTAGTCAGAAGTGAAGAACTGATCAAAGGAGTTTCTAGAGACATTCCATCAGGCCCTGGTTACCATTATAACATATTCTGCTGCTCAAAAGCAAAAATATACGAGGTTTTGTCTTCTCTGGAAATTCTGGAATATTAAGAAGCACATAAAATGAGCAAACAGTCCTTATGCATCCTAGGCTTTCAGACAGAGAGAGATGTCAGGAGCCAGACAGTAACAGGGAAATAGGCTGGAACCCGTCGCTGCATCTCATTCCTTAAGGCCAGGATCAGCTTTACCTACATCATTCTGACAACTGTCTAACTTATCCTTAAAAGCCCTTAAGGATGAAATGTCACCTGGAAACAGAGTATATTTGCTCCATCACTCAGACTGCTAACAGAAAAGCAGAACAACTTTAGACCTCTGCCAAACTTCCTGTTTAACAGTGAACTGGTGGCAACAGGAGGGAACCTTTCCAGCATTAATCTGTCTTAACATTGCATCACTGAATCCAGTTTTACCATCTATGATCATTACATTACATCAACAGTCATATCAGAAGTTAAGAGAGGAAATGCCTACTGCACCTCATTCTTGTCTGACCTACTGTGATGGATTGACTTGGTCTAAGGTGCTTTGCCCTTGGATCAAATTGCTTTGCTCTGTGAGCCTTTAAAAAACCTGTTTTTCCTCCAGTATTTGCATCACAAAGGAAGACAAGCAAAGTGGTCTATTGCTTCTTCAGCTTTCATTCTCCCTTAAGGCAAAAAGAAAACCAAAACTAGGAGACGCAGAGATAGTAACTTATTCTTTTTCTCGACTCCTTCCTTGACCCTTACCCTAAGCAAGTTACTGAGATGATTAGTTCCAGATGACGTACTATTCCCAGAGCAAATCCTTGCCTACACAACCTGTCACCACCCAGAGGAACCTCTGGCTCAGATTGCGAGCCATGACAGTTACCTATTTGAAGATATCTGCACTTGCTAAGGCCAGACAGTACCCTCTGCAGGTAGAATATGGCCAGCACTGAACTGTACAATAACTGTGGTGTTGATGGATGTTCCTTTCACCAGTGTGCTGGTTTGCTTCATGTCACCTTCTCTAAACAACCTCCCTTCAGCTCACTTTTATAATCTGCAACACCATCTATCTTTATATCTTCCTTTTAGATGTCATGCAACCTAAAATGCTCCATACTGTTGCATTTTATGTGCAACGCACCTTTTGTCATATCCATTTTACTTTCTTCATGTCTGTATACATAACCAATGCTTGCACTGTTTGTCAAGCATTTTTAATTGTATGCATTTTAAGAAGCTTTAAAAGAAAGCCACATGCTTGCCAGAAACAGTAATGACTGTTTTTCACTCTCAGAGTACTCCATCATACTTAACAGCCACTAGAGTGGCTTTGCAGGCTTTGGAAGAAGAGGGCCTAGACGTTATTGTACTAATGTAAGACATTTGTCATTGTGAAGGTCAGCAATTCTTCCTACATTACTGAAAAATACTGCAGACAGTACATAATCATAAGCTTTGTTATAGAGCATTTTCTAATAGCCATAATATTCTATTGTCTGCTCCAAGATGAGTAAGGAAAACTAATACCCTCATCTCATACAAATATATTAAACATAAGCTTTTTAGTCAGCATATACAACTGCAAATCATTGTGCTCCAAGGTCCACTGAAAGACTGCACGGTTTGCAGAGCTTTTACTGCTTACTGTTTAGAAAAGAGACAAATTGAAGTTGAGTACGTTCCTGAAAAGGCAGAACCAGCACCTTTCCTTCCTTTTGCCAGTGCAAATACACCAGTTGCAGCAGTTCCATTTGCATGCTGACAGAAGTATTAAACTCTGAGCTTAAAATTCCTGCTTTGGGGGATTTCTTTACAGTTAGTAAAAGAAAAAAAAAATACATTTTGTACACACTCTCCTTCTTTAGTTTTCTGCAATCCCTACTCCAGCTTTGAGTGATTCAAAACAGCAGTGTGCTTCTTAACAAAGGTCCACGTATTTTTTCCTCCTTTACACAGTTAACAAGTAAATTAAAGACATTCAAGGCATTAGTGAATATGGATTAAATGCAGTTTAATGAATAATCGTTTGCAAGAAAAAAGCTTACATTTCTGAGAAAAACCTGCTAGAGTAAACAGAGCACTTCATTTCCACTCTTGAGGAATACAGGAATAGTTTAATTATGGAATACACTGGGTCGTAGAATCTGTATGTATTCAGAAAGCATCTACAATAAATGTGTTAGAATTAGCTGAAATAAAACACTTTATTAATTTATTTATTAAAACTTTTTTGGCTCCCACTCTGAGTTGGAAGGACTTTGCCCAGCATAAGCACCATTACAGCTGTTTTGTTTCTGAGATTAGAACTTCAAAGAAAACTACCACTATACACAGAGAAACCCTGGAATCCTTATGGACGGACATTCTTCTGAAGCCAGTGCTGGCCACAGATACAGTGAAAAGTAGGAACAGAAGTCAAAATAATTTTCTTAAAACCTTAATTCAGTACCTCCAGAAACAATGAAAAGTCAACAAACTCCAGGAAAATATGCCATCAACAAATGTAATTAGGGACCATTATTTCACTAACAGGTGCATGCAAATTTGATACAACAGAATTATCTACAGTATTTAATGAAAAGGGGTTTGATTTAAAAATAAATAGATAAACACAAAGATGCTTCTCCTCTAAATACAGTTTTTCACTTCCCTTTTCAGGAGAATTTCAGCCTACTTTATATACAAAATATCACCATGCTGTAGAAGGGAAAGGTATTAATTATGAAGACAGGCGATGCTCACATATTAGATAATAACTCACTCTAAGAAAAAGCAGCAATTATCTGGATCTTTAACAATCTTCACAGAAGACTCAAGAAGCTAAAATCAAACACATGCAGCATTTGACTTTCTCCTTGTCTGTCTTGGAGAAATTGTAAAGAGTTTACATAATGTTGAGCATGTATGTCAAATATATGAAAACATTTTTCCACAGGGAATGAAGTGCCACCATTACACACTAGTTCCAATACTTTCAAACAAAGGAAAGTTTCACCATTAGTTCAGATAAAATGAAAGCCTTTCCACTGCTGTTAATTTTCAGTAAGAATGTACACATTTGGTGATACTTCTGGGCACTTTTCAATATCATGCTTTAAAAGAGTTTAGATTGTAAGCCATTATGTCCTCCTGCAATTCCAAGCAGTAGATGAGTTTAAGGGTATTCAAGAAATAGTTTTAGACCTATAATTAATATTAAATGAAATAAGAGCATGATACAGTGCCTTCTGGAACTGCAGTTGAAGATGCTGAATTCCATCTGTGTGAATAGGACCCAAGACTTGCCGAAACCAAGTTGCTTTCTGCTTAGTATGTGAAAGCTTGCAAAAACTGTATATATCTGCCTGTGGTGTATAAGACTGTTGTTTTCAGAAGTTGAGGATATATGGTTTCCATGTCAGATTCAATTAAGGCAAGAATTTTGGGTTTTTAATCCTAACATTTACAATTAAAATAGATACACAGTGATGGACTCACAACCAAAACATTTATGTTTTCTGAAGAAAGGATACGCTGCAAAACAAAGGTGAAGGTTCTTGACTTCCCTGCTGCAGCAAAGTAATGAGGAAATGACAAAGATCAGAACATACAGATTGCAATAAGAAACATCCAAATTATTAGAGTTTTGTTATTAGCAAAGGCAGTAAATACCCGGCATTAAACAGACGAATGCCATACTCATTAAGATCAGAAGGTTATCTACAAGTGATAAGGAGGAGGAAGAAGAAAGGATTTGATAACAGATGTGTTTAACAAAGGTTCATTTGCTGCCAGTCAGAACAGTTGATGTCATGACATAACGAACATTCAGAAATAGTATGTAATGTGACCAAATAAGGAAAATTCTGTTCATGTATCAAGGCTCTCCAATTTTTCATCAATTCACTGTCAAAAGGAAAAGCTTACAAAATAAAATACAAAAGAAATGGAAAAGAAAATAACAGTGCATGCATGCTTCAAGGAAGCCAAGTAACCAGAGTCAGCGGACTGACAACTGATGTATAGTCAGTGTTTTGGTTTCCCTCTTTTGGAAACTATCTGTTTTGTCAACATCACACTGTGGCACATTTTTTAGAAATGTTTATGAAAAATGCATGTATGCTCATATATACGGTCAGATTAAAGATACTTATTTTCTGTGTTAGGCTAGCATGCTCTATGCAACTAGCAATAGCTCAGACAGTACCCCAGTGCACTGTCCTCTATACTTAAAAGCATTACTTATACATCTGGCAGACGTTCTTCTGCAAGCTTGTCTTCCTGCTTGAAAGCAAGCTCCTTCCTGCTGCAAATGGTCAGTGAAGCCATGCAACTCACAAACAGTAGCCATAAAAAGCTCCCATCTGGTACTTCAACCATCCTATTCCCCAACCTCCTCAAATAATTCACTTATAACGTGAACTGATTCCTATGCATGAGTACAAAAAACAGCATCATCATCAAGTACAAGTGTCAGAACACTTCTTTTGTTAGCTTCTAATTTCTAAGCCCCTGCAGCTTTGTATGGTAGCAGGAAAGCATGTCACAAGGAGCAGGATCTACTGTTGTGATGCTGCAGGGCATAGGATGAAGCTGTAGGAAGAAACAACAAAGGAGAATTGCTACCAGATGGCATCCACGAACATAGGACACAGCCAGCTATCCCCTCCAGCATATTTTACATACCAGTGGGTATAGTCTCATGCAAAATTCCCAATGCAACACGTCCATCTACACTTACCTACAAAATGGGTTGAGGTCACATTTTATCATCACATGAATTTGTAATTAATCTCAATTAAGATATAACACAGTTTAATGCAGCTTGAGAATACATACTAGCACCTAGCATCAAATACATAATGAGATCAAAATTCATACAAGCCGTATAGTCATAGAATCATAGAATCATGGAATTGCTCAGGTTGGAAAAGACCTTCAAGACCATCACAGAATTGTAGGGGTTGGAAGGGACCTCCAGAGATCATCGAGTCCAACCCCCCTGCGAAAGCAGCTCCCTAGCCCAGGTTGCACAGGTAGGCGTCCAGGCGGGTCTTGAATGTCTCCAGAGAAGGAGACTCCACCACCTCTCTGTGCAGCCTGTGCCAGTGCTCCGTCACTGCACTGGGAAGAAGTCAAGTTCAACCGCAACCAAACCATACTATGCTAACTGGGGTCCTTCTGGGTTGATTGCATATTCCTTCCAAGGTTTGGGCTGTACCAGAAAATTCTGAAATGGCAGCTAGAACCACTTCAGAAATTTAAAAAAAAGAAAAAACAACAACGAAAATAAAAATAAAAAGCAGTCTGTCCCACTTCCTTCAAGGAGCTGGAGTGCACAGTCAGCACTTAAATAAGCAATGAAATATTTCAAATACCGCTATTCACAGATGAAGCTAGAAATCTAGCTTCTAGAAGCTAGAAACACCATAAAAATCATTTGCAGGAGTTCAAAAGATTTCATTCATCCCCACATGTTGAGAGCAGTAATGAAATAAAGGGACTTGGATTTCATGTAAATACGGAGCACACAGTAATTCAGATTCCCAGCCAGTTTGAGCAATTATCACTCAATTTATTTAATTCGAACTGTGCTAACTTACATTAATTAGGAAGGACTTAATTCTAGCCTTTTAGGCACCTGATCTAACTGTTTTAGAACAGAGGAAAACTACTACTGTTTTTTGAACAGAGTGAACGTTTGCAAAAAATAAATCTTATGAACAAAAGCACGTATATTCTGCTTCTTGCCACAAAAGGAAAGATGGTAAAGAACAATGACTTAGTGGTTTCTGAAGTGCAGAAAGTTACACAGAAAGCCGTTGTGATTTTCTTACCACACACTCACTCCCCAAGCAGCCACAGAGGCTGAAGGTTTACACGCAGGTACAGCATCAAAGGAATGCTGCACAGCAGTGTTCAATGCTGTGAAGAAGCACTAATGATGTGTGACAGTACTCTTAAGTATTGACATGCAAATAAGACACCCTGAGCAAGCCTCTCTGCTTTCCAAAATTGCCACATTGATTACAGCCTGGAAAAAAAAAATGTTTAGAAAGTAGGCCAGGTCTTCACTCAGCTGAACTTGGCCACCAGCACTTGGCCACCAGCATACACACAGTCTGTCAGGAATCAGCAGCACAAAGCAGCACAGTTTCCACGTGTTAAGTAAGCCAGGCATTCATGGGGCCTGCAATGAGAACAAGGTATTGGGCTGTAAAAATAGCCAGAACAAGAAGCTGCACAACAATCACAGCTCCTTGAGTGCAATTATTCCTCTGGACCGATGGCAAATCTGAGAGTGTGGACAAGAGAAAGGAAAACATTTTTCTTCAGACTGGTAGAGAGTCAGAATAATAATCAGGAAGAGTATAGGGATGTCCATGATGTATATCCAGAAGCGATGCAGAAGCTATACGACATTACTGGCAAGAGAAAATGGGGCTCTGCTTTAACTAGCAGATTTGTATACAAAACTGGGGCTCTATTCCTTTCTTTCCCTTTGTCTAGCTCTTTCACAATGCCATCAGGTCAGCCTGCTGAACCTCTCAAACCTGAGTGCTCTGAGTAGAAGTCAGTCAGTATTTGCTCTCATCCCCAGGATGATTTTGCATTGGACTAGGTTTACAAAACTCTACAAATAATGTTGCATGCAATAGATTTATAATTAGAACTCCTTATAACAAAGCATTTGTTACACTATGTTAAAATTAATTTAGGTGCAGAAGTGACACGAAAGCCTCATGATGGCATATGACAGGCTAAATTATCTTATACCATAAGAAAATGTATGGCTGTTGAGCAAGGAGATCAAGAGTCACTGCCCCAGATGCCACAGGAACCCTCACATCTCAAGCATCCAGTCTAGGTGTTGTAGATCACCCTGTCATACAGCATCTGCAACATCATCATCTCAAAGACATCCCTGACAACAAATGTGTCACAACTAAATTATCTAAAGAAAAGAGATGGAAAAACATTTTGCCTTTGTAAGTCTTAATGCATTTCCTTGGCATTGTGTAATCTGATTTTAGAACATGCCAAACAGCATCATTTCTTTTTCCTCCCTCTAGTATCTTAGAACGATCCAGCAGATAATGAGTCACGAGTCACTCTAGACATCTACCATCCATTGCACCAGCACTGTTCACTGACATCCTTTATGTTTTAAAAATGCATTAGCAGAAAAATGTTTATTCTCACCCTCAATCTGATTGACCTTTCAGACTATGAGGCTTCTCCAGACATAGGCTTCATAACACCTCTTCTGCACTGCCAGTCACATGTCAAAATTCAAAGCACTATACTTCTAAGGAGGTCTCCTGGGAAGATCAAAAGGACATCCTCTGCTTCTGTAGCAAAGTTAATTCCAATCTAAAATCCCAATTTGACTCTGAAGACATGTTCACTTTACTAAGCATTTTTGTTCTCCAACTGAGAACAGCAGAGACCAACCAGCTTCAGACTATCCAGTATTTACTGCTGGTACAGTGAACTTTGTGAAAATGGTGCCCTTCTCCTGACAAGGTCCACTTAAGGTCAGTGAACGTAGCCTTGTTAAAACACCATGTGTCACGGTTTTTTGAATTTTGTTACTGGCATTCCACATCATATCATCATGTAGTGCATTGGGAGTTATAGTGCTCCAGTTCTGCGGATCAATAGTTCCACATACACCTGTCTCAGATGAGAAGAACTATGTACCCCAGAGGACATCGCATTGCTTTGTGTTTTCTCATTTTCCGCTCAGAGGGAAAGATAAAAACTGTTCACATGTCACAAGACACAGGCTCTGTCTCTTTAGGATCAAACCAGCAGCGGGTGCTCGCTAGCCATTTCACTTTCAGCATTAGCATAAGGCCTTCAGTTTTTAAGACACTCTCATTTTATTTGATTTATTAGCTTCAATTCCAATTGTATTATACTGTGTTATTTTGCATTCTGATATCTTATTTAGTAGATTAATTTTCTTCCTCAGATCATTGCTGCTGTTTTGTTTTCAGGCCCATCTCCCTTTTCCTTTTTCTCTTCCCCTTTCCCAAGGCGTGGGTCTATGGGTCCCCCCAACCCAGTCATCACGGAACCAAACCAAACCAGCCCATAAACCATTGACAATCATTAAAAAAATTAAACTGTTGAGATTCTAGAGTCAAAGCATTTGAAACTGAACATCCATCTAGAAATGGAATTGTTTACATGATCTTGCTAACTTGCCTCCAACGCCGGAAGCATAGTACCAAATTGGGATGTCCAGCTTTTCTAAGCATCCTGCTTGCACGGGAGTACAACATCTGCCCCCTCTGCACTCCACACCACCTCCATGACATGAGTGTTACAGAAAAACATTTCCCAATTTTGCAACCGGGCTGAGGGAACAGGCGAATAAGACAATGACATACTAAATTAGTAGCAAAGGTGAAAGGTTAATTTGCATGATTTTTTCTTCTAAGAAGAAAAAACAGTGAAGTACAATTAGGAAGTAAAAGTCTTTTTCATGCTTCTAATTCAGTGGAACTACTGAGCATAGCAAATGCACAATCTTAAAATAAAACTAATGACAATGTGCCTTTTCACAAGCTTATAATTAAGCTTATTCTTTAGGGCTTTGTCAAACTGATGAATGAGCAATTAAAATTTAAGGAAAGACATGTACTGTCTAATAAATCATGTTGCTAGAAAAATATAAATATTTAAGTTAAAGATTCACTTTATCAGAGAGAGCGCCTTAACTTCTCTCTTTTGTTTCTGATGCTTAAATCTTACAATAAAAAAAGCTTTGTCTTCTGCCAAATCTGATCCAGCAGTTTAAGATTTCAGCTTTCTTCAATGTGTTTGCAGTCTTTCAGCAGAAATATTAAGCAATTGGTAATGTCTACATTGTTCTTAAGAATAAGCATAAAAAGGTGAATGCAGTTTAAAAGTTGAAAAAAAACCCAGCACATATACCATATACTGCAGCAGATCAGAACCTCTAAAACGTAGTGATCTGATTAACATTCTTTTTCTTCCTAAGCTTCAGTTCCATCACTTACACAATTCCTGTTCATTCTCTAACATACGATGAATAACAGCATTTAGCTACTTTAAATGTATACGCTAAGTCAGTTCAACTCTTGTGCACGTTTTGATCTGTTCTACACATGCAAACAGTTGCTGTTAAAGAGAACACCCAAGTCACTTTATTTGAACTGCTTCAACTCATGAGACCAGTTCAGTTCATGTCAGACTTCCGTGCTGCAGCTTTTCCAAATACATAAACCCATCTGTGCAAGAAAGCAAAGAGATTTTAGGCTTTGTAATGTTTAATGCAGTCACAGAATTGAGGATCTCTAATTCCACTTCACATAACCTGCACATCAGCAAACAGGATGCTTTTGACAGTCTGACTGTGTGCAAAATCTTTCCATTTTGGAAGATATAATTTCATAAACAACTTCAAGACACCAGACCCTGCTGTCTATAAAAGGACAGGATGGCTGTATACAAAGTACAATGAAAGCACAGCGAAAGTGAACGAGTACAGGAGTGTTATCTTCCTCCAATTTTGCAGTACAGCAATCATTTTAAATCCTATTTCTTAGAAGAGGAAGCTAGAAATTTGGAGGGAGATGAGTACTCATTTTCAAACATCGTCTTCTGTTTGATTCTGTAGTAGTGAGTTCGTTGTTTTGGGGGCAAAATCTTTTTTTTTTTTTTTTTAATAGATGATGGCAGTCAGCATATCAGAGACTCAAGAACACAATGATGGAATGAAGGGAGAGTCAAAGAATATACATAGTACCATCTATCTAAACATGAAATGTTTTTTCTAATATTAGGTGGGGGAAAACAAACAATTCCTGATGGAGGGATGAGTATTGTAGGTTAAGCTGGAAAACCCATAAGTCTATAGTGATTTAAATAAATTATTAATTAAGCTTGACAACAATCCCTTCCCTATCCACACTCTGGCCGGAAAGTTCTTCATGGTTTCATAACACATTTTTTAAACACTGAGCTGCTGAAGTCTGAGGTTGTTTTTCTCCTGGCTGTAATGATTTCAATGTTCACAGTAAGGGCAAAATACTCAGCCATTGCATAAAGCCATTTTATACGTTTAGAGACTTGCATTTCTCCTTAGCCTTCTCCTTTTTAGGCTTTATAACAATAATTGCCTATTATCATCTCCAACTTAAGAAAATAGTTATTGGATCCGAGTTTATTGTTTCCTTCTGGATTGAAATGGGCCCACATCTTTGTAAAAGTCTTACCAAAGCTGAACATAATAATTATTTCATATGTCTTAAATGAAGCCTTGCTTAAACTTCAGCACGACATTTATACTTCGTAATTACAGGTCATTCTCACAGAGTCCCTCAAACCACAGCAGGAGTAATATTTCCATACTTTTGCTTTTCCTTGGCCAAATACTTCTGTAGAATCCCGTCCCCTTTCACTGTCCCCTCTAGACATGTTCTAATCAGTTCCAAAAACGAGTGCCAAGCAGAGTTGACGCTACAGAAAGCTTTGTGTAGCGCTCCTGTGACACCAGCTCATGATACACATGGTCCAGATACAGCAGATACAGAGTGCTAAAAGAAACACTATTTCGTTTGAACTCTCCAAGGGTAACTTCATACTTTTATTCCATTCATCAAGACCCATTTTCCCCTATACAAAACAAATCATCAAGTTCATAAATCATTCATCTTAGGATACAATTAATAGGCAAACAGCTTATTATCACCACAGCAGGCAGTTTTTATCCAACAGTTCAGAAAGACTGAACATGATAAAAAAAAAAAAGTCATAATGCATATGATATGGCCAACAGGGTGCCTGGCTGAAGAGCACCAGCACTCTGTTAACAGGCAGTCTTTTAAGACTCCACTATTAGTCAGACCTCTTCAGTCCTCTTCCCCACTTCCAATGTCACAACAAAAACGGCAAAGCTCCTAATAATAAATGTGATACACAAGTTATAGCATACATTTGCAGCCATGACACCACAGTCAAAGCATGCAGATTAATGAAGTGAATAACACATTTTTAACATTAAAAATTATAATTTAAGTACAACAAAGTGAATTATAGCTTGTTGTATTTACTTGCACTGTCAATCACAGCACCTGACTCCTCAAAAAAGACTTTAAATTAAATTGTAATAGTCTCCAGCATCTTTCACTCTGCCTAGGAGATTCTTAATGTGTAAGTTTGTATAAGTACACTCATATTTTGTATTTAAGATTCTTTTTATGTTAAGATGCCTGCAGATAACCTAAATAAGCAGGATTTAAAACAACAGCTTAACGATCATTTGCCCAGTTATGTCAGTATCAGAAGCCTTTATTTTCAGGACTTCACGTGCGAGGACTCTTTCTACTGTATTTTTGGTCTCTTCTGTAATCACATTGTTTGGCTAAAAGTTCAGGTTTTGATCAACACATCAGAATTGTAATAATGGACATCTTAGTACTCGGAGTCAAGCAATACAAGAGGGTGCATTTATTTGCCTTTTCTCAAATTGCCCCTTTACCACTTACTACAAAGGCACTGTCCAATAAATACACCCAGTACCTTTTGTTATAAGACTGAAAATGAATTTTTAATGCAGCTTAGTGACATAGGAATGGCAGCTGAATTCAGATGTTCTGTGTAAGCAGTATACTTATCCCCTTGAATGCCACTTAGGAAAAACAAAATTAAGGCCAAAAGGCCAGAACGGCAGAATTAAAACATTAACCTAAAGAACATTCAGTAACCATTTTCTAATCTACTCTCTAGTAACTAGGTAACAAACAATAGAACTTTCATTAGGAAAATATTCATTTTGCAAATGCCTGTGAGATGTGAGCCATCTCCACAAAGCACACAGCTGACTCCTTCAAGCTTTCTGGTCATCCATACTCTTCAGATGACCATCACAGAAGGTAAGAAGGCAGCAGATACCCTCAAACAAGTTATAAAGTTAAGAAGAGTCTCACAGAGAAAGCCAGACCACAGCTGCACAAGGAGAATGTCAGGGCTATAAGCAGATAATGAAATAATCACAACATCTTAAATTGATCCCACAGGGGGACTTTATACTATCATCCCAGAGGTCATTGCAACTAGATTCTAGCTTCAGTACCTGAGGTTTCATTTTGCAAAGTAAGAAGTTCTTTGTAGAAATTTGGTATGTGATAAAAAAAGACCTCCACCCATACAACCAGAAATATCTGCGTCCCTTATCACAGAAATTTAATAGCGAGAGAGATGTTACTGAAGAGGTAGCAAGACATCCAAAAATTCCTCTTGTTTTTATCAAGAACAAAATGCTGAAAGAGCAGGATATTTGATAAGGTACACACAGATCTCAGGAAGTGTTTCTTTAAGTTAAGACGTAAGTAGCAACAATAAAGTTAGTCTACTCAGCAACTCTCTCTCATGTTTCAAGCTTCACAGCTTCACCACCTGCATCACAAAGAACCCAGAAAACTCCTGAATGAATAAAAAGCTCCAACCGTATCAGTCTGGAATCTGTTTCACGTTCTCTGAAATCCAGTTCATGCTTAAAGGCAAAAGAAGAAGACAAAAGGCAGAGGCTACTACAAGAAAAACTCTACCCAACAGCATTCTTTTGACATGGAACTCATAGGTCTACAAAGAAAAAAATGAGAAAATACCATTAAAGGCATTCACAGGACTCATAAAGATGAAATTATTACCTAAATACCTATGCCAAGGGGTTGTATACTCTAAGTTACACCAGAACTCATTACTTTCAGTATTAATTTTCTAAAGAAGATTCATGATTGGTAAGTGAATTCAATGGCTCAAGACAAATTACGAAGGATCAATGGTGCAAGAGCAGTAGGCAGCTTTTTCAAAGAGTCACTTTATTTTCCCCAGTAATTAACACTTCTAAAGCAAATTACTTGCATCTCATTCAATGCATCTCATGTTTAGCACAAACAACAAAATACACAATAAACAGAGCAGTGAAATCATTACTTCTTGAAGTTACAGCATCTTAGGGAACTGAAAGTGGGAGGAAAGGAGAATGACTTGTACAACAATACACATGGAGCAACTTAAAAATGATCTCAAGACATTTGTACATTGTATGTTCCAAAAATTTCTTGATCCTTTAAAAATGAACAATTTTGCTAAACTTAATTATGTGCTCAGTCAAGCATGACACCCATAAATAGATTCCTCATCAACATGTCTTCCTTTTGTATTTAAAAAGCTACATTCAAAAGCATCCAATAAAACAAAAGAGAAACCTACTGCAAGCACAGCTGAAAACATGGGGTGGAAGAGGGGGCATATAGAAACAAAATATCAGAATGTTGATTCACTAATAAAATATGGAGTTACAACAACAATACAGAAATATATATATATATATATATATATAAAAGCACTACTTCCTACATTTAGCTGTTGACTTTTTTTTTTAATCATGAAGCATCCAAGGCTTTTCAAAAGATTAAGAAAAATATAGTTAATATAACATAAATACAGGGGAAGATTTAATCAAATGTATTTCTAGAAACATTCCATCATCTCCTGCGTCTTCATTAAATCACTGAAAAAACTGACTACTTAGCTATTTAATGATACAAAAGCAGGTAATAAATGATGAACCAACAAGTTCAGTGGTATGGATCACTGATAGCAGTAATTTCATTTCAGTAAACCATATGGCTATAGGTAAAGAGTCACAGATTTAGCAAAAATTAAGAAACAAAACAACAACAAAAAAAACCCTACATTTAAGATCGATGAACTTCAGTCTGAATAACCTCTAAGCAAATCATTATCGATAAAAAAAAAAAAAATAAACAAACAAAGTACCTAAGAAAACCTGCAGGGAAACAAATGAAATGAATCTTCAATCTAGACACCTATATATTAGAGCTTTTATTACCTCTGCTGCTCTCACAGATCCCCAAAGATAGCATCAGAGAACAATATCCAATTTGGGTGCTCACATATCGAAGAGGATTCCAAAAAGAGCAGTGAGAATGACTGAAAGTACCGAAAAGCATGTTTTACAATGAGCACATCAAAACATATAACCTAGTTAGCTTTTCAGAGAGAAGACAAAGAGGTGAGTTAATACAAATTGAGAATAAAGAGCTCTTCAAATTGAGTTGTAGCCACACTGTCACAGAGCAGGGAAAAAAAAGGAAAAAAAGAATACCTTCTTTGGAAGTACTGCGAAGAGAAAATCAAAGGCTAACTTCAGGAAATATATCTAGAAAATGACATTCCAAAATAAATCTGAATTAAAAAGAGCACTAATATGGGCTTCTTTCTTTTTCTCTCTGCCCTATGCTGTAGCTGGCCCAATGAGTTTAGATGACAGCTAACTGACACAGAAGAAAAGTTACATTACATGAAGATGCCTTAGTTATCCCAATGCAGATATCTAAAGAAAAACTGAAGATGTCAGCAATCACGCAGTATAAATAAAGATGATATGCAAATATATTGATGACAGCAACAGTTGAAACACTATTTACACAAATGGCTGCATATTAAGGCAATTTTTTTTTACAAAGTCAGCTAGAAGTTGAATGTACAGAAAACAACGGCAATGTGGTCTTCTTTTCCTGAAGGCACAAGGCCAGCTGTGATTCTCTACACAACTCTTTGGGATGCACATTTAAATGAATATTTATCACTTTTTGTGTTGCAAATTATATTTACCAAAAAGCAGCAGCTGTTACTGCTTTTCCAGATGCAGATTTCTGTCATGAAACTGAACTCGATAGCAGAGGTGCCCCACCTCACTCCACTCCTGAGCAGGTAGGCAGATAATGGTAGCCCACCTGGTCAGCCAACAAAACCAAATGAAGCTATGAACAGGAAGCCATTCTTAAGGACCAAGCAAAAACGTTGCCACTACTATGAGGGCTACTCCAAAAATCGTGCCTCCTATTTAATTCTGCTAGCCCATGTCAGCAGAAGCAGATGATGATGGTATAGCAGTAGAGGTTGAACCTTCCCACCAATATCCCATTATATGCTGTTGCCATGAGGCAGGTGGCAGCAAAAGGGCAGTATGACACAATGGCACCTGATGTGGAAGTGCAGATGAAGTAAAGGGATGGTGGGTCTCACGAATGCTTGTACAGCAACAGAAAGAACACTGTATGCAAGTTTGTCAGGACCTACTGAATCAGTATGAGTGATGAGATGCAGTATCACCACAAACCTGAGTGAAAAGGGCAGTCCGCACAGAGTCTCAACATGTGAGTTCCCCAATTTGAAGACACAGCCCTCAGTGGGCAAAAGTGATGTGTACTGTCTTTTGGGATAGGAAAGGGATGATCCTTTTGGATTTCCTTAATCCCAGACAAACCATCAACTCTGACTGCTACACTGCAACACTGACGACTCAAACTTTCAGAGTAATGCTAAAGAAGACCATTCTTTAGCAGCATGATAATGCAACACCCCACACCAGTCTGAAGACCAGGGAGCACACTGACAATCTTGGCTGGACTGTTCTACCAAATTCACCGTATAGTCCAGATTTGGTGCCTTCTGACTCCCATCTGTTTGGACCAATGAAAGATAGATAGTGTGGGCAACATTTTCCTTGCAATGGTGCTGTCATAGCAGCTGTTAAACAAGTGAGTCACCTCCACTGGTACAGATTTCTACAAGTGCGGCATGCAAACTCTCATTCAATGCTGGTAAAAACGCATCGGTAATGGTGATGACTATGTTGAAAAACAGTATTCTGTAGCTGAGAATTTGCTTTATCAAACAGTTTAATCGTGCTGTTCGTATCTGCTGTCATTTCCATGAAAATAAAAACGAGGCATTACTTCAGAAGTCACTGAAATTCACAGTGTCTGCTCCCATGGTTTAAAATCCCAGATTTTCCTAGCTTGGTTCTACTAGAACCCCTCAAAATTGTTATGCATGTGAAGTCTGTGTTCACAAAGCCAAATTTTCACTTCAGAGTTGTTCAGCTACTGACCTTTATATTGTAAGATTGCTCTGTAACATGATCAAGGGAGATTTTACCATTTAGAGTGTCAACTACCTCCTACTTCCACACCACCAGAGGCAAAGGAGCTGCATGCCATCTTCTGCTATCTTTATGGAGTGGTTGCCAATATTCAGGGTGCACTACAGCAATATTCCTTACAGCTACCTTTTAGAATTTTTCAGTGCAAGGCTGATTGAGCATTGAAGTAGGTTGCCTGAAGACCTAAATTAGCACAGAGCCCAGAGCACCTCAAGCCCAAGACCAGCATTGCTTTGAGCAAGAGGTGGAACTTGAGTCCTCCTAAGGCTCCTTCCCAACCTGAATGATTTTATATTTGCTCATTTCAGTCAGTGCTAACCTGGATACTGCTGACTCCCTTACCGTAAAAGGCATGTACATTTCATACAGAAACTGGCTGCAGTAGAGAACGGAGGTACCCTGGCAAGCTTCTCATCCTCACATAACAGTGTTTTCATCTCATGCTAAATGTAATGTCATTTCCAGCAACGCATGACGTATTCATCCTTTTTTAGAGCTTCTGTGAGAGAGAGGTTTCACAGAACACACTGCCAAATTGAAAAGCATCACATACACCTTTCTATTTCTGTACAGAACTGCTACCCAGCCTCGTGGCCCACAGGCTGCCAAGCAGCTGCTATGCCATCTCCTGTGGCCATATGCAGTAGAAAACCCCAAACAGTCGACAACCAGAATTGTTCTCTTAGGGACACTCAGCTTCTACTCATCTCTCCTCCTCTCATACACACTGTGCTTTCGATCACTTTTCATACAGATTTGGTTCTTTTCCCTGGCAGTCCAAAGGGTCATCCATATTCTGGAGTGCACTAGGCCCAGCACTGCCAGGAGAGGGGAAGGGTTGACCCGCTCTGCAGTGCATTGTACAACCTCACCTCCGGCACTGGGTACAGGTTTGGGGACCACAGTATGAGAAGATCATAAAACTACATGAGAGTGTCCAAAGGAGGGCTACAAAGATGGTGAAAGGTGGGGAGGGCTGAGGTCTCTTGGCTTGTTCAGCACAGCCTAGAGGAGCTGAGGGGAGGCCTGATGGCGGCTGCAGCTCTCACAGGGAGCGGAGGGGCAGCGCTGAGCTCTGCTCTGTGTGACAGCGACAGGGCCCGAGGGAACGGCATGGAGCTGTGTCAGGGGAGGGGCAGCTGGGGGTCAGGGACAGTGCTGCACCACAGGGCGGTGGGCATGGCACAGGGTGCACAGGGCAGCGGGCACGGCTCTGAGCGCTGGAGTTCAAGCAGTGTCTGGACACCACCTTCACACATAATTTTGGGGTGGTCCTGCATGCGGTCAGGAGTTGGATTTGATGATCCTTTTGGGTCCCTTCCGACTCAGGATATTTTATGATTTTCATCCTGTTTCACTGGCTAATCAGAATATCCCAGCTAAGAGTAATATTGGCTCTGTTCTCTGAGCACTGAAATCCAACACAAATACTTGTCGTCTCTCAGACTAAAGGTGCTACTATAAGCGAAAGGTTTGAAATCGATAAAGCAACAACAAGAAGTCCAGTTCTAGCTATATAGTATTACCTCAGTCTTAACATCAACAGAAAAAACAAATTTAGGAATTGTTCAGTTAGCCCACAGGCTAGTAAAGGATCAGAGCAGAGAATCAGTGTACAAAATGCATTTAACTAAGTTTTGTATTATACCTCACAGCTAGGAGTCATTTTTTGGCATATCCCTGAAAAGATCTTGTATGTGCAACATATTACAAATTCAGGCTTATTCAGTCCTACTGCTGTTCCCATTTCCCATAACTGCCTCCATATCTCTGACAACAGTGACAGAACGGATTGACTTTTCTGGAACATAACACACACACCTGAAGGAGCATAATCCTGTGAACAACAAGGCAGGGATTTAATTTGCCTAAGCTGTCTGGGGTACATTTTATAACAAAGTGAAACAAAGGTGTTGAGCATAGAAAAAGCAATAGATCACCCTTTGCTAGTATCTTAATCAACTGATTACTATGCAGACTCAGCCCAACTCCCTCAGACTAGATGCTCATCTCATTTGATCCTCAGGAAAGAAGGTGTTTCTGCAAGGAGAGCATCCAAGTAGCTGGACTGATATGAGAAAAGTCATCTTCATTGTCCACCTTGCATGGGCCTTTATTTGTGGATGGATAACAGAGACAAGAGCTGTAAAGAAGCAGAAGCTCTAGAGCCCACAGAAAGTCACAGAAAAGCAACACCATTGGTCCAGAGTCAAAAGGCTCAAGCAGCACAGCTTGCTAAGTGCTCACAGAGAAGTGCTGTAAATCTGTCCTGGATATGTTAGTTACAGACATACTAGCAATTCTGCTAGTGCAGACTATGCCTGAGTTTATTTATCTCATAATTAAGTTCTCATAAGTGCCCTTGAATTAATTTGGAGTAGCACATGGCATGTGATGAGAAAGAGAGATGGAATTATTTAGACAAGTAAATATAAGAATAACATTAAAAAGATAAAGTACTTCACCAGTAATAATCTTTCTACATAACGTATTTTCTCAAAATGTAACTAAGCACTGCAGGACTTTGGCATACATCAAAACGCTGTGCAGTAAGTAATAATCCATTGTAATCTGTGTTTTATAGTGTCTAAATAGAACTTGCCACAACAGGGGCCACACAAAACAGAGGAGGATAAATAAAAGAAAAATTCAAACAGAACATAAAACAACTTCTCATATGCAAGCAGAGGCAAATTCAGCAAATGAAGCTCAATAAAAATGACAGAGTGAATTAACAGAGTTCCTCATCATTTCAAAGAACTGATTAGGTTACATTTATTCTCAGTAGCGTATGGCAGGTTTTGGTTTCAAGACCCTCACTTTTTCAAGGAAGCAGATTGTATCACCAGGAAGATGTCAAGCTTTGCAAGTTTGATATCATTAACATCATATAAAAATATATTTATATGCACTAAAAAACTTGCCTTCTGGACATAAGGAAGAACGCAGGGGAATTAAAATTTAATCCCACACATCATCTTATTTCAGATTATTTTGCATCTCGTTTGACATTGCAGGACCATTATTAATTCCATCATTGCAGATCTTTTCAGAATTTCGGTAGCAAAACAAAGGTCACTCTTTTTTGGCTCTAGAAATTACATAATTTCCAAAAAGCTTGTTTTCTTCCTATTTTTAAAGCTCCAATATTCATCATACAACATAATACATTAAAACTGGAAATGAAACAATACACGCGGATGGAGATAAATAGATGCAGATTTTTCTTAAAGTTAAGAAAGAAGTCATCTTCAGAAATCAGAGAATTTTTTACATGGACATCATCTTTACCAACATTCCCCGAAAAAGAGATAGCTACATATGTTTGCTGAAAATCAAAGGAAAATTAGTTAGCCTTTTTGTTAACAGGTTTACAGTGAAACAGCAGTAAGGATATTATTGTCAAGTCTTTCCACAATTCAAAGATGGATAATACTTTTGTATTTTTACTTATTCAGGATGCATTTTTCAGAAGATTTTTAAAAATCATGACATTTCAGACATTAAAAAAAAATCACTTGTGCTGAACTCAATTTAAACTCAATTTAACCCATGCTGGGACTTACAGCTCTCTCTCAGTCTCAGTGCTTCATATTTGCTAGTGTTGTTTCTTTGAAGAGAAAGTCTCTGGGAAGAGCAGCAGCAGAATACTAAGTATTTTGTTCCATTTGGTTATTATGATTCCATAAAAACAACAGAACTTTTCTGGGTCACTTAGAATGAATAAGCACTAAGTAATGTTTAAAAGGACCTTCTGAATGGAGGTAAACAAATATTTGTAAGGATCACATTTTCAACTACACATTTACATTTGTTATTGTTGGCACCTTTATGCTGCCTCAAAGAAATCTCCAGTGAAATAGAAAAAAAAAGTAGGGAAAAAAAAAAAGTTTTACAATACTAGATAAACTTTCAACAAAACAGTGGTATATGCATCCTCATAATCACACGCCTAGGTCACATGAACGTGGTTCACCTTAGAAGTTGAAGAAAATTACTCAGCTTCCTGAACCCATCTGACACTTGGAAATTGGTTTTACAACTATCCTCCATCTGAATAGCAAACTCCTCTGCACATGAGTTTAATTTAAAAAACAGTAATCGTCCTACATGTATCACATTTCAACTGAATGGACAACTGTAAGGTTTATTTCACTCCAATATGCAACATCACCAAGTCTACCAAGAAAAAAAGCTTGCTCAAAAACAAAACGCAGAAACAATAAAGTAACACCACAACAAGTAAAGCAACAACAACAAAATCACAAAACAACAGTTTGTGATTCTTTACTTCCTCATCTGCCCACTACAAAGAATTCTAACACCCTGAAAAATAACAGAAAAAAGCACAATTAACTACTAATAGAACGAGTGTACATAATTTCATTTATACTACAGCACAGTTACTATTAAATGGATTCAGTTTTTGCAGGATCAAAACATGTAAGATTAAAAGGAAGAAATCTCTTATCCACTATGGACAGTTGCTTTGGTATATTCTGTCATCTTTAAGTAGTTTTTCTTCGCCTTAAGAGATTAAAAAGAAACCGGTATTGCTTATGCATGTGCTTCTCTTAAAATGACTCTGATTTTAATATCAGATTAGTTTGAATGCCAGAGAATTGCTTTTTATAATAAATAAAAATTACTTTCTGACTATCCCGATAGTTTTCTAAAATATCTTAATTGCGCCTTTTGTCTACTGAACAGATGCCACATATTATGCTTTTAGCATCAAGGTATTTTTTTTCCTGTGGTATATTAAAACTTAATTACTTCCTGCTCAGCAGGTGCCAGGCAGCATTATCCCATGTTTAGCCAGCCTATTTGATGAATCAAGCACAGACTGGAAAGCTTCTTTCTATTCTAATAAGGAATGCTTTCAAAATGAAAGAACTGGAGAAAAGATTAAAAAGCCCTACTAACACTGATTTCACAGCACAATTTCAGATATACCTTTCCTGAATCCTCTCTCTCGTTAAAACAGTACAACCTATAGTCTCAGCTTGTAATGGGCTGTTTAGTTTGAATTTCCAAAAGTTTTCCATTGGCAACTACAGATACTGTAGCAGCCGAGTTTGTCTGTCACTTCAAGGTTCTTGGTAGCACACATCTAGCGATGCAACATTCTCACATTTTGTAAACTCCAAACAAATAAACAATACTATGAAACAAATGAACACAGGTGAAATAGAACAGAATGACATGCTTTATCTAATCCTTAAATATGCTTCTGCTTCGCATTTCCCTTTTCCTCCAGCCTTTGGTTGTGGTTCTCCTTCCAAAAGAAATCACGTCAAAAAGAATTAAAGATATTACATGTTCTTTTTCATAAGCATTCCTGTGTTAGAAGGAAAAACAAAAGAGATACAGAAGTACTTGATGACGAAAGCAGTCCACACCACTTCTAAAGCACCTGTCAATAAATAATGCTTCAATAAATATTTTGTTTTCACAGAATCATTGAGATTGGAAGGTTCTTCTAGGGATCACTGAGTCCCACTTCCTGCTAAAGCAGGTTCCCGACAGCAGGTCACACAGGTGGGCATCCAGGAGGAGTTGAGTATCTCCAGAGAAGGAAATTCCACAGCCTCTCTGGACAGCCTGTTCAGTGCTCTGTCATCAGATATCCCTGGACAAAGTAGATACATCAAGAGGGATATAGAGAATAAAACATATTCCATTAACAGTGGTCTAAGTAGCTTTTAATTCCCGTTTTCTAAATCGGTACAGAAATGAAGGATTTCCAGAAGATGGTGAAAAAACAGGAGGACCATCAAAAAGCAGTGACAGCATTAATTAATGCCTCCTTTCTATTAAAATGACAGGAACACCATTAGATGTCCTGTAATAATGCTCAGAATGAATGACAAAAAGAAGAAAGTTTCTTAAAGTTCTTTTAAAGAATTGTGATCCCTTTATGAGAAGTGTTACCAGCTACAATTTAACAAGCATGAAACAATGTCTAAAAAAATTTTTGGAAGGCAAAAAAGCTTCCTTCATACAGCACTGGAATACTGCAGACACAGCCATGGAAATAAGATGTCAGCTTCAATGCATCTTCACTGTTGAACCAAATTTCAGACAATGGCTGGGTGCATCACTATGGCTTAGGGAAGGAATCAACATCATCTCCTTGCAACAGGAATCTTCAGCTTGGGTATACTTACAGTTATGTAAGGGAATACGAGTTCAAACTGGATCACTGGACATACATTATGACATTCTTTAAGCATGCCTCCATGCATGGACATAAAAATCACTAACACACGAAGAAAAAAAAAATGTAGTTCACTGTCACCACTTGCATTCAAATATATTTTTTCAGGTTTCTCCATGGTTCATTTTGTCACTTTTTTAGTTTGTTTCAAATAGGCAACACCAGTAACTTTTCAACTAATTTTAAAGGAGTGGTAGTCTGTATGGAGAGCATGACAGAGCGATGATGCAATACAGAAAAAGTTTTTGAATGTTGACATTCACTGTTTGAATTCAGAAGCAAAAGGAGAATGGCCATCTGCTCTTGCAAAAGGCTGCAAATTACACATCCAGATCACAGATGATCTGCAAGAACTTAACAAAAATAATGATGCACTGTTCGTCAAACAGCTGCCAGGTATAAATACCTCTTACTCCCACCATCTGAATAAAACTCTTTAGAAAAAAAGAAAATCATCTGCTTTGTATGAGACTGAGACTTAGCAATCTTAAAGATTTTCTTCTCTCCTTATTTACTTCCTCTCATCCCCTTCATTAAAAATTGTTTAAAAGTAAAAAAGAAAATCTTAATTCTGGAGCCACTCATCAGATTTCCCTGCGCATCGGTCGAAATCTACCACAGTGTTAACTTCTTTTTTATGAGCGTCATATATTATTTGATATTTTCAGTCTGTCACAAAAAGTTATGGCAATGCTTCTGCAAAGATAGATGAACAAACCCTTTATTAAACTGGAGTATCACAGCTATTCTCTGGATTTGTTCGGTTGTTGGCTTTTTGGTTTTTTTTGTCCTCACTATTCAACAGCTTTTGAAAGCATTAAAAAAAAACAAACCCACACTCATAGATAAAGCTTAAAATTTTTTTACTTATATAGGAAAAGCCAAAATCCTTACTAATATAACTTATTATGTGAAAAATAATCATCTGAATAGTCTCACAATATATTTCCCAGAAAACAATTTCTACATATGAGAAAAAATAGTACATCATAGCTCTTTACTATTAAAAACTGTTAAGGTTTATTTACAATTCTTTCATTTTAATATTCTAGATATCTGAACAAGTCTCTCTCTTCCAATCACACTATTGTCTGCTGAAGCTGGTCAATGCCCCAATAAAGAAAAAAGGTGACTGGACAGAAACACAGATAACTGTTACCTCAACAATCTCCGCACTCATCTTTCCAGAAAAAAGAATCTGCATTGCAGTGTTCCCGGAAGTGGTTTTTCTCTTTTTGCACATCTGACTCTTATTTTGTTCAGGTTTAATTCTGTTGCATTAGTGCACTAGGAAGAACAATAGCAGGTGAGATACAGCATCATATTTCCCTTACAACTGAGCTATGACCCCCAGGTGATGTGTGCAGTAGCTCCCAGTGTATAAGGATTGTTGACTGTGCATAAAGGAAGGCTGGCCATACCTGGACGACTTCACTCTCCACTAATCTTACTTACTGGAAAAAGCAAAAATGCCAACACTGAAGCCTCAGGAAGAGATTTGCCACTAAAAATAAGTGAATTAATAATTCTACTAATAATTAAGTCAACATTTGGGAAACAATGGAGTACATAGCTAATTCAGTTCAGCTACAAGATACAGAAGATTCTATGTTACCTAGCCACACTGTATCATCATCATCTTTACATTCTCATTTGTGAGATGGGTTTTGACAAAAAGCTGTCAAATACAGATAATCTGCGTGGAGTTTCTGATATCTGTGCTGACCAAGAGTACAGAACAATCTCTAACAGGACAGAAAGAGTCCATTATTTGATGTTCCCTATACTTATACATGCACTCCTGTTCTAAGACCAATTATCTTACAAGGACAGCTTACAAACAGAGTGGCCAGAAAATACTGAAGACTGTAAAGACTCTCCACAATAGAGTCAAACAAGGCAGCAACATCCAATTACATCACATTGTCTGAAGATCATGCAGTGCTTTTGTAACAAAAGGGAATTAGAGAACAAAGGATAAAGTACCAGCTGCACTACACTTCAAGTTGGTTTACCCATGACCTCAAAAGCTTATATTGCTAGGGTGTAAGTTTCCTAAAGGCACTCAGAGGTAAAAAAACATGCCATCACTGGTACCAATGACAGTGCCCTGTAGTTTCTTGCACCACAAAACACACTAAAATCAGTAGTTAAATCATCCCAGTACCATTTTCCCACAGTTCTGTATCATCTAAGAACCTTTCCTTTCTGACTTCTAGTCTTAACTACTCTTGTAATGCTTGTCGGGTAATAAAAAATAAAAAATGTACCAGTCTCTTTGTTTCTAGAAAAAGGGAGTATTATTTGCTTTTTCCTCTACAAAGACGTGATGAGGAAAAGGAGGAGTTGACTATAAATTATGAAATCATTCTGTACTCTATAATACCAACATGGCAATGGAAAAATAACTTGAAGACGGTAAGACACACTGCAATTAACACCTTAACATTCTTCAGGCATATCTTTCCTTTGGAGGATGGAAGAACTAATCATTGCAGTGGTCCCATAACCGAAAAAAAATGAAAACAAAACCCATACCCCACAGTCCCTAACACTACAAGACCGATCAAAAAACAAAGCAGAATTCAAAGAAAATTCACCATTTCAAAGTTAAAAGATTGAGGGTTTTTTTAGGTTTTACTCTATCCTGAAACCTTTCATTGAGCAGTATCAATTATGATACAACTAGTCCACCAAACAAAACTGCAAATATGCTTAGCCTGATACTATGAGAAAATATTCTTTATTCTATTTTTGATTACCATCCCTCCCATCCTTTCCTGTGCCTTGACTGTTAATTTATGACTTGGCTGTTTCCAAATATTTTCTTTTGGAATGTTTTAAACTAAAGGTTGTTAGCACACAAATACTTAACCGAACATATTTAATGGTTTCATTACTCAATAATATTGAGGAATAAGAGAGTGTGCAAGAGATCAAGATGCAAATGAGAAAGATTAGTCCGCTATAACAGTAAGTATTTTTTGCTGTTGTTGAGGGCATACACCAAAGTACTCTTTCAAAACATATAAAACAATCATCTAATTACAGCTCCCTGCCCCCAAGATATTTGCTTTTTAGTAAGCATAAAGAGTATCTTAGTTTGTCATTGTATTATGGAATCCTACCTTTTCCCCCCTTCTCCATCCATGTAAATCCACAATACATTAGGTACAGACGGCACAAGCAATGTTCCATGTAGATGTCAAGGATGGGTGAGAGCAGCAGTTATATGACCTGACATAGACTAGCTGGAAGTATTAAGAATATACATAAACCTAAGGAATAGAAACAGAAAATTAAACAACTACCTATGAAGCACTGTAGTTGAATTGTCTTACAGACCACCAAACTGCAAAAGTAATGGACAGATACTCATGATGGTGGCTCTGCAAACAGACATGAAACCAAACTGAAAAATATCATTTCCATTCCCTCTTTGCTTTCCAAAACACCAGGAGCTTTCTATGCTGCCCTCGCCCTGATATTGTCCTATTTGTTGAGATTCACCACACCAGTTTCTTCAGACAGTATAAGTTTAACCTGACAGTTTCAAGGCCCTACCTCAGACAAATCATTTAGCAGCAACTAACATGGTATACATATGTAAAGTTTTAAGAAATTATCATTTAGTTCTGTGTTATCTAAGGAAAAATATTTTAATTAGTTCTCTCTAAATGCCACCATTTGAATATTGCTCTTTTTGTAAATGGTTTTATGCTCTTCCTTTCCATGGTCCCACTACATTTTCTTTGACATCCCTCAAGGTTAATTCCTTTCATCACATCTACTTTTCCTGAAATTTTCAAACAGTTCTCAGACTTTAAAAATAGGACTTTATAGATTTTAAAACGACTCCCTCATGAAAACTTCTCTTTTTTCTGTAGCAAGCTTTTGTGAAAGACATCAGAATACAGCACAGAATGAAATTGTGCGCACTAAATGTGAGAAAGAAACAAGAATAGCCAACACTCTGCATGTTTGTGCACTGAAAGTATTCTGTGTTTGATGTCTACTTAATGGCAGCACTGCTGCACCAATATACAAATGGTCTAGATATGAAGTGTCATCCCAAAGAAGATGAGTACATGTGAAATAAAATTATTTCACTTAAATGTGATGTATAATTAGAACTGTCATTTGAAGGTTAACAACTTCCAGAGGAAACTGAAGGTATTATATTTGTGTCACAGGAAACTGGATTAGAAAGATCTATCCACATAATTACCAGAGGAAGGAACTAATAAATTTCTATTCTTCATTTTCTATAAAGAAGGTAGTCATTAACAATATATCAAAATGCATTCCTGAAGACAAGTTACTGCTATACAATCTACTCCTAAGAGAAAACTGTTGATCAGAAGGAGTAACTCAGAGACAGAATGACTTTTTATAATACATCTGCTTATGGCAAGAGAAAACAAAAACATGACAAAAATAAACATACCTATACAGGTTTTGGGGGTTGTTTTTTTGTTTGGTTGGCTGGGTTCTGGGTTGTTTTTTTTTTTTTTTTACACACAATGACAGCCTGAGTCATACTAAGCACTTGACAGTTTTCTTCAAACCTGTATTTGGGATTCTGTGTGCACGCGTATCTGTCTGTACAAGGAGCTGACAAGATGTTCAGAGAAAACTCTGAATATTTGATTAATGCTTTTATGCTTATCTAGCTGCACCACGAACTAGTAAACCAAGGAAAAGAAATACTCAGGACTACAGTAGATATTTATAGCATCTACCAGTGTCTTCAAACTTGAAGTGCGACAGTTAGGTGAAATCTGCAGAACAAAAACAATAGCTCAGAACAATGGCAGAGAGCTACATTTGGCATTTCAATTAACAGTCTTTGATGAAGCCAGTTGGCAATGAATGGAGTACATTATTTGATTTTTTTTCTCCTGACAAAAAAGGAGCTCTTCTTTTGGGAAAATTACCTGCTGGCTGTCATGAGCATCTACTGAGCATCCACTGAGCATCCCATCAGAAGAATTTATCAAAAAAAAAATCACTGAGGCAAAATATTTATTAAATAAACAGCCATAATAAAATGAAGCAATTATTTAGTTCCCCAGGTACATCATTACATATCTGATTCTTTGCATATTTTTTTCTGCTCCACATGACATCTGGCAAGTCTTAGACACAGGAGTAAAAATGAAATGTGGTTTCTTCTTCCTACAGAGAAAACCTCTGCTTCAGTTTTTTCCTACAATTCCACAGTTGAGCTGATTTTACTTATTAACTAAATTAATACTCTGGGGAAACTGATAAGAAAAAGATGCAAATAAAAGCCAGACATCATCATGCAAAAAGTCATAGTGGACAGAACAGCAGAAATTAAAAACTAAAAGTATTTTCAGCTCAGAGTCATGGGAACATTATATGACAGTATGGCTTTTATCTTAAGTGTTTGGATTAAAAGTTAAAAAATTAAGGGAAGAAAATAAAGCCTAAAATATACTTTTCTAAAAAGATTTCCCTGGTCTCATAACTGGAAAAAAAAAAAAAAAAAAAAAAGCAAGATTTATTTGATGTCTGAGACTGGAGAAAAATTGAGAAAGCATAGGCATTTCCCAGTTCTGGAACGTGCAAGGACCATGCAATACAACTTCTGTTTCCCCACTGGAAAATAACTCATCTTACACAAATCACTGTAGATGGAAGTAAGCTGAACAGCAGATCTTAAGCTGGATTTCAGTCTGTTTTGTTATATTCACATCGGTTAATTTTAGTCACGATTGCAACCTGCAGACAAATCTAGACTGACAACTGTACTTCCAGGAGATTCACAACCACAGATTCAGGCATTTCCTGCATGTTCAGTGACGTACAGTTCTTGTGATTCATCACATAAAGACTATGCAAAAACAGAGAAGGAGCAATTACTGGTGTTTCTTTAGGAGTAAACCATACAACATCCTTCAAAATAAACACTGCTATTCTCATCAGAGCTGCCCTGAAGCTGACCACGTGGGGCTGCTCTGCTTTCTTCAACACAGCTCCTCTAATATAGTTAGGTCAGTTTTGTATTATGCATTCTATTTCTGGAACAAACATGAGCTTTACTGTTCCTCAACACTGTTACTGTTAGGATTAAGACATCCCTTGGTCTTACCAGTAAATAACTTATATTTTTTTTCCTCTTCTTTTAAAATGAAAACTGAAAAACCACAATGCTTTGTCTGTTGGAGGCTGATGCATCTAATATTAAACAGCAGATGAGAAACCTGAAGAAAACCAAGTACAAGAATCAATAAACATGCAAAAAGAGTACAGAAGACACTCTAATTACAGCTATTACGCATCCATTTCATAAAGGATTTGATTTACAGAAAATAAGAGTAAACTAAATACAAGGCTGCCCTCAAAGCAAAAAGATTTGTGCTTGCAAGGCTACAAATAACTTTCTTAATGGCAATGGAAGAGTGCCAGCCTGAAGCTGCACAAGTAATGAAGCTGAAACTCAGCAAGCCAAGAAATGAGAAATAACAAGACTGTCTGTAGAAATGAAGCTGGGAAAAGAGAAACAATAAAAGGGCTATTAAAAACAAACTCACTACAGAATGACTTAGTAAGTCAAGGTTTACTTTTGTTTTGGTTTTTTTTTGTTTTTTGTTTATAAGTTCTAAATACTTTAAATATAACTTGCACTTCAAGAGTTAGCATTCTTAAATGGAAAACTCACACTAAGCTTCAGGTAGGTGTTAGAAGCAAACCTAAGATATTTATCCTCTCATCATTAAAAAGTAAGACAGCTTGAACAGAAATCCTACAGAAAATCCCTAAGGGAGCATTTACAAACCTCAGGAGGAGCCCTAATGTTCATAAGTTATGTACATGCATTATCTATCAAGAAAGATCCAAAAACCACAAGACCTGCTTCTGTGCACATGCATGTAGTACATATGCACAGTAGAGCAAACCATGACAAAGGATGTTACCTCTCTGAACACAAAGTATGGCATCACTAACAGCTTCAGTGTCCTAACTCTGACCTCCCTTACCTTCACTTCAATGTCTCATTCCGTCCAGGCTGCTGCTGTTGCAAGTAGAACAGTGAAAGCTACATATTCCAAAGTACATTTTGCTGGTGCACTGCTAATGCTGTCAGTACACGTGCCCAAACCTTCAGAAGGGATTACGAACAAATTACTGTAACATGCAAATTGCCTCCCTTGTGTTTTCAATAACAGCACATTGTCAACTGCCTGTGCCCCTTTAGCTGGGACAGACGTTGAGCTACAGACGGAGTTCAACAGAGGTAAAGGGTCAGCAAGGTGAAGGCAGAAATCCTCAGCGACATCGCCGCTCCCTCACAAGGTCTTTGTTCCCAGGATTTTAGCCAGCAGCCCCCAGCTCCCTCACCACGTGATGAAAGCTCTCGCACACACCATGCAGCCGAACTGAACCTGAGTACTATCTGCAGGCATCCATTCAAATATTTCCTCTCACTTTTTTTCATTTTTGAGATTTCCTTGTCCTAAAGAGCACAGTTGTTTCAACTCTTAGCTGTTTTGTACAGATACGGCAGCATCCAAAGCCCTTGGATTGAACGTAACAAAAAAACTCCAATACCTCCAAGTGCTGTGTGGTTCAGAAAAACCTCTCTGATTAGGCATCACTACGGCAATCTGCAGCAATTCTCCAGGCCTTATTAGTTGTGGGCTAGCAATAAAAACTTCCTACAGGTTTTTAAATATACAGTGGATGGCTATGCCTGTTTACATTAAAAATCTAATACTTCTTCCATTAACTACATCTCTAATGTATTGAAGCTACTGTGAGAGGAGAGCACTGCAGGTCACTTGTTCCAGATATTAATGGCCTTTTCCAGTTTCTGTGTCAAGACCTTCCCCTTTCCTTTGACCAAAAGCTCAGTGCATTAACGAGTGAGTTTACAAATGGCACCTACCAGCCACTTCAGATGTTTGATGGGGACTTTGCTCTCTCTCCCCATAATGAGAGTAAGTGCTCATTCACCTTTCAAATAATATAAATTTAACAAAAACAGGCAAAAAAAAAAAGCCAACATTTTTGTTTCTTGGAAAAAAGACAAAAATCCTGTTGATTTTGTTTGTTTGTTTTGCAGTTCCTCAAAATTCACAGCTAATTCAGTCAGGCTACAATCCAAGAAGTTGCTTTCCAGTTCCAGTTATTTAGCAGATAACATCTCTGCAGATATTATACATGGTTTGCAATTTATCATATAACATCATCCCTAGGAACAGGGATGAGAGGACAAGGGCAATCTGAACAAGTTAAAATTTGAGCAACTACAGAGTAAACATGCATTTCTTTACATTAGTACTCTTTTGCTTTGCCCCTCACTGGCCAGCTGTAGGCAATGGCACTCACATGAAATACCAAAAGAGCAAAAGGAGAAAGAGATAAGCTAAGAGGCAATCGTATTTGTACAGCACATTTTAGATTTAATTCATTCTGATAGCAGCATAAAAGGGCCACTTCTGTTTCCTCTCATTCGTATACCAGAGTCTGAAGAACAAAAAGAAACAGAAGAAAAAAACGTCAAGATAGACAATAAGAAAATAAGACACATTACATTTTCCCTTTTACTGATTTTAAAGAAACTAAGTTTTTAATGTAAATTTTTACCTATACAAATTAAAAGTTGAACTCTTGGGAACAAAATGCATGCATCCTATGGTTCTTACAAATAAAAAATGATAGAAAATTTAAATCTCTCAGAGTTGAGAGGAAAGCAGCTTTCTACATGGATATTTCCAACAGGATCTACATTATGTAGTAAACAGGGTAAAAAGACAATTCTAGTGGAAGTTACTCATGCTCACCGTTATTCTTTTATTGTAGTGTTCTCATTGTACACAGCTTCTCCATATCACAAGAACAGAGACCTAGCTTCTACTTCCAACAGTGGATGAAAACAATAAAATTAAACCACCATTGCCATTAACAACAGGTAAAAGAGATGCACTGCTGTTAATTTAAACTTCATCATGCCTCCTTTCTCTCACCCACATGTCCATTCTGGGCAGCAGAAACCGAGAAGAGAGGCAGTAAGTGTTATCTGCAGTTCCTGAATTCTTGTGTTAACACATTAAAGCAACAAAAGATACTTATAATGGTGCTGGATTCAAATGAAAATTACTGCTGAATTTTGGATTTATCAGTTTCTAAGTGGAAAAAAAAAATGGCTTTGATGTGATATTTTGCAGAAATCATTTTCTTTTGTACAGGAAGAATAAGAGAGGGCTAAAATTTATCTCCAGTTTTTAATATAGGAAACATACAGATAAATGAACAGTATGAAAATACCTGGAGTGTGAACTGGGAAGATCACAGAGCAGATCCTCCTGGTAACCATGTCGAGACACATATGAGACAAAGAGGTGATACAAGACAGCCAGCATGGCTTCACCAAGGGCAGATCTTGCATGACCAATCTGGTGGCCTTCTATGATGGAGTGATGGCACTGGTGTACAGGGTAAGAGTGATGGATCTCATCTACCTGGACTTCTGCACAGCCTTTGATGTAGTCTCTCACCACATCCTCCTCTCTAAATTGGAGAGGTATGGATTTGAAGGATGGATTCTTCAATAGATCAAGAACGACTTTGCTGCTCACAGCCAAAGTGCTGTGTTCAACAGATCTGTATTTGGGTGGAGGCTGAGTGGTGCAGTCAATACATTGGAGGGAAGCCATCCAGAGGGAACCTGGACAGGCTGGATAAGTGGACCTATATGAACCCAATGAGGCTTAACAAGGCCAAGTGCAAGGTGCTGCATTTGGGCTGGGGTAATCCCAGGTATTTATACAGACTGGGGGCAGAACTCCTGGAGAGCAGCCCTGTGGAAAAGGACTTGGGGGTCCTGGTGGACAACAAGCTAGACATGAATCAGCAGTGTGTTTGCAGCCCGGAGAGACATCTATATCCTGGACTGCATCAAAGAAGGGGTGGCCAACAGGGAGAGGGAGGTGACTGTCCCCCTCTTCTCAGCTCTTGTGAGGCCCCATCTGGAGTACTGCGTCCAGGCCTGAGGCCCCCAGCAGAAGAAAGATGCAGAGCTCTTGGAACAGGTCCAGAGAAGGGCCATCTAAGATGAACCACAAGTTAAAATAAATAGTTTAAAAGTGTTTCATAAGAGTTTATCTCTTTTGTAAGAGCTCTGTTACATTACCATGACTGTAAAACTCTTAAAAATGTTCACTTCTTTCAGTTTAGTGAATGCACATACAGTATAGACAGCTTATAGGTGTTAACATTGCTTAATTACACAAATAATGATGCACAGGCAAAATGGAAATTAACATGTGTCTAACTGAAATACACAAGTTTTAAAAGGATTGCTTATATTTTAAATACAGATAACCTGACAAGTCATTTTCTCATTGTCAGGCTTGCTGACTGTGTAGTAAAGGGATATCATCAACCTAGGGAACACATTTCTTTTTAGTTAACAAAAAGTTAATTCAACTTTAACAAATAAACTGGAAGACATGATCAGTTTCACCCACTCCAAAAAGAAGCACATGAGCACAGAACAAGTTGTCCAAAGAGCTTCATCTTAACTTTCACTCTGTCTCCCAACGTTTGATTCAATAGAACTCCAAAGAAAACAGACCTCAGACTCCCCATACAAAACCCACTGGGTGGCTATTTATCTAACCTTCTCTTCAGACATCATGGAGAACTGATCTGTATTTGGAATTTCCAAACGAATGCCCTGGGTACTGCATCACATTGTATATGGAGGCAAGACTTAGTTAAAGTTGCTTCAGCAACAGGAAATGTCTGCATATTTCAAACGGGGGGGGGGGGGGGGGGGAAATTGAATCCTGCCTTGAACATGTACATACCAGATTCTCACCTCACTTGCCCAAACCAAAAGAATTTTACACACATCTTATACCATATTAAAGGTAAACACACTGAATTACCAGTGTTTCTTAACTCTGTTCAGTTTTTTGTCCTTGTTGGTTTGCCCTTAAGGGTGACTATTACCTTTGGTTTATAAAAAGAGACCACAATTAAAAACATGTCAAACAACTTTTCATCAACTGCTTCATGTGATGCAACTGTATTATGATATCCTTTTGGGGTCCTTAGAGAAATGTTCTTGCTGCTGGTGTACAGGTCACCAGAAATTTTGGAATAAACTGCACATTAGACTCCAAGAAAGGGCAAAAAGAAGGTGGAAAAAGAAAAAAAATAGATCAGGCTAGACTGCATACTCACTACAGTGAATCAGAGGCAACTGACTTTTTGCAATGAAAAAGCAAATAACCTGAATTTTCTGTGCGCATGGTATTGTAAAAAAGCTGGAGGAACTGCAGTTCTAATAACCTCTGCAGAATGATAAATGACTTTAAAGCTGAGTTTGAAATGAAAACTTCTATGTAAAAGAGCCATCCCTGCATCACCTCACTTTCAGTAAGCCTGAGGTGGTCTTTCTACAGTACTTACATTCAATGAAATAATAAAACAGAAGATTGTGTCCAATCACTGAACTACCAACAAAATCCTACAATAATACCTTTGTTTCATTCTCCAAAGGCCCTCTATCCTGCAATTGCTTTGTGCAAATTCATAGTGCCTTGCACATTAGCAGTGAGTCTGCCAAACGGCTCTGTCCACACAGAATGTGATTCACACTTCACCGCAACCACCGACTGCCCTGAAGCAGCTCAAATCACCATCAAGACCACAAAGGAACAATAACTCATTTCTTTTATCTCAAACCAACGCCACTATTAATTGTGCTTCAGTTCATAAACCCTTTCTTTCTAAATTGATTATGTAACCACTAGCAGAGATTTATAAAGCTAAGGCAAGTCATCTCCAGAGCGTATCTAAGGCCTCGTTAAAAAGTATAACAATTTCACCTCATAAAACTGTTAAGCACTTGATGTAATATTACCTCAAATGGTACTGGGTAACAGAAACTGAGGAATATGCTAGCAGATTACTACGATACAGCATGACTACGCACTTATAAATAAGGTACACAAAGCTGCAAGCAGTACAGTTTCTTTTTTGACAATTATTCGTGCACTGACTGCCTCAGGACAATTTTACAGCAGTCTTTCTGCAGGATATGCTCTAGGTAAGAAACTCCAGTGGTTTTGCAAATGAATGATTATTTGCAGAACCAAACGCTCATTGTCAAATACTTGCTCAGCACAGGACAAGAAAACCACTCAAATGAGAAAAAATAAGCACCAGCAGAAAGCAACTACACATTGACAGGTACCTGGAGAGTAAGAATGAATTTACAAACCTGGCACTCGATCTAAAACTAAAGGCACAAACAACTCTGTGCCTACCAGATGCAACTCAAGCTTCAGGAAAAATAAAGATAGGAAAAAGTTCTATTTTGATCAAGGAATTGCGCTTTCAAAATGAACACAGCACACTGGGACATGTATACACATGCAGAAAGACATACCCAATGCTTTAACAATGCCAGGAGGTCTTTCATCCTGTTCCCTTCCATATTTGCTCTCCTCCCCCTTATAAACTCCATAAGAATAGCAAGTGCTAACAGAGAAATAAGTTTTAAAAAGCAGCAATCACACAAAACAACAAAAAAGGGTGCATCAAGCCTGTCTATTATAAAAACAATATGTTCACTGAAAAATGAAAAGCTTTTCTTCTTCACCTTGATGGGGAGAAGTGCAAGGTAACACTGAGTGAATGTTATTCTTGAAAACATAAATAGAAAGTCCTTCACTTGATCTAGTGGCTGACATCCCTGCCTACATCAGGGGGTTGGAACTAGATGATCTTTGAGGTCCCTTCTATCCCAGGCCATTCCATGATTCTGTAACAGCTTCACAGCATATAAACGTCCTCCAATAGAAATCATTTGCAAATCACTAAGAACTGAATTTCTCAGTTTAATATTCCAATGACTTAGGTATTAAACTTAATTTATTTTCACCTCCTGATAGCAACAAGCGACTTCTTACGAAGAAGTATTTGATTATTTATCCCTTTCTTTCAGCTGAACTCTGAAGGGGAGCTGAGAGCTGAAGCAGAAAAGCATGAAAGGCTGAGCTTGTGCATAAAAGCTGCTTCACTACAAACAGTATTTGTTTACCACATACTCAGTTTTGGAATTTCAAGTAGATGGTGAAACACAGATCTTTCATGAGACACTCCATTTTTCTGAACTGATACATACAGCCCTTGAAAGCCCTTAGGCTTCCTTTACTTCCTTGGAGGAACTTGAGCAAAGACCCCACAGCTCTGAAACTCAGTGGGGGAGAGCAGCTCTTCACTCCATCCAGCAGTGAAAAGGAATAAGCATCTCCATAACTTTTAATTTATTTACGTAAGGTCACCACAGGGCAACATGTACATATAATTGTCTGGAACACATTTGGGTCATGTGTTGGTAATGCATGGCACAGGTACACACAAGTAGAGAATAAGCAGTAAAGGGCATATTTGCAGTCATGCGGAGGTACCTGGTAATAAACAGGTCTCGAAATAGGAATAGGGCTCCTTCCCATAACCACCTCCGGCTTCTTCCCCAAGCCTGCAGACACATCATGTGGTGCAGTACCTCAAGCTAGATGGAGCTCATGTGAAATGGGCAGGGCCAGCATGCTCCTCCAGCAGCCAGTTATGTGCCAACAGCATGGCCCTTCCCCAGCCAGTGAGTCCCTGTTCCCTCAGTACCCACATAAACCTGCTGTAAAAAGACATCAGTGAGGGAAGAGCAGACATTCCCTTTACCTTCCATCTGCTATTTACGATTTTGCTGAATAAATGCTGTTATTCCTCCCAAAGATCCCTGGTGATTTTCTAGTCTAGGACCAACAGTAAGCTTTTATTCCCCAAGGTTTCTAACCACTCTCCAGTGGCATAATACAAGTCACCAAAATTTTTATGTGTTGTAAGGGCTAAGAGCACAATGTTTCTGGAGGATTTCTGAGCCTAGCTTTCTGATCATGGCTTAAAAGAGCCCGACATACCATCCCAGCCTGGCTCTTGCTACATTTAAGGACTACAGGCAAGAGGTTCACACAAGACAAAAGCAATTGCGACCAGAAATCATCAACAGATTTAAACAAACAGAGTACACTACATTGCACCTTGTTGCATGAGAACAAAAGTTACGCTAAGCACGGGGGGAATGAAGCAAGGTAATTTTGCTCTCTGCCATGAAATCAGATTAAGGAGTAGACAGTGCTTTGACAAACACAGCTATGAAGAACCGTTCACATTAACATACCTTGGGGCTCCCTTCATGATGAATGTGATCATATTTCTGTTGCAGGCCATCAACTATTGAACAGACAGCAAAAAAAACCCAACTCTTTCATCCTTTTAAGAAATTAATTTCCAAGCAGTGAATCTTGTAAAAATACACTGGTTTTTGGTGGGGCTTTTTTTTTTTTTTTTTTTTTTTTTTGTCAAAGGAAAAGTATTTCAAGGGAGCAGATCTCCTCATGCAGCCATTTGACTTTGTAGAAGAAAATACCAAAAGGAAGTAGAGTACACTTCTGATGCAAAACAAGGTGTGGAGATCTACCCAACATAACCTCCCTTCAAAAGCAGAGATGCAACACAAGTTAGTTCAAATACCTCCTAAAGACAATTGTATCTCTATGTCAGGACAGCCTGACTACTCTTTAAACATACAGAAGACTTATTGCAATTCCCTATATCATCTGCCAGCAGTATGACTTGTTCATCTTCTGCCAATTAGTAGCTAAATTATATCTAATTTTGTAAAATTCTTAATAATTGTATTATAAAATTAATTGAAGTATTACATCAACCCAGCATATTGTTTGTATCTTGACTTCCACAAAACTATGTGTGTATACATATATATATATGTACTGTGAGTGTTTAATGCCCAGTTTCATATATGCACTACAACATCCACAGGCATGTAAGTCAACATTAGTAAATACTACCTTGAGGAAAGTAAACACAACAAAAGTTTACCAAAGATGCATTCTCCTGTTTACTTCTTATGCAAGTAAAAGGTACACAGTCATGCTTTACTTCTGTATTTAGAAAGATATAAAAAGTAAACAACACAAAAATTGACATGAGTCCTATATTATTTTTAATACAAATGGAAAATTGCTGATGGTTTTATAGCTCACTGCTATTTGTGAATATAATCATCCTCTTTCTCCAATAGGAGATAGGAGGATATAGGAATAGGTGGAGATATAAAAAATGGAGATTATGGGATATATGATGAGATGGAGATATAGGATATGAAATGATATGAAATGGAGATATAGGATATCTCCAATAGGAAATAGGAGATATCCTTCCAATGCTGATTTTAAGATGAAATATTTAACATGAATAAGCATGAATTGTATAAATCCTATACATAAATACTATGGAAGAGAATCATTTGCAGTGTTTTATCCAAGTTTCTATAAAAATCTCTCTTTGAAGATTAGGAATAATGGAAAAGAATTGGACTCTACATTAACCAGTCTTTTCCTATTCCTATGATTAGTTACGAGCAGTAATACTGGTTGGGCTTGGAGGGAGACCAGCATTCAGAGTACTCATTGGTATCATACTCTTGCAGGATCAAGGCACATAACTTTTCATTTACATGCACTAAAAAAAAAAAAAAATCTACCAATCAAAGCAGAACTTCAGCTGTCACCTGCAGTAACCAGAATTATTTGTACTGCCTTTTTCTTTTCTCCCTTGAAGTACAGACATATGCTTTGTTGGTTTTTCTATTGAATTCTGTAAGTTTGCTATTTGTTTAGAAAATGATAGCAAATAAATGCACACAAGTTCCACTGGATACAGGAAACTCTGGAATTGTGCTCTTATCACTATAGAAACAAAGCTATTGAGAATTATCAGATACACATATTCAGTACTTCACAATGTTTGAAAAGCTAAAGAAAATAAAATAGATACTAATACCAGCCATAACGCATGAGACAAAACAGAAAACTAATTACACCCAAAAAAAGAGATCCTCCATTCACATTATAAAGTATCAGGAGCAGAAAGTCCACATTCAAAAGCCAAACATTCCCGAATTTATCTATTTCTTTTGATAGTAATTGATTACTAGCTCTTATTGTTCCTATCCTATATTGGTCAAAAGGAGAGCAATTCCATCTGTGTATAGGAGCTATTTATTTGTTATTAAAGCTTCTAATGCTCTTCACATTAAAAAAAAATGAACATGGCAATGAAGTAACGCATTTCATTAACTCACAAAGCATTTCACAGTTTAATGGGCAGCCACTTATCATGAAACCACTACTGAAGTCAAAGAATTCATAACTTTGTACAGGATACACTTGTTCAAGGACAGGTTAGTCCATTCAGAATTTCAGTCATATCAAAAGACCAAATTTGCTAAGGTCAAACTTTGAAAGCTCCCAAGAGCATTATTTATGATATAATACAGTTAAATGTACAGTATGGAGAGTCAGTATGTGAACAAAAGTTAGGTTTTAGAAAGAAAAAGTAGTAAAAATGAAAGGCATCCTCATAATGCTAACATTTTCTAAGTGCTCACACTGATTACAAGACTTAAGTTTTTTGATGCAACTGACAAAATATTTTAATTAAAAATAAAATAAAATACTGACAGTCCTGCAGTTTGAGATAAAGTTCCCATTGGCAAAGAGGCAGACACTGAGGTGAGATGTATCCGGGAGCATCCCAACTGTCCCCTCATTCAAAACCCAACCTTTCCATCCAGCATTCTCTGGCTCATCTCTAATCTGCCTGTTGAAGATTTCCTTTACTGCTGCCTTTAGTAGGAAAGGTCTCCTCTAGCAAACAAGCTTTCCAGGGACAATTTGTTTTTTATTACTCTCACAGCAATAGATATATCTGAAATAATATTAATGTACCTAGCCCTCATTTTTTAAATATCCTCTCCTGTTTTGGCTTCTCTTGGATATATTAGTTCTCCTAGACTTACAGAACTCCAGCACTTGAACTTTTATTACTTATTTATTATGGGGATTAATTTTATTTATTACTTCAGATATTTATATAAGAGTTTCATTATATAAAAAAAAACTGAAGATGCTCTATTATTTTCTCCCCTCATTTATCTTCCCCTCCATTTAATATCTTTACTACATTCCCATCCACATTTATGGAACATACTCTTTTTTTTTTTTTTAATCCTTTTACTTACCTGTTTCTAATACCTAAACAATACTTAAATTGACACTGCCATTGAAGACTACTTCAGTTCAACAGTAACAGTCACCCAAATTTTCTCATTAATTTTAGCCGATTGCTTCCCAACTGTCATGTATGCACATTCGTTTTTAACGAGCTTCATGATTCTGAATGAACAGAAGTAACAAAAACCTGAGGGACTTTAATTCAGAAACAGAACAGGTAAAAAAAGCACTAATGGAAGAAGCAGACCATCCAAATCACTGCACTGTACAGCATCAAAACAAATGTTTCCTATTTAGTAGTGATAGTGTATGTTCTACAACGCTTATTTAAAATCATACATTAATCCTGAGATAGATTACAACTGCTTATTCAATAAATGACTTAAAATTATCACATCATCTAAGTCATCCTAGTCTGTTTTATTAGAAAACTTATTGTCTGAAACGTTTAGTTCTTTATACTCCATTCTTGGATAAGCAGCCAACTTTATGATAACGTTTTGTAAAAACAAGTTACCATTTTATGCCAGTGTTTTAGTTATAATCAATCCCTGCCTTTTCATGATATGTTTTTAAAACAGCTTTTTACCTACTTCACCTGCTTTCCCATTCCCAAAGCATATTGTTTCGATAGTGCTCATCATTCTCTATTTTGTTTGGAAGGAAAAAGGAAAGAAGAAAGCACAAAAGTTACACAGAGAAAAATTCATAACACTGAAGTTCTACATTTGGCTTCAGGAGGATTTAAATTATGGCTCAGTAGTTTAAAACAGATAAATCAAATAGGAGCCTGTTCCCACCACCGTTCAAGTAATCATGAACCTCAGCATAAGATTAACCCACTACCAACTTCCTGAGATTCAGGAGAATTGCAGATGAGCCAGAGGGTAACACCTGGTCTCTTCAAGAAGGAAAACCACCCATATGAAACAGAAATCTTCTTAACACAGGTCAACATCCCTGAGAGGCAACACTTTCTACACAAAATCCTAGTTCATCGCAGCACTTAAGTTGCTCCCCTCTGATTTGCACAAATTAATCTTCAGCATTGCAGTAAGCAACCACAGGCATGCTCCTGCTCCTCTTGGATGGTGGCTGTAACTTCTTAAAAAGTCTTTAACACAGCAGAGTTTGAATTATCCATTGTAATCCATTTTAACCAGTCTAGCAAAACCAAAAATCCAGATAAAAAGAATTCAAACCCTTCAAGTGTCCTCCTTACAGTAATATAATTACAGCAATTCATACTTAGCCCAGGTAGGCATGCTGCACCTCTGCCACACCTCTACAAAGCATTCCTCTTTCTAAGCAGGACAGCAAAATGCATTAACACTCAAACTATAGAAGCCATAAGGGAGATACAGCTTTGTTCTGATAAACTATTTCTGAAGGATTTAACAGTATTGGAGGTTGTTCTGCCTCACTGATCGTTGGGTGTACAAAGAGATTTGCAGCAAATAACGTTTTCTTTCTTCCAAAAATCTCTACCACAGAGAGGAGCGTAACTAAATCCAAAAGTCAACCTGGGTTCTCTCCTTCCGTATCACCACTAAAACTCAGCAAACCAAAGCATAGCCTCACTCGATCTGTACAACTCCATTGGCCTTGGTGGCAATGTAACCAGTGTCACCAGCTGAGCCTGGGAACAATTTATGAATTGAAAGAAATGTACACATGCCCTTCTGACATCCAGAAAAGACAAGATCAGTTTGCAAATTATCTACATGTGTATATTACCCAAAACTCTGTTAAAGTCTCATTCCCATTTCAGCTTTTGCTCCTATATTACTAATTTTAAAATTATATTCTCTAATTCAGTCTTACTGGATGAGATTTCTACAACTCTTCCAATTAAGTTCCCCTTAAACAACATTTGAACATGTGCTATTAGCGGGAAGAGAAGTCAATTAGTAAAGAACAGCCAGAGCTGACCTATCCACCCCACATGAGCACCTTCCCCACATGGCTTTTACTAACAGAATTTGCATCATCATATTGTCTTAGTGTACACATCCTCTCCTTCAAAAAGCATTCATCAAAACTTCAACTCACAGCTTTTAAGATGACTATGGAGTCACGTAGATAGCTTTCATGACATTTAGTTCACATCTGTACTCCCATTCTGGATATTCAGAAAACATTATCATTATGATCTAACGCTGTGTGCACAATATGCACAGAGCCTGAGCTTTGGAAATGAGTTCAGTATTATAATTACCTGGGAAATTATAATTACCTCAGAAATAAGATTCTAAACACTGCTGTTTAAACACAGCTCTAAAACCAGCATTTATAAACAATGGGCTTCCAGAGCTCTGCTGAAGTTTAAGGGCAATATCTCATTATGTCCACTGTATATCTGTATATCAGATTTTTTTCTCACAATCTGAAAATGTTTTTTTTTTTCATCCTCCAAATATTGGAGACACAGACAGCACAGAAGCTTAGAAATAAATAATTAAACCACCACAGTCACAAACCCTACAAGATAATAAAGAAAACCTATTTCTGAAGAACAACTCAAGAAAATACCTCTGAAAGCAGAAAAAAATGACTATGACAAAAAAATACATTTGGAGAGGCAGTATTTCTTTGCCGCTTACATGCATGGAAGAGTATTCTGTATCCCAACTAATTTTTTAAAAGCACGTGTACTTGCACAGAGCATTTGCTTACGGCATAACTGTTGCCTTTCAAAGGCATGGTGGCCCTTCTCGGGAACAGCACAGCAGTCAACCCCAGGCTGCTCGGTCCACTTGCTCGCAGACGCCAATGTGGTGGACGGCAAATGGCATTTATTGGCGGGCTACACGGTACTTTTATAACTTAAGGTTACAACGTTGTCTCCGCCTACTTACACCACGAACTAAGGCTATTGGCTGAGAGGTGGCCCTATCTTCCCGTACAGCACAATATCTTCCGTCCACCAAAACCCTGACCACAACATATCCCCCCTCCCCATGCTCAACTAAATAGACAAATGTATATCGCAAGACACCTTCATTACAACAGGCAACTAGGAACAGTACACTCAGTATATAGAACCAAAGTAACAAATATGAACTATATTTAACTGTGTAAACATTGGAACCGTGAATGAAAGATAAGGCACTATAAACAGGTAAACTTTAGGGTAACCAGTGCTCGTTAGGGTCAAAGTGCAACTAGAGGTAGTGCAATAGAAGTAGTGCAACTGGACAGCAGAGTTTTTCCATTTGTACACCACATCCGCGTGGCCAGTGCAAGATGTGGAGCCTAAATGGAACACCCGCTCACGAAATGACAGCACTCCTACAACAACTATTGGCAGTGGATGCGACAGGCGGCGCCAGCAGGGCGTCCCCTGCTTCAAGGTGCACCTTTCCTTTCTCATCCACCACCGACCCCCTCCAATTTTTACAGCAGGGTTTTTCCATTTGTACACCGCATCCGCGTGGCCAGTGCGAGATGCAGAGCCCAAATGGAACACCTGCTTATGAAGTAAACTGTGCTCTACAACAGTACGTATTACAAACTTGAACAGGGAACGCAGGGTATGATCAGGAATAACTAAAGGAAACTTTTGTACAATAACATTTCCAAAGCGATTGTCTGCGCTCTATTCTGTCATCGTTTGGATTCTGCCAGTGTGGAGCTCCCAGACTTAGACGAGATGCCTGTTAGTTTGTCATTCTCTCTCGTCACCTGGGTGTGTGGGTTACGAGGGTGCCCAACGATCTGGTCCTGTGAACAGAGACTCCTAATTTCCGTTAGATTCACTGCATTACAATTATTATTGTTGTTATTATTGTTATTGTTACTGTTAGTATTAGTTTTACTCCAAAGGTCCGGTTTAACGGACTTGAGTGGGCACCACTTTCCTTTACCCTCTTTTCTGACAGCAGTGTATCCTCGGCCCGTGAGGACCAGCCTCCACCCCTGTTCCCACTCCCCCAACTCATTCCTAACTATGACTGATGGGCCTTCTTCCAGTGACCTCCTCCACGCTGGGGAATTGGTTTAATGCTAACAGGGCAGTTGCTAAAAGGCGTGCTTGGTCTCCTGAGGGGATGGCATTCTTTAGAGTTTCCGAGATTGCTGACACCGACTGGTCCACTTGATTTCCTGATGGTGTGGTGATTAAGATGTCATCCATGTATTGAATGATGGTCTTTTCCGATCCCTTTTCAGTGTGGAATTGCTACCAAGTGGGCACTTCTCCGGGCTTGAGTTAATCCCCTGACCCCACTCACCATCGGGGCCTTTTTCAGTTTCCAATGTGGGGGCCAGTTTGTTTCAGGGATGACCATAACATTTGCTCTGGTATCAATTAAGAATGGTATGTTAATGACAGTGCTATTAGGTTTGTTATAGAGAGAGCACATCCCCCACACCACCGGCAGCGAGCTGTCACACTTTACTGACAGGGCCACCCTGGGGTCTCGCCCCCAGAGGGTGGTCCCTGCTGTCCCTGATTTGGCTGGGCCACTGATTGGATGGTAAAATTGGGTGCTTGTCAGAGGGGCAGCAGGTTTGGAAGTGCTTGGCCCCATCTGGGGTTGGTGTAGTTGGGCCGCCTAGTGTTCCAAGTGGGAGAAAGCTGTGTGTGGCCCAGGTGCCTTCTCCCCATGTTTCCCTGAATTTTCTTTCTGCAATCTCTAGCTGTGTGCCCTTTCTTTCCACAAACCCAACATGGTCCTCTGAACCGGTTCTGACATGAAACAGACACTGTAGGTGGACCTCCTGACTGGGGGCATTTTGCCACGACGTGGCCCGCTCAGCCACATTTAAAGCACACCATAACACTGGCTATCACAGTTTGAACGGCCGCCTGGATCGGAGCTAGCTGTTCCTCTTTCAGGACATGCTTAATCATATCTGCTATATTTGCTCCCGCTGGCAGGGTGCGCAATATTTCTCTGTTTTTTTTTTATTGCATTGTTGGTGTAGGCAGTGAGCAAGGACCGGGCCCTTTGCTTCTGGGGGCAGGGATGAGGAGTCAACCGCTGCTTGGAGGCGGTCCACAAACTGCGTGAAGCTCTCACTCTCACTTTGTTTAACTGTGGCCCACAGTGATGGTTTAGCAATGACTCTAGAGGCTGCGCGGATAGCTTCTCTAGCTGCACGGGTAGTTGTCATGACTTCATGGGCCCACAGGCCCTGAGCCTGTGCCTGGGGGGTAATCATAGTTGGGTCTGTGCCCATTAGTCGCTGTAGGCTGGAGCCATGCAGTGGATGATCTGCCACAGCCACTTGGGCTAACTGCCTCATACAGTTATCTTCCCATTCTTGTTTAAAGACAATCATCCCTGATCCATCAAAAATCATTCTGCAAATCTGTTTTATATCAAACGGGAGCATGTCGTCTCCCCCAAAAATGCCATCTATAAGGGTAGAAGCCATAGCCGAATTGAGACCTTTTTCTGAGATCGCTTTAACAACTGCTTTAACATCCTCTTTAGGATTTACGGGCGAGTAAACTCTTTGTCCCGCATCTGTCACCCGAACTGGGAATGCTAATGTGGATGACGGGAACCAATTGGCACATGCGATCTTTATTTCTCTCCAGTCTGTGAGAGGAGTTTCCTCCTCTCGCTGTTCACCTTTGCCGCAGATGTTTTGGCCTTTGACTCTGCCCATCTCTATCATCTCCTCCTCTGAGTCGGAGTCAGTTACAGGCCACTCATCCCGGCTGTTATCTGACTCGGAGCCAGAACTCAACTGATCGGTCATTTCCAGGCTCTGGTACGGCAAATGGCATTTATTGGCGGGCTACATGGTACTTTTATAACCTAAGGTTACAATGTTGTCTCCGCCTACTTACACCACAAACTAAGGCTATTGGCTGAGAGGTGGCCCTACCTTCCCGTACAGCACGGTATCTTCCGTCCGCCAAAACCCTGACCGCAACACATAACTATTATCCAGCAGTATGACCCATGAAACCACTGTCCTGAAGTGTTATTATCTGAATGTGTAGAAGGACAAAGAGACAGTAATATCCATACTTGCTGGGGGGCAATAATAGTGACTTAATAGGGAAGCTTTCCTATTCCCTTGGTTTTCCCAGCATACTTAAAACGTCCCAAACAGACATATTCAGAGCCCACATATCCAACAGCATCCTATAGCTGAATCCAGATGCAAACAGTTTTCCCTATAAACCAAGAGCTACACTGGGTAACACATTTCAGTACTTTCAATAGCAGGGTCAACTGAAAAAGGACAAAGAAAATGAGTAGTGAGACAAATGTTCCTCATGGCTTTTATTTTTACACCAGAGTTACCTTCTGCTTTCTAATTCTTGATATTCACAAGCTGCTGCACGTCAATAATGCATTACTTTATATCCAAACATGGAAGAGGATGAAATACAAACTGAACTGCCAGGACAAACAGGACCAATGGCATCCCAAAGTCTGCTACAAGTTAAGTCACCAGGGGAAAAAAAAAATGAGGTCCAGAACTAACGCGATGGGATGCATTTTCCTATTCCATCTGTCTCCTGAGGACAGAGGCATTTAAGGACAGTGGCACAATTTTTGTATCTAACCTGCTGCAGTAGTTGCCATCAAACCAATGGAAGCACATCAGTTACGCCTACTGCTTAAGCAATTAGTAGTGGAGTAGTTAATGTTAACAAGTAAACTGTAAAATGTAAAAAAATAAATCTGAGAAACAACAGATGAGAAGAGAGCTTCATATATTTTAAAACCATGACTTTTCTTTATACATACAGAAAGATAACAATTTTTCTAACACAGCAGAGAACTAAAAAATGAACAGCAGACAAACTAGCAATTATGAAATTTAAAAAACAAGTGCATGGGCAGCAAGTCTACACCAACTGAAGTAAACAGCAAAATATTAAAAAAAAAAAAAACACCCACCTTATTATTTTTCAAGAAAGCACATAGGAAGAAACTGTGTTCTAGCTGTATGTTAAGAGTGATGATTATACTCGGTGATGTAGAAAGAAAAAAGAAACCCTACAGATGCAAAGACCATTGTTACTCACATGTGGAGCTAAATAAGGCATGAGCACCATAAAACGTTGCAAAACGAGAGTCTGATTGTATGAGGAATTGTTGAAAAACATTTACAGTATTAAAATACAACCATAACAACAGATATTAAATTATAGAGGAGACAAGATATAAACTAACCCTCAGTTTACTTAGTGATCATGCAGTATGTTTAACACCATCAGATATTCCAATGCCAAAAAATTGCTTCTTCTCCCTTAAACTCCAAAACCCGCATTTTTCACTGCTATTTCCCAGCTGCAGAGGAAAAAATAGAAGGCATCTTTTCTCATCTTCTTCTTTCCTCCATCCACCCACGAACACCAGAGCACTTCAAAAGGATCTGTGGGCTTAAATTCATAACTGGCCACCACCCTCTAGATGGGCTTGGAGCCCAGCCATTCATCTTTCATCTCTCATGAAGAGCAGGAGACAAATGATGCCCTGGAATCACCTTTCTCACTGGTGACTTCCCTGGACCACACAGGAATCCCAAACTGCCCTCAACAAGGGTTATTGTAAGGCTTTGTCCTGAATCAGCCTGCCAAGTCCAACTTCCTGGGGATTGCTACACCCAGTTAGGCACTGACAATAAGTTACAGACTGCACCAAGAATGTCACTCCATGGATAATTATTAACACAAGCCAGTGCTCTTGCCTTCATTTGACAAAAATCACACAATAACCCAAAGCTGGAAAGGCCCTATAAGGATCATCAAGTTAAGCTCATCAATATTTTGAATGCTTTATACAGATGAAATGAGTGTATTACATTCATTTCTCTTTCCTTATGATGAAGAAACAGAGGGGTAACACAGCCTCTAGTTCAAATCACATGAAACAAAACGTGTACTTAGAAAAGCCTGCGCTAAAACAGAGGACATAATGGTATAATGGCAACAGGACTAGCATAATCAAGTAGATGTTACAAAAGGGAAAAAAAAGCACTCACTCTTTCTCCAAGGATCAAGGCTCACAAGGGAGAACTCCACAGAGGAAGGATCTCTCATTGGAGATCCTTCCTGCCTCTGTGGCAGTCAGCCCTTAGATGAGGTCTAAGAGGGTTGAGCCTGGCTCCACCCCTTCCAATCACACAGGTGAATTGCCTTCACCTGTGCTTCCAGAGCTGACCAGGTCTTTCCTTCAGGTACTCAATAAGACGTTCAGGCTGTGACTCAGCAGTTGCCATACAGAGTATAAAATATAGGAGAACCACCATTTTCCCCAAGTATTGAGGTGCCTAGTTTTTATATTAAAGTAAAATGCATCTAAGCATAAAGCAAGTGACCAAATATATTTACAGTGAAAGCCATCAGATGATGCAATCCCACAATCTGATTGTCTCCAACTAGCATTATTGGAGTTATCAATACAAACCTCAACATAAAAACATATGAATCACCATACGTGTTTACCAACAGGGATGTGCTCTGCATAACCAAATCAATTCAGAAAAATGGATAATGTGTACATAAAGTTTGGAAATAAATCTGTTTGATCAGAGAGAACTCTGAAAGATACCTGCAAGAAATCTCCAGCAATTAGCAGTTAAAAATCACTAGAATTCATCAAAATAGAACATTATTGCTTTTTCAATACAAATATCAGTGCATCAAACATCCCAAGTACCTGCTTGGTGTCTCATTATGACAGTTAAATGTGAACTGCAGAACTGAAGCCATTTTTTCCGTGATGAGCAGAATGCTTGGCATTAGAAAACTGAATGCACAACTAGTAGCAATTTACAAACATAAACGTCCACAAATTCCACTAAATTGGCATGAAGAACCCCAGGAAAACCAAAGAGATATTAAGGAAGGTATCCTTTCTCAATCATCTATTATTTTCTTTCTGAAAAGTACCATGGGATTGGGTTAAAGGACACTTTAATTTGGGTTAAAGGAACTTTTAATAGTTTAATTTAAAAGTGATATGCAGATCATACTGAGTACATAACCTCATAAAAACAGCCTCCATTGTGAAAGTGCATTTCTGTTTCAGGTTCATATCCAATCATAATCAACATTTCCACCACTCATCTGTCGATAAACAAAAAAAAACTGAAAAGCTGGTCTAGCAAGGTTGACACTCAGTCAATGCCTTGGGTTTCTTCCTGCAAAATCTCTTTCTGCAAACACAGAGTTCATACCTGGAGATGAAAAATTCTGACCTATTCTGTTGAATTCTATGCATGTTCTGATGAAGAACATCTGAAAACTGAGTAAACCAGTGAATCTGAGCTCCAAGACACAGAAATCAAGAGGCACAGAACAATTCAAGAGGAAAACAGTTACACAGTGCTGACGTTAGTATGCTGCACAGTACTGGGGGGACTGATGTTAACACTACGTGCAGTTCTTCATTTAACCTTTTTATAACAACACAATGCAACCAAACCAATTCATTTAAGTACAGTAATAATAAAGAGATACAGAAAATGCCTTATAGCAAGACCTGAAGAGCTGTCTGATTAATTTAGAACAGAAGAATTGAAAGGTGACTTCATTAGAGTATAAACATCTCACTAAGAATGAACTATTGCCTCTGAAGCAGAAACCAGAGGCAATGCCTGAAAACCAAAGCCAGCCAAATTCATATTAGCAATAGAGCATAATTATATTTTTCAGCAATGAGGGTCATTAAGGGATGATGAAGTTACAGTGAAATGTGGCTTCTCTGTCATTTCGCACCTCTAAACGAAGACCAAATAGTTTTTGAAGACGCACTCTATGATAAGTACTAGCTTAATGCAGGAGGAGCTGAATAAACATAGAAAGAGCTGGTACTATAGTACTTTCAATATGAATCAGTGCTAAGATAAATTGGCAGTAATAAACCATGTAGGGTCACACAACTCTATTACAAACAGATACTTCATTTTCAGTTGGATACCCAGCTTATCCAGATGGGACCAAGGGATACTACACTGTATCAATGTAATATTTTATAAATGAAAGCTTTTTTCTTTCAATATTTCATCTTTTTTTATGCATACCTGAAAAAACATATTTAGCCTTTTTTCAGTATTCTTACTTAGTAACTGATAAATTTAATCAATCTATTAAAATAGCACTACTGAAAATTATGACTATCAAAACTAACAAAATTATATGAATGGTTATTAATGTAATAACTCAAAATTTTACCACTGGCTGGCAAAGCTCATTAAGGTTAGAAATAACTGTTTCAATAAAACCAGAAACATTGATTACATAATTTGCACTCATTTTGTCACTTCTGTCTTATTCATTTTATCATTTTATTTTTCACTGCGCAGTTGTTTGACACTGCTGACTCACAGACAGTGAGTATATTCCCAGTCTGAATGTAAATGCGTCTTATGTCCCTAAATTGGCATTTTCCAGATATTCATCTCATTCCTAACAGCACCTGCACTCTAAATACACATCTGAGATGAGATTAAGTAAAGAGGCAGAACTGTTCTCTGAAATTGCATTGTTTCTTGACTGCTTCATGGAAAACAGCTCCATTAAGTAAATAGCTACTCCCCTAGTAAATGTGCAGAAACAGCACAGAAATGACTCCAGTTTGGAGTACCATAAAACAAACAGACGTGGGATGGTGGGGCTTATTCACCTGCACTAATCTAACCCTAACAAACAACTGGTAAATTCCAGGTAGAGTACATTCATACCACATTTTTATATATAGAGAGTATGAATCCTCATAGGACACAAGGCCTTATTTAGAGGAGGGGATAAATAACTAGAAAAGAATGTAAGGAGCCTTGAAGATGTCATGTGGTGCAAGCCACAAAGTTATACTGTTTTTTTTTTTCTTATTATTATCTAACCCAAATTCTTTGAGCTCCAGTTAAGCTTCTTGTTCGATGCTCTATGAATAGAAAGCAGATTACTGCTTCTCTCCTTGCATCCATCCCTCTTTTACATGTTTGAAAATTTATTTCTCCTTTCAGTAAATAACCACAATTCATTCAAAATTCTTTAAAGGCTACTGTTCTTCTCATTATCTGTTTCCTTCTCCAAAGGAAAGTGAAGGGATCCTCATCTTTCTTGAACGAGAGGTAGTGGGCACAAACTAGAATGCAGGTTCCCTGTGAGCAGTAGGAAGCACTTCTGTGCTGTGTGCATGACAGAGCACTGTCCTGGATTGTCTAGAGAAGCTGGTGTGGTTCTGGGCAACCTGTTCTGAGTGTCCCTGCCAGAGCAGGGGATAGACCTGATGAACTCAGGTATTTTTCAACTTCAGCCATTCTGTGAGCAATTCTCAAACAGCCTGCACAAAATCAGAAGTGAAGAAACCAATGAAAGAAAAGGAGAGTACTATGGGAGCTCAAACACAGATTCTAGGAAAACAAAAAAAAATCTTGTTCCCAACTACATTAAGTTTTTTTATATCAGTATTTCAGTGAAAATTACTTTTGTTTCCTTATATATTTTAATTTATGTATACAGCATAATAAGAAATTGGTGGTATTATTATTCTACCTGAGGCTTCAAGAATAGTAAACCAACTAGACTAAAGAGTAAGCTACTATAATTACATTATAATCGAGAAAAAAAAAAAAGGGGGGGAATATTATACATTGATTCATGCAATTTGGAAAAGAACTTCAAGATAATCTAATCAACCAGACACAGAAGGTCCTATCACTAAACCATGCTCTTTAGTGCCATGTCTACATGCCTTTTGGATACCTCCAGGGACTGAGACATTATCACCACCCTGGGCAGTCTGTTCCATTGCATGGCCAGTACATTCAAGTGTGAAAGCAAACAGAGCCAATAAATCCACAGTGAGTGCAAGCATTGATGAAGGTCTGAAAGCAAACCCAGAATGGGATGCAGGATCAGCATCAATCTAGGGCTCCAAACAACTCCACACCTGATAGTTACAGGATAAAGATTAGATCAGAAAAAGAGGCTGTCATAGCACATAGGAGATTATGATTTCTTAGAGTCCTTGGCTGCACATTCTAGCACTTGTGAAGATGTCCAAAGTAGTAACATACAGTAAACATTCTATCTCATTTCAATAGTCTTCAGAACACGTATTTTCTAGTATTTTAGCAAGGAACAAAAGAGCTTGCTTCTCAAAAACATCCAAAACAAAATCTTAACTAACAGCATTTTGAAATAATTCAGCATAAATTAGTGTATCATTGTTTTATGTGATGTCTCCCACCTGTTCATTTCCTGCTATCTTTGGATCCTGACATAGATTGGAAGTAATAACAGTTTTGAAAAGACAAATGCATGGGCAGAGATACCAGAATGCACAGCTTTCAATGGATTTTCTTCACTGATCTCTCTGGTGCAGTCAGATCTCCTAACAGCAACAGTTATTTCAATGTTTTGTGACTTTCTGCACTACAAGCAAATTTCTTGCTCTTCCCAGTCCTTCAGACCTTCTTATACATATGAGAAAATTGAATAAATCAGATATATTTAATCTCCATTAAACTTGTCAGTGCTTTATGTAGTTGAATCTGAAAGCCTCAGTCAAAAAACAACCGAAATCCACACATGGAAAAGGCACCATGTTTCACCCATCCTGATATGCTGAAGCACATTTAAACACTCAAGTATACATTATAATACACACTACTTATTTTAAGTATTAATATACTTAATGAACTTATGATAAAATGTCATTAATAAGCAAATACTCATATGGACAGTTTCCATTTTTTCCACAAAACCTTTAATACATCAATCAGAACATGGATTGCACGCACACACACACAAAGAAAGATAAATTGGCACGGAAGAAAAGAGGCAATTTGGCAGCTTCTCCACAAACAAAGATTAAAGCACACAAGCTTTAGCGCATACAAGAAACAAGATGAATAACCCAAAAAGGTCACAGAATCATACTCTGAGATCTGTGGGTGCTTATGTAATAAAAGATAAAACCTGCTTCTGTGAATAAAGCTGAGTAATTACAGCTTTCAATTGCAAAAACATTTTAAATGCAATACAGCTTGAAAATCATTGTATGTGCTGCAATATTTTTCCAAACAGGAATGTTTTTAATCCAGGGAGAAGAAGGAGAGTGGTTGCCACAATTAAGTGGTACAAAAGCCTTCAAGAAGTTCTGCTCTGTACATGATGCTACTGGTAACTTTCACACTGGATTTTTATTTCCGCTATTGCATCATATTACTTTACATTGCAAAAGATTAGGAATAATAAATCACCCTAGGCCTAGGGCTAAGAATACGGTCTTCAAGCTACAATTGCAGACTCCTTAAAGAGAGGGAATCAGCTGTGAAGCTTAACAGGAATTTTCTGGCATACTTATTCATACACTGGGTAATGCTAATTTTATGTTATTTCCCTTCTTGAATCTGAGATATCTATGGGGAAAAAAAAAGTGGGGGGGACTGGAAATGCAGTAAAAGAATATTTTCTTTCAGCCACATCACTGCAATTGGCTATATTCAATTATGTCTTTCCAAGAAAGAAGCAAAATACAAGCAGAGAGGGTTCAGGTTTAATAGAGTCTGTATTTTACTGCAGATCTGCTTCATACATGGATTGAAATACATCATGTCTCTCCACCCTTACTATCTCCCTTCCTCCAATTCTGCCTGAAGACAGAGGGTTGTTGTTTTGTTTTTTTTTCTTTGGAAGCAAGAAATATTTTTGTGCTTTCCATGGTCTCCCCCTCCTCCTCCTTCCCAGTAAGTACTTCAGCATTTCACTGCACAAAAGTTTATAGATGCTTAATTCTATCTAATGTAAGTACAGTTCTGTTAACTGACCTAACTAGTCTTCTTCAACTGAACCAGCCTTGCCACTGCTCTGCTGAAAAAGTGATTAAGTTAGCAGCCTTTTCAAAACTGAAAGAAGTGACAGGGGAGGCTCTTACAGGCATCCTTCTGGGGATGCCTGCAGCTCTGTTCTCTCCTGACTGCAAACAAAGGCAACTCTCACATTCTCACATTACCTGTCATCCACACATCCACTGAAGAAAGCAAACCTTTGTACCATGGAGCCAAGAATGCTCTGCCTGCAAGCTGGAGCAGTTGAGCACCTATAGCTGCTGACCAGAAGATGTTGAGAATATATTACACAAGAACTGAGCACACAGTGCTCACACTGGCATGCAGAAGATGAAATGGCAGAGGCGGCCAACACATGGTTACCAGCATGAAAGTGTTAGAGATGCCTGAGCAGGAGGGATGGGATAGATGAACTCCATAACTAATAGAAGGTGGAAATAAATAAAATCAAAAGGAGACGAGAGCCAAAAAAAACACAATTATGACCAGCTGCAAAGTTTGCTAGAATCCTACCTTTACTCCGTTCAGTCATGACAACAGTCAACTGTTAAAATTCTGGGTAACAGACAATATGTTTAATAAATCAACCAACCAAAACAAGGAGTACATATAACTGTATACTATCCTTATATAGTGTGTATAAGCATACAGACACAAAAACAGAAATGCCACAATATACTAGATGGATAGGTTTAAAAAAAAAAAAAAAAGTAGTAATAATAATAATATAGGTCCAAAGAGTAACAAAGGCAACTCTAGAGATATCCCAAATCACCTATGCCCTTTGGGATTCGCCCTTTGCAGGATCTGAATAACAGTTTTACTTTCTTCTTTTTTGCAGAAGTGCTAAGCAGCTGCCACTACTACAGAGGTAACAGGATGCTGACCACATACAGCAAAATGGGCTGAATACTCATACAAATAAGAATTTTAACTTTTCTCTAAGGATAACTGAAAACAGTTTCTTTTTAAATTCATTTCAGACCAGACTTGAGGAAAGAGTTCTTATTGTTGGAGAAGGCTACAAAAACGTCCAGTACCATTAAAAATAACAACAAAAAACCAACACAGGTCTACTTTTCTCAGAGGGTGGTGAGGTGTTGGCACAGCTGCCTGGAGAAGCTGTGGTGCCCCATCCCTGGAGACACTCAAGGCCAGGTTGGATGGGGCCCTGGGCAGCCTGAGCTGGTGGGGGCAGCCCTGCCCACGGAAGGGGTTGGAGGAGTTGTTAGCTCCCTTCCAACCCAATCCATTCTGTGTTTCTATGATACTTGTCCCACTCTGCACATGAAGACCTAGATGTTTAAATGCTTTGGCCTTAATGATTTCATTCCTTAAATCCAACTCTGTAAACAGATAAAAAAAACTGTCTATCTGACGCCACAGAAACGTAAAAGAAATTCATATTTTTAAGCACGTAAACACTGCAGTATGAATGTCACAGAGCAACTGTGAGAAAACAAATGATTCTGTATGCATTGCAGAACACAGGCAAACTCAAGGTAATCAAAACAGAGATGGCATGGGCAAAATGAAATACCAAGCAGCTATCCTGTTGTCAGAGCGCTATTCTGGCTGCACATGAAAAAATACCAAAGAGCCACGTGGAAATAAATTGTGGAAAGAAAGATGCCCTGACAGCACCATGAGGTGCCCCCACCACCGCCCACAGAGTTATGGCCCTCTGTGGGGTGCCACATGGCAGGCAAAGGCCCCAGCCTCATTCAGGTACTGTCCTGGCCCCATCCTGCCCCTGCCCTGTGCCATTGTGGAAGCAGCTTTGCCCCAGCAAGCAGCCTGGCCTGGCCCAGAGGTGCTCCTATTGCTCAGCAACAGACCCACAAAAGCATGTGATTAACACTGTTTTGGCTTACACCAGAACAACCAGCAAGCAAATCTTACAACTCAGTAGCTCATCAAAATGACAGTTATTTAAGCATTGTGTGATGGAGCTAACATATCAGAGGCTTTCTCCCAAAAGCCCTAATTATTTCTCTAATTGCAAGTATCAGTGTGAGAAAAATATTGAAGCAAATTGCAATAACAAACATGAAATTATTTTTATCAAATGCACACACCTCAATGAGTTCTCAATCGTACATTTCCACTGGAGTATGTTGGATTTCAAAATGCAGCCTTCTGAAAAGCGTGACTCAGAATTTAGTGAGCAAACATTTCGTAAATGTGATAGCTTTTATGTAATTTATACAGATGATGTATTAATGACAATTTTACCTCATATTTGCTAATTTATTAATAGTAATTAAATCACCAATATTATAATATTTAGCAATTATCAAACACCTAGATCCTCCAGGAAATGCGAAAGGGAGTGACAGAAGCATCTTTTACTTCTACATTAAAAAAAAAAAAAAAAAAGAATGTTTTTGACAAGTTTCTTACCAAACTTCTGTAAATCTCACAACTATTATGCTGAGATTTGTTTCTTTGTGTTCTGAGATGGGTTAAGACCAAGAAAAAGAAAGTTGGTAACAGAAAAACGAAAACAATGAAACTTTCCAACTGAAAGCTACATTGAGCAGGCAGAAATAAAAGAAGTAGAGACTTTGTTTATAAGCTGTTGGGCTTGATCTTCTCTCTTCAAGGTCCCTTTCCTGTCTGATGAGGTGAAATTTCATTAAAAAACAAATTCTTGGATTAAAAGGAAGAGTTAAGTGAGTCATAGGGGGGTAATCTTGTCCTCAAAACTGGGGAAGTGCTTGATTTTTATCTCATTCTCTTTAGACACTCACTCTATCCCTGATATTTCTCACCCCCAAAATGTGTTTCTCTCTCTAATTTCTATCTGTATGCTGCTTTATCTTCTGCATTCATCTGGAACAACCTTCTCCTGTCAGCACTGTATTCTGAATTACAAATAGGTGACATTCCTGACAAAATAATTTACGTTATTGCCACAATACAGTCCCTGTTTCCTGTTTAACTGCTTCACACTAATTTCTATGTTTTGCTCCAAAAACAAAAGGCAGTGTCATCCACAACTATAATAAGATCTCCACTGCAAAGATGTAATTAGCCTTCTTTAGGGATTGCCAATATTTCTTTATGAAGTACTCATAAAAACATATGCAAACAAGTGCACCTCACCAGGACTCTGCCCAGGAACGATTCTGAGGTGAGATTTCACAAGATGGGTTTGTAAGAGCTAGAGCAATTTAGCATAACCTGTAAACCAGGTGATTTATAGCAGTTACCTTTAAAAAGCTGCTACTAGAGCATGCAAGCAGGACAAGAACAGGTGTACTCTTTCTAATGATAAGTGGTTTCATTTTCTTCCCATTGGTCATTTTCTCTATCTCTTCATCACGTCCACCTGTTTGGCTATTGGCTCCTCAGCTATCTTACTAATTCAATCTAGAACTGGAATTTCTACCAGCTTTTAACAGATCTTGCTACTACATAAATTCAGGATCACTTTGAGTCGTGCTTTGAATAATAATCCATATAAACCATCAGATTTCCTGCATGCATTAAATTTATGCAATTCCTATCATCACTAGTAGTTTTTCCCCCATTGTTCTTGCATGGAAATCTTCAGTGGACACCTGCTGTTTTTCAGAATGTAAAGCTGTTTTTCCAGACGTGGAATGAATCATTTTAAACTTAAGTGATATTAATTCTGCAAAATAAAAATGAAAAGCAAAGAACCAACGTTTAAAGCACATATTCTACTTCCAACTCAGCACCACAGAAAATACAGAATTTAATTTGTCAGCACATAAGCTTGGCTATTCTTGCGTGAAGAAGAGAACAGAAGTAAATAAACTGCCAATTCTCAGTCAAACTCACTTTATAAAAACACTTGCACTGCCCTATTGGTCTAGAGCTGGACTGCAGACAGGTGTTCTCCAGCTTCAAGTTGCGATATCTGAGGAGCCTGATCCAACCCACTTCTTCCTACAAGATTGTACCAGATCTCTTTTTACATAAGATATACAAAATCTTACAAAATTTTTCTGCATCCTGACTCTCTATAACACCCCTCCATACTGCTCCTTCTCTGTAGTAGTTAGAAAAAGACTTTGCAAAAGATGTAAAACAACTCAGACAATTTTGACCATAAGAGGATCAAGGAAAAGAGCTGACAAGCAACTCCACCACCTCAACAACCTTGAACAGTTTGATACCATATAGGCACCAGTTTCTTCAGCTGCAACTGAAAGATAATGTCCAGAAATCACTTAATTGCATTGTAGTAACTCGCTCTAAAAAGCCACCATTCTCTTAAAACTGTTATTTCAAGTATACCACATGCTATAAGAGCAGGAATTCTAGAACAGCTAAACTTGCATCCTGATCTTCAGAAAGTCCCAGAACCTGCTATTAAAAACAAAAAAAAGTGGTTTGTTTCAGTGGCCCCTTTTGATGAAGTGTACAAGGCTGCTAGCAGACTAACAACAAAAAGTATCAGGACAGCAAAGAGCACAAAGAAATTGCCCAGATATTACAGTGAATATCTTTTTACCTGTTCAGAGAATGCATTCCTGGCTTACAATCTATTCAGCTTGCATAACCTCCATCAGATCAATGTATTCTCAGGGAGAGACAAAGTTCACAAAATTTGTAAAAATTTTGTGATAAAAATAAAAATTTTATATAATTTTAATAAAAAATATTTTTAATAATTAATAATTAATTTTTAATAAAAATAAACAAAATAATGTATGCAGAGCTGCAAGAATAGATGCATTATCCACACAACGTACTCCTCAGAGCATTACCACTTGGATGCCCTAAAAAGTAACAATTGTTAAATCTCTTCTCTCTGAAAGCAGTGGAATGAAGAGGGAAGAAGCGTACAGATCAGTTTGGTAAAGATCTAATACCTTTGCTGCACCTCACTCTGATCCTCTGGCTTGGGAAACACCATTTTTTTCTCTCATACATCTCAAGAAGCATTTCACATTGCAGTTTCCTTGAAACATATGGGAACCAATGCTCCTTTAAAGCCTGCAGATTGTTATTTCTTAGAATTACAGAACGGTTCAGGTTGGAAGGGACCTTAAAGATCATCTAGTTCCAGCCCTCCCTGCCATGTGCAGGGCTGCCCCCCACCAGCTCAGGCTGCACAGGGTCCCACCCAACCTGGCCTTGAGTGCCTCCAGGGCACCACAGCTCCTCTGAATGAGGCTTGTGCCTAACACTCTGAGTCAAGAACTTCTTTCTAACATCTAACCTAAATCTCCTCTCTTTTTGTTTAAAATCATACCCCTTGTCCCATCACTATCCGCCCATGAGAAAAGTCACTCTCCCTCCTACTTATAAGTTCAGATCAACTGATCAGATGTGTGCTGACATTTGAACTTCAAAATGCTTATAGGACTCAGTCCCCGTGGTACAGGAATTCTGAGGGAGGAGTGGTCCACCACGCTTCCTTGAGCCCCCTGATGCATCACTTGGCAGCTCACCACAGACTTTTCATATCATTAGTCCTCTTCAAGTAAAAAAAAATTATAGTTTCACATTTATGCTTCATCCACCACCTAAGCAGACAAGAAGAGATGATCAATCTGAAAGAGTTCAGATTTTATAGAGCACAGCCCATGAAAATTTTCCACAGTTTCTATGAGTAATATCAAGTTAAATAAAAATAATTATTCTATCATTCAGACAGGGATCTCCTCAAAAGAGCCCAGTGGAGTGCCACAAAGATGTTAAAGGACCTGGAACACCTCTCTTTAGGAGGAAAGGCTGAGAGACCTGGGTCTGTTCAGCACTGAAAAAAGAAGGCTCTGAGGGGATCTGATCCACGTCTATAAATACCTAAGGAGCAGGAGGCAAAGGGATGAGGTTGAACTCTTTTCAGCAGTGTGTGGTGATAGGACAAGAAGAAAATGGCCACAGACTGATGCATAGGAAGTTCCACACAAACGTGCATGGGAACTTCTTCACAGTGAGAGTGATGGAGCACTGGCACAGGCTGCACAGAGAGGTGGTGGAATCTCCTTCTCTGGAGACGTTCAAGACCCACCTGGACGCCTACCTGTGCAACCTGGGCTAGGGAGCTGCTTTGGCAGGGGGGTTGGATTGGATGATCTCTAGAGGTCCCTTCCAGCCCCTTCAATTCTGCAATTCTGTGATTCATTCCTAATTCAGTGATGCCTATCTGTTATGCCTTGCAACATCAGCAGGGACTCCAGTACTTGGGTTCCTTGTGTGCTCTTTTCCTCAAGTACTGAAGCACACTTTCGCTAAATCTAGCACTATATGGATTAAGAAAAATGTATCTTAGGAAAAAGGGCATCCTTAAATCATGCACAGACTGGCATCATTCCTAAATGTAAATCATGCCCATTTGGGGTGTAACTTGGAGTGGGTTTCTCAGAGGCAACCTTTCTGTAACATGTCTTCTACTAAAGGGGACCAGTAACAGCAGAACACATCAATACATCTTTAAAATTTAAAGAGAAAACAAAAATAGTCTTGGAGCTTTCTAAACTGATTTCAAAGAGTCTTCAGCTGAGTAGCTTCAAAATGACAGTTCTGCTTTAGTTTCCTGGATTAGCTTATTAAATCTGTGAGCATAACATTGGAAACAGCACATCTAAGGTAAGAAAGCAAATAGCTCCAGACATGAAATTCTGAGTTCTAACCCAACAATAAACAGAAATCAAAACAAACAAAATAAAAAATAAAAATAAACACACCAAGAATGCAAGAAAATAATACATCAGTGGCTTTACTTTTTCATTACCATTTCTAAAATATCATTTACTCCTTGAGTAAGCTAATGCACCCAAAATTAAAAACTCAGATGACTATGCTTTTGAAATATCTATTAATCTGAGCAGGAAGCAGTTTGTATCTGTCAACAGTTCTTTGGAGCTAAATGCTAATTGTCTACATCGAGGAGAACAATTTGTGAACTTTAATCAATACCTCATCAGTATCCTTGCACATTTGCCATTAGTGACTAGTTTTATGCTCATCTATGCTCATCACATAGTTTGTATTATCATGAGAAATTAAAGCACAAATACTAAGAATTTTTACAAATAAAAACTATGGGCTTTTTCATAAATACATACGTGCAATATTTGTATATATCCACACGTATGGAAATTAGCAACCCTACAAATTAGCATTTTCATTTCACATTTATATATGAAAGATATATATATAATCTTTACAACATGCTATAGGACCTACATTATGACCCAAGAACTTTACTCAAAAAGCATTAGAATAAGCTCTAGCAAGAATTAAGCTCTCAGGCATCCAACAGATTTGGTCTGTACAATGACACATAAATCATTTTTGATTTCTAAGAAACACTGCCAAACTTAAAAATCAAGCACACTCACTGAACTGGTTTACTAAGCCTGTTATTTGAAGCTGATCTATACATTCAGTTTTGTTTTAAAAGGCCTCATGTCAAGCACTGCTTTTACTAACGTTCTCATTTCTTCAATAGGCAGCGTGCTCATTTCCCTCTCTTATAGCCTTCATTAGGCTCATTACTTCCTACTCTTTGTGCACATGCTTCTAACAGAATAAGGTACTCTGACTTAATGTGTTTGACCTCAGTACTTCCATGGTTCCTGATTAGCCTTCAGGATATAAACCTAATACTTTGGCGACAAGGTCTTCGTTTGTGCTCCCTCTTCTGGCTTAGCAGGCACATGGCATATCACAACAACAACACAATGACTAAAGCAGCTTTTCCCGAAAAGATTAAAGAAGAGCTACAAAGAAAGTTCTCCCAATCTACCAGTTATGCGTCACTGTAGTAAGAGCACGCTACAGGAAATACAAATCAGTAACCATGACAGTGATTTATCTTGTTTCATTGCTCAACACAAAAGGCCACATAATCAACTTCCAAGGACTGAACAGAAATTGCTTCCAGTTTATTTTTCACCCTGTCCACTACTGATTTTAGTTCTGTAAAGTTGGTTCATATGAGAGGGAAAAGCAGCAATGTATCAGGAAAAAAGGTAGTATCGTTGGAAGTTCATATTTGGATATCTTTCTGGCATAACAGACTTAATTTTCAAGCTTAGAGCATGTTTTAATAATTTATATATATATAATTTTCTTCTCATGATTAAACCAGTATTTTAATGGGGGTGTTCAGTTTTTGAGGTTCTTCTTGATGGTTTGTTTTAATTAGTACTGATTGGCATCAAAGAACAAGAAGGGGAAAAGGAAGGGGATAAAAAGCCAACTGCACGGTAGCTTACTCTTCCAGTGCAATATCGTACTGCACTAGAGCTCTATTTTGAGAAAACCATAGTTGCCAATACTCTAGCCTTCTTCTATAATTTTGGCAGAAGCTGTCAAAACAATATTTTGACAGCTATGTTCTTGGGAATCTTGCTGGATTTGGAACATTTTATCTGGTATTGTTTTAAATCAACACGGAAACTTGTGACTGTCCTCTAATAAAAGCACTATAGAAAACCTTATCTCTGAGTAGGAAAGAGAGCAAGTAAAATAACCCATGGTTTTCTCTGGAACGTAGGAGATATATGCTACAAACTGGGAGTAGACCAGAGACAAAGGATGAGGTAGGGAGAGTGGAACAATATTTAGGCACCTCTGTTCAAGAGCACAACTTGAGAGTTTATTAATGGCAGTGTTGGAGGGAAGCTGCAAAACACCACCAGTTATTGGGAGCATTGGTAGGAGGAAGCCCTAACCCAACCTCAGCTCCCAGGACTGCCTGCACGATTGTGTTAATAAGAGAGAGAATAAAAACCACAGCTACCCAGGAAAAGAAAGTGGAAACAGAGCACTCCCTTTCCTGAGGCAGGCAACCCCACTAGTTAGGACTAACCAACAGTCAGCCATTACACTCTTTACAGCTCCATTTTCATTTCTGTATTTGGACTCATTCTTTCTCCCTGGAACATCTTAATGCCTGGTACTCAGGAATGACAGACATTAGTTCAGACATCCAGAGGGAAATATGAAATGCACAAATCCAAAGGACAAAAATTCTCAAACACTGTTGTTCCTACTGATGCTTTCTACTAGAGACAGCCAAACTGTTCCCCAGACCTGCTCATCGGAGACATCTGGTATTCTGCACTAGCCAACATGAACTTGTCTGGAACACTTAATAGCATCAGGAATTATGTGTAAATTCCCATATTTAAAGATATTTTACAAGTTACTTGACACTTGTAAAGCTTAAGAGGTCATTTTAGAAAAAGTTATTCCGCTGTTCTACTTTCTGAAGATTTGTTCAAAAGTAAGTGATTCTACTTGGTTTGTAGTCAGACAAGTCCAAAAATTGTGCTTACAAGCTCACATAGATGGCAAGTTAACAGACATGAAACCACCTAACATACCATGTTTCAAATGTAGGGAGATCCCTAAGTAGGTGGCTTACCTCTTTGCCCTCTGCGTGTTCTGAATTCTGTAGTTCTTACAGACAAACAGACATTTAAACTACAAAAGAAAAAAGTCCCAGAGAAATCTAAACAGAAGTCATCATTACATCATTTTCCATCAGTCATCCAGCAGCTGATCTTTCAGACTCTCAACACTTCAACTGTATTTTCCTCACTGAGTGGAAAAAATGTGATAAAATTCCATTTTTTCCTTTCCCCGACAGATATAAACAGACTCATAGAGACTGTAAATCTTGCAAAACTACAGTTTCTATTGAGAAATAAGTACAATTCCCCATAATCTGTAGAAAATAGATTAGAAGACTTTTCCCAACTACGTTTACAAATGCAGCAAGGTATGCATTTTCTTTGCAGTAATATATTACTAGGCCCAAACACACTAATTACCAACAAAACAAAAAGGTTTAAAAGATTTTCCTTGTCAACATGTTCATACTACAGCCAGTGATAGCTGAGATTTGTAGTAAACTGATCTTTCAACCTTTTTTTGCCTAATTTTATCAAATAAAAGTTGAACTATGTTCCACAAAAGCATATAGTCTAATACATTGTGCTGTAGAGCAGCCTCTAAACTTCCAGAGAAATCAGACTCATGATGGTACCAAAGTCCTGCAAAGAGTATAACTACAAATCAAAAGTTAATTGCTCAGGAGCTCTAGCTTTTGATTAAAAAGGTAAATCAGAACTTCTCATTGTATCTCACCCCAAAATTTGTACCATAAAACAATGGAAAGCGCAGCAATGACAAGAAGAGTGACAAGCTCCTAGGCTGCAGTGAGGACTTGCTCAAATGCAACAGCTGTGGGCACAGGAACAAAGGAAAGAATCCACTCATCTTCAGAAGGCTTCAGGTAGGAAGGGATCTCTAGCAAAATAGCCTTGCTTCCACTGCCAAACCTAAACGAGGTCTGGGAAGGGGTGGATCCTGACTTAACCCCTTCTGGTCACTCAGGTACATTGCAAGCACCTGAGCTCCCTGAGGTTGGCTCTGCCTTCCCACCAGGTGCCCAATCACTAGTTCAAGCCATAACTTGGCATGAGTTAGCATTTCTTGTATACATAAAGTCCCTTTCTTTTAACCAGTTCCCAAATTTTGGAATACATCATCATGTAGAAGCTTTTCCTCTCCTGTAATTTTTATTCTCTATTTTTTCTTTAAAAAAAAAAAAAAAAAAAAAACCTACCTGAAACTAAATATGACATTCCAGGTAAGAATGGACATCTCCCTGGATGTTGATTTCTTATTATAGAGAAGAACACAAAGTTATTCCAAAAAAATACTGATAAGTCCACTGGGGTTGAAGGGAACACTGCACTGAATGCTGACAGGTTTTTTCCACATTCAGAAAAATACAAAGTTGTTTGTTTCTTTCCTTCAAATGGTTAAGAAGCTATAACCTGGCAACATGCACAGTTTGAAGTATTCCTTCCAAATTATTAGCTGATATGTCACACTAAGCATTCTCAGCCATTCCTGCAACCATCTTTACCTGCTTAAAATGAAACCAGAGGAAAACAAATTAAGAAGAGGCAGTTGACAATGTTGGTGCTGTTCCCATCCAAGGGAGCAGACTTCTGGCTAAATCCAGAAGCCAGCTGAGCAGACTGCAGGTGATCCACTCTTCTGTCACCACCAAGTGCCTCTGCAATCAATCAGAGTCACTATAGGGACACAGGAGAGAGGAAAGCGGACAGGCTTTAAAACCAAGACGTAAAAAGTATTTTTTTAATTTTAGTGTGAACAAGTATCTTTAAAGATGCACCAGAAAACTGTGTTTTAAACCAATTCCATGTGGGAATAATATGTCCTGCAGAACATCCTTAAATAAGCTCCAATACCTAACCATAGTAATGTAACAGCAAAGGTTGCACATTTTCAAAACCAAATTATTTTCAAAATAATTTGGCAGTATGGTTTAGAAGTCAGAATCCATTAGTTTACAGACAATCATGACAATCCAACAGTAATTTCTAAGTGGAAAATAAAATAGAAAAAATTTTTCTTCAGTTATTTTTTTTCTTCCTGTGAGCAGGCCATCAAAAGAAATGCAGAGGTATTCAGAACCACTGGCTTCCTTTGAAAAACAATTCCCTCTTACAGTTCACATCAGAATTCTGTGATCCAGTCTCAAAAGCAAGCTGAGAAACGGTCAGTGCCTGATAAGTGCATGAATTAAATTTCCCTTCATTTGGCCACTGTCACTGTTATAGAGCACTCGTGTTTTCTGTATGTGTTGATAAACATCAAAAAATGCTAAACAAGTCACCACACACTAAACCCTACCATAGAGAAGAATTAGTATGTTTTCTTTACCCTGAAGCTGTAGACTTCAACACAACAGCCATGAGTTATGAAAGTCTTGAATATGGAAAGATGTGGGTGTTGCCTCTCAAATGACTGCTACATTTTCAAGAGGCTTTGCTATATGTTTTATAGGAGATATACAGTATGATATAGGAGATATACAGTGTAAGTATGAGCATCTGTGTGTGTGTCAGCGCATTTACACACTCCTATACCCTTACACTCAAATACTTTATCATAATTAACACTCATTATTCAGCAAATTATCCAAATCAGTGACTAGACAAAGCCTGCCAGCTTGGAGAGCAAATCGTGTCATCTGCAAATGTAATGCAAATTTTACATTCCAGATGAAGAATTTGCCAAGCCTGAGAACTGTCACATTCAGACGCACTCCATCAGTGCAGGAAGATGACCCAAAACTATATAGCAGGTTTCCTTCCTTCAGTCAATCTGACACGGGTGTTAAACCACACATCCAGGAGCTACTGCAGCTCTGTGCCCCAGGAGCTTCCTTGCTTCTACCACTCTGGGTACCTGGGGCCACGTGTGGCTGACTACACAAAAAGAGACAATATCTGGGACACATAGGTCCTCCTACCAGATGAATCCAGACCAACAGATCAGTTTGAAAAGAAGGCTTTGCCTGGGATTCAAGTTACAGTGTTATTTTCTTAGTGAATAAAGCAACACGGTACACAGGGTCATTTAGCCTATGCAACGTCTGTACAATTTGGCATAGGGAAAAAAAAAATAACAAATAACAATTTAATTATAAGAGCCATTATCACACTGTCTACAAAGTCAAAAATGAGCAAGTGAAGAGGGAATAAAATGATTGGATTTGAAACAAGAGACAGCCAGTGCTGTCTTTATTTACCAAACTCGTGCAAAGATCAAATGAAAATAAGAGTGAACTTTCTTCCTCCGACAACTTCTGAGTCTGCATCAAGTACCCATTAGGAAAAGGGGGATCTAGCACAAGAAAACTAATTGGGGAAGGGGATATAAAGCAGCAAACTATACCAGAGAAAATCAGAGACAAACTGTTCTCCACTTTCCACCAGATTTGGAGCTGGAAAAAGAATATTTTGAGCACTGGAGAGAATAAATGTCAGCTGCTGTCATTGCAGCTTGGTAAACACATGTTGATCTTCTCATATTTTATGCAGCTGAAATCAATTTCAGCCATTTTGAGCTAATGCACAGGGAGATAGGTGCTGTGCCTTCTAATTAGAACGCTGCTTATTGCAGCACCAAACTATGAACCATCTGAAAAATTAAACTAATGCTGCTTTATCTTGTCCTGTGAAATAAACATTTTAAACATCTAATGTGAGAACAGGATTTTTCTTTTCGAGAAGCAGAACATAGCGTGAGAAAACAATGTGACCTCCAATATTAATGGCTAATGAACATCAATGAAAGGGAAGTATTTCCACAGCATGTACTTTCTGCTTCAAGGCCAGAGAATACTGTGAGGTCAAGCTGTACTCTAGAAAAGAGAGCCAAAAGCAGATCAACAGCAGTGTATTTAGCCATTAATGCGAAGTACTTTTGCCGAGCTAAAAGATGAAGCTTGCACTAACTTCTAGAAAAGTGAAAGTTCCTCACCCTTAGGCTTTACGTAGCAGGCTGTCCTTAAATGTATTAAACAACTTATCTATATACTTGGCATCTAGCAACAGAAAATTAACGTAAAAGAAAGATATTGGAAGATGGTGGATTAAACATATTAACTAAAGCAAAACAGACCTGTACTCCTCCTACTGATTATACTCCAAGAATTACTTACAAAGTAACATTACTAATCCAGACTGATAACACCACCTTCTCTCACTCACATTTTCAGTGCTGTAAGAAGGCTGGAAGGTAAACATCACAAAGCATCTCAGCAATTGATTAGGGCAGCTGATGTACCATATATGTACAAAGAATTACATAAGAAATGGCAGGAACTGAAAATTTGCTGTATATAAACTCCTTGAAGTATACTTCTCTTTGTGTTCAAAAAGAAACAACCACAGTGTTTGAAGTTCAACAAAAAAAAAAAAAATCAGGCTAATTAATGCATCTATAAAACCTCAGTTTCCAGCTTAAAAATAAAGAGCATTTGAAAAACAGGCCACTAATACTCTTCAACTAGTTTTATGTGGTTTCAGAAGCAGCAGAGACGCACTGTAGTATATTATTTAAGTAATGTCATTTCTCAGTTCAGAAACAGAGCATTTGAAAATTAGGCAGCTCATTAGACAGCTTCCAGAACCTGGAAAACTTGTACATGAAAAGCATATAACCACAAGTTTACTGAGATGAACATACATGCTCATTAGTGAAAAATAAATAATTTAATTAAACAACATGTCTCTAATTTGTCCTGGATAGTTAATCTCCTACAATACATGAATTAATGCCTTGGACAACAACTCTGCCCTCCTGCTTATTAAATCACTTTGCAGTGCTAGGAAGGTCTGGAATCCTTTCTAGGTACATCAGGATGCACAAGGTGCTTGAAAGCTGCATTTAGCATCCTGAGAGCACTTGGTTTTGCAGGTGTTCAAACAAAGCCACATTACTCAAAGGCAGGCTAACAGGTGCCAAAGGCAGGTTAGGGTGGAAAGGGGGATGGCCAGAGGAGACAGAAAAGATGCACTGAACTTCAGTGGAGCCTAAGCAGCCTCTTCTCATCCCACCCACCTCCTCCAGGATGCCTGCCTCTCCCCAAAAACCTCTCAGGTGTGGGGTTCTCACACAGCCTCCCCACAGGCAACTAGAATGGGAGTATCTTTCTCCACAACCTCCTGTAGCAGCTCCTATTACCATACCACACCTCTCACACAACCAACTCAACATAACAGAGCTTGCCAAAGGAGCCCAGCTTTCCTTCCCCTCCTGCCATCGTGCTCCCTGAGGCCACATCCTCCAACCACTTCCTCCAAGGCAGTTTAAATCATAGAATCATAGGGGTTGGAAGGGACCTCAAGAGATAATCGAGTCCAGCTCCCCCACAAAAGCAGGTTCCCTACACCAGGTCACACAGGTAGGCGGCCAGGCGGGTCTTGAATATCTCCAGAGAAGGAGATTCCACAACCCCCCTGGGCAGCCTGTGCCAGTGCTCTGTCACCCTCACCGTAAGGAAGTTCTTGTGCACACTCGTGTGGAACCTCCTGCGCTGCAATTTCTGTCTGTTCCCCCTTGTCCTGTCTCCACACCCTGCTGAAAAGAGTCTGGCCTCGCCACTTTGTCACCCACAACTTAGATATTTATAAACTTGGATCAGGTCCCCTCTCAGTCTTCTTTTCTCAAGGCTAAAGAGACCCAGTTCACTTAGCCTTTCTTCATAGGTGAGATCCTCCAGGCCCTTCACCATCTTTGTGGCCCTCCACTGGACTCTTTCCAAGAGATCCCTGTCTTTTTTATACTGGGGAACCCAGAACTGGACAAGGTACTCCAGATGAGGCTTCACCAGGGCAGAGTAGAGGGGGAGGATCACCTCCCTTGACCTGCTGGCCACGCTCTTTTTAATGCACTCCAGAATGCCATTGGCCCTCTTGGCCACCAGGGCAGAGTAGAGGGGGAGGATCACCTCCCTTGACCTGCTGGCCACGCTCTTTTTAATGCACTCCAGAATGCCATTGGCCCTCTTGGCCACCAGGGCACACTGCTGGCTCATGGTCAACCTGTCATCCACCAGGACACCCAGGTCCCTCTCTACAGAGCTCCTCTCCAGCAGCTCATCCCCCAGCCTGTACTAGCGCATGCAATTATTCCTCCCTAGGTGCAAGACTCTACACTTGCTTTTGTTAAACACCAGCAGGAAAAGAAATATACCAACAATCAGTCTTCTGCTGGCCTCAGTCCCTGGAGTAGCTCACCGTGGTGTAAGATGCATGTAGAGCTTTATAGGGAAGAAGGTGAGAGAAGGGAAAAAAAACACAAGACGGTAAAGATCAGATCTCACAGCCTTGTGAGGCCTCCTGGCATTGGCTGTTACACCAGGTTAACCACACGATGGAAGTGCACTCCTGCAGCCCATGAAAGTGCTGGGGCCTGCTCCTACCTGTTCTCCACATTCTCAGCTCCTCCATATGCTTTCTGATTTTGTGGGGCTTTAGGTTGGTTGTTCTCTTTTATGTGTGCATGAGTGTTTTCGGTTGTGTTTTTTTAAGCCACAGTAAAGCGCATTCCCCAATTACTATAAAATCTGTAGTAAAGTTATCTGCATTTGGGGGGAAAAAATAATAAAGTCACAATCCACAGCAATCCTGGAGAGTGGGGGCTGAGGCTCGCCCTGAGAAAGAATACCTTCCTAGTCACAGTGTTTCCAAATGTAGCCAGAGCACAGGAAATCAGGGACCTCCTTATTTCTTGTTCCAGTGCCAGAGATCCCCACCCCAGAGAAGGGTAGATTCAAGAAGTGACTAATAAAAAAAAAAAAGAAAACAGAAAAAAAAGTTCTCTGTTTTAATGCTGAAGTGAATTCTTCCTTTTTCTTCCCTCAGAGCAGCCACACAGATTACAACACACCAATTAATTCAGGCAGCATTATGGAGCAAATAAACTCCTACGTAGACAACAGTGCAAGTTCATCTTCGCATAAAGCTCAGCCAGCCTGGAACAATTGCTTCAATACATTCATGAAAAATAAGCCCTCCTTCCGTGCAGTAATCATTAACTTTCTTTCTTCAGTTTCTTCCGTCTTCTGCCCTCTGCCACTCCTCCCCTATTACCCACTCCAGCCCCTATTCACCCTGCCCTCAGAGTGGAGTTATGAAGTACAGAACATTCCCCTCATGCAGTTCTTCTCCATCCCTCTTGACTCTCTGCCCTGGCAGAGGAAAACTGTGCCCCTTGTAAATATCACAGGCAGCATACAATGCAGAATGCACACTGAAAACCCAGGCAGGTAGCCAACCTAATAGAAAGTTGTCTGCTTCTTTCCCCTAGGAAAAGAAAAAAAAAATATATATATATATACACACACACACACATTTATATATTCAAAGATAAAAAACAAATGTTTTGGTTAAGATCACCTGAGGTTTTCAGCCCATTAAAAATAAATAAATAAAAACAAGAAAAGCAGATACCTTTAAAGCATGACTTCGATCAGTAACTTCAGTCAAAACACTTATGAGTGAATGTTGATCACTTCTGCCTGAATACATTAACTGCACTTGGACTTGATTAGTCACATCACACATTCCAAACGAGTGACACTTGTCTTTTCCAAAGTTGGAACAGCTGAAGCACTGCAACCCACTACACACTGAGCCACTGAGCAAAGTGCCCACATCTTGCTACAGCAGATGAGACATTAAAGGTACTGCTAGTAACTTTTTGTGGGAATAAAGGAGTAATGCCACAAGTAAAGACAAATCTGAACTTCAGCACCTTCTGGGCTTCTGTGCAGCTGTCACCTCCCCGCTCTTGAGGTTCATGTTGTAATATGGATGCATCAAGAAAACCAAGGTTGTAATAGTCTAATTTACAGCAGGTCCAAGTCAGTGCTGTTGTTCAGTCTTTCAGATTGATATCAGACATCTCAGCACTAGCAGTTTTTTCCTCAGTTCTCCTCTGCTCTATTCAGTCAAAGACAGAGTTCAAGTGAAATAACACACCTTGGATTTGTAACATGACTGGTTTATTCTACACTGTTGATGCAACCACTAACACTTCAGGGAACATTCACAGCCACAGTACAATGGGCGTTTTGCTCTCTAAAATACAAGCACTGTAAAATATAGAGCAACACAATCACAAATTCAAGAGTAGAAACTTACAATAAAATGGAAAATCCAGTCCACCCCTCTGCCCCCCATAAAAAAAGAAAAAAAAAAAAAACACCAACACAAAAAGTACATACACAAAAATCAAATTCTGAAGAGCACAGGAGAAACTTCCCTGACTTTTCTGGTTGTTAATGAAAAATCACCAAGCAGTTTCCATCAACTGACATATACATGCCTTTTGTATTTATTGATATCTTCAAAAGAAAAAAAAAAAAATCAATCTAAACCCGAAGTACCACTGAGAATGAGAAGATCAGAAAAGGATTCCTTTTTAAAACTTCCGCTTACAGTCAAACATTCCCTCTCTCCACCATCTTTCTTTTCCTCAGTACAAATCTTCCTTTTACCATTGATTGCCAAAATCCTGCAAGGTACCTCATCTTTTCAAACTCCCTAAACTAAAAACAGTACCTGACAATTCCCCTCACTAAATTCACAATAATTAAAATGAAATCTTGTGTTGTAGCCCCTGATCATAATAACAGAATTGAAGAAGAAAATAAAGTATTTTATACAAAGCCATAAAGTCTTAAAACAGTTGTGAAAACAGCCAAGTCAATCACCATTTCTAACAAGATTTCTAACAAGCTAGATCCTGATTTAGGTAGGAGGCAATTTTAAGTTCTGGAGTACTTTATTTTTCCAGTTCAAATGTACTTTCATACACATATAAACTTTCGGCATTGCTGAATTCACTGAGACTTGAGCACGCAATTAATTATTAAAATTTATACTGTTGGTACTGTTGTTTACTTCATTTCAAGTCAATGGAATAATTACCAGAAACAGAGTGTCACAGATTCTTTTCAAAGTCTTCATATAACATTCCTTCAAAACCTGTACAATCTTTTGAGTTCAAAAATGTCTCCAAGGTACTTCAGAAAAACTTCACGATTACTCATGATTATTAAAAGTAGCTTAAAGTAGAGTTTCATATTATCAGAAGTCCCTTCTTGTTCCCTATAACATTTCAAACTCTGATATTTTACAAGCACCAAAAGTTTCCATCTTGCTTTAGAATCAAATAGGATATATGCAAGCAGTCTTGAAAATGACTAATTTTGTGTACATGTGAATGGTCTCAACCTTTTTAACAGAGCTACTTGAGCATGACACTGTTAAAACAAAACCACTTTTCCCTTTTTCACATTCAATTTTTTTGCATCCTTCCCAGACAATGGCTTATTTTATAAGTGATGTTAGTTCCAGCATGATTTTACTTCATCCCATCAGTCAGATACCCAGCTATGATACACTGACGTAACATGAAAATGCTGTCAAGAATAGCAAAAGACCCCTTCTCTGCCATATTACCAGCAGAGCTGAGAACATATATTTTCCCTTCATTATTTCAGGTAATGGTTTATATTTTCTACAAACAGCTTGTTGCATTTCCATAATGACCTAGAATGTTATAAAATATGGAAAGATACCCTCATTTTGCATTTCTGTAATGTTTTAGGAATATCCCTCAATTTAACTGAAATTTCTCACATGAATCTTTCAGACTGATAACAAAATAAGCAGGTTTCTAAAAACCTGGGAGAATTTCATGAGGTTCAACAAAGCCAAGTGCAGTCTTGCACCTGGATCACAGCAACCCTCACTATCGGTACAAGTTGGAGGACAAAAGGATTGAGCACAGCCCTGACAAAAACAAGTACCTGGGAGTACTGGTGGATGGGAAGCTGGACATGAGGCAGGAATGTGTTCTTGCAGCCCAGAAAGCTAATCGTATCCTGAGCTGCATGAGAAGCGTGGCCAGCAGGGCAAGAGCAGTGATCCTGCTGATGAGGCCTCACCTGAAGTACTGCATCCAGATGTGGTGTCCTCAGTACAGGAAAGTCATGGACCTGTTGGAGCACATCCAGAGGAGAGCTACAGAAATGATCAAAGGGATGGGACACTTTGCCTGGGACAACGGGCTGAGAGAGCCAGAGCTGTTCAGCATGGAGAAGAAAAGGCTCCAAGCAGGCATAAAAGCAGCCTGTCAGTATCTAAAGGGGGGCTACAAAAAGAAGGGGACAGACTCTTCAGCAGTTCTGTGGTGACAGAATAAGGGGAAACAATTTCAAAGTAAAAGAGAGGAGATTTATATCGGATATAAGAAGTATTTTACAATAATAGAGGTGAGGCACTGTCACAGGCTGCTCAGAGAAGCTGTGAATGCCCCATCCCTGAAAGTGTTGAAAACCAAATAGGATGGGGCCCTGGGCAGCCTGAGCTGGTGGACAGCAGCCCTGGGCAGGAGGGTTGGAAACAGATGATCTTCAAGGTGCCTTCCAACCCACACCATTCTATGATTCTGTACAACTTCTCAAACCGTGTGAGAACATTAATGATCAAATTGACTTAGAAGCACACATACAAAGCATTAGAACTGGTTGTGATTATAAAAGAAATGATTCCCACATTCCTGATTCAACCCTGTCGCTGAGGGCTTGACACCACAGAAGAAAGATCTCAAAAATTATACTGCACATGCCATGATTGTTCTGAATCAGAGCACTTAATTTCTAAGTTGTCATTCTATCCTCTTCCGTAATTATTAGGGAAAGAAGAATAAAAATATTACCCGTGGACTTTGGGTTTTTAATTTTTTCCTTCTCAAATACTTCAAGAAATAAGGTTGCCTCGTGTCACATCACAGTGCTTAAAGCACTGTATCTAAGCAAACAGTATTTAGAGAACATACATATTTAGAAGAGTTGCATCATCATTCACTGGCAACCTGACAAGTTTACAGCAGTCCATAACATAAGGAGTGTTTTTAATAAATCTCTAAACTGCTGAAGCTGTTATACCATAGAATATTACTAACACCATAACCACTAAAGCACATATCTTTATTATGTGTCAGCTAACAAAATGGACGAATAATAAAATATAAGATAAAGCTTTCATATTAATATGAATAGATAAATGTTTCACTAAATGTAGCACAGAAAGAAAGGTGAAATGAATTTACGGTTACTTGAATTATCATCCAACATAATAAAATCCTTTTTAGGATTAAATTACCTACTTTGAACATAAAATAAATAAATAAATAAATAAATAAAAGATAATCATAGGGTTTCTTACTGACACATTCTTTTGTAAATACTGAAAGTAACTTACAAGCTATGATATTGCCATTCCAAAGAGCACTGATAAAAAGTATTCCAATAATAGTACATAATATCGCTTCAGTAACTTATGTATACTTTTAAGTGAGTCTCCCTTAAGGCGTTTTTACAAACACCACAGCAAACTAGCACAGTGATAAGGAAACTCAAGAGCAAAGAAAGAGATTCTGACAAACCGACAACAAACATCCTGAAATCTCCCAATATTGCCCTGAAAAAAGTCAAATAACAAACAAACTAAACCATCTTGGAATATAAAACCTGGAAAACATACCTATTCTTGGCCACATACAAACAACTAGACCACAAAGCCAAGCAATCCTGATCACTATAAAAGCAGGGCCTCACACCCACAGACTACAAACACACCTTCTGACTTCATAGATTTTTAGGAGCAGACCTTTCACCCCAGCTTGATAAGACAGCTAAAGACAGGAGGCCTGTGGAGAACAGGAGGCGAGAGCAGGGCTGCAAAGGCTACAGAATTAGACCAAAAGCATAAGAACGAGACTCAAACTTTGTACTGATTTGTTTCACTTTTATAAGCAGTGAAGACCCAGAAGCACAACTGTTTGAGAAGGCAGCAAGTCATTCTACCTGACCAGGGATGGCTAGCTATACAGAGACAAGCACAAAACATGACAATATTAGATTTACCTCCTTCAATGAAAAAGGACCCTGTGAGGGTCCCTATCTCCATCTCACAGGGAAAGATCTTGCAGGAGTTTAGGGTTGCTCTGTCATTAAGCTGATCTCATGGAGCACAGCAGGAATATGTCTACTCACAACCACTTTCTGTATGAACTTTCTATTCAACAATAATAACAGTAATGCAAAACCTGAGATCCAGTTATGCTAAATTTACCTACCACCTATCACAGATTAGCATTACTGTTAACAATGGCCCCAATCTAAAGGGTCGCTGTCACCACTCATGAGGGCAGTACCTGGATAGATGCGTGAAAGTTTTGTATTGTTGTGAAAGTTCTGAAACTGAATCTCAACGGGCATCACCAGAAGAGCTGCGGCTGATTTTCTAATCAAATATACATTCCACGAATACAGGGTTTAAACTTTTGCCGACACCTGTTCACTGTTCCAGCCTATTGTTCCATGGTTCACCTGTCCCGTATAGACCAGATTCCTGACACTGTGCCGTTTGCCAGGTTTACCTAGGTCTGAACATACTCCCTTTAACGCTGGGCAGGGCAGCAGCATTCCTCCACTCCTCATACCTGCAGAAAAAAATCACAGCTCCATATTTACGCTCTTTCTACTCCTTCTCCAAACAGCTGCTAAAAGCAAATAAGAGAGAACACTGCACAAGGCAGACTCCTGATCCAAACTAATCCATCAATTTTTGTGTGCACTTTATCTATCCTACTAATCCTCCTCTCTAAATTACAGATGCTATTGCACTGGACATACTTATGCAGCCCACACTACAAAAATATTCACCTGCTTCATGCAGCTGCACGTGATCCATTAAGACCTGGCAATCATTTTCTATATATGGACATTCATTACAAGAGCAGGTTGTTACAACTTTTTTTTCCCAGAGAACAGCCCCACAAAATTTATATCAAGACAATTATTGCCAACTATTTACTAGATGAGTGGAGAATTCTGTGTGAGAATTTTCAAAACCAAGCTTCCTGCCCGCAGCAGGGTGGTTGGAGCTTGATGACCTTTCAGGTCTCTTCCAACCTAAGCCATTCTGTGAGCCTATGAATTTCTGAAAAGGGGAAGGGAGAGAAGCTATGTCAATGAAAGTGCAAACAGTATTTCTAAGCAATGCTTTTGTTTTCAATGCCACGATGGACATCTCCAGTCTTTGCAAATCAATAGAAATTTCATCATGAACATCTCTATTAGATGTATGGAATACAACATGACGGATCCATAACGGCAAAAATAACAAGGGAACCTCCCTCTCCTCCTAGAGGCATACAGGTACAAGCCACTGCCCTTTGCAGATGATATCCATCATATAACCGATTTGGCTTCCTTACGTTTCTGAACACATCCCTCCACAGCAACCGTGGACGAGTGCTGAAGGAGCTGCAGAAGTGAGAGTCTCTAAGCAAGGTAACACATGGAAAACTGCACCAATTATTAAAACACAACAAACTAATGCTACACCAAATTTTCCATCTGGTAGGCATTATTTAAGAGTCCATGCTCCATCTTGGGGTTATTCTAGGTAAGAGCTCTTGGACACTAAGTGAACAAGGAAAAATTTAAATTCTCACCATTTATATTATAATTACGTGACAGCATTAAGAAGTATCCCTTTGCAGTGCCATGCATTACATGCCTCTGTCACTGCCTGCGGAATCAAGGCCACTGGTTTCAACACTAAGAGCTGACTTGCAACCTCAAAAGAGAAAATGTGAATGCACAGCAAAATAGAAAGAAGGAGACTGTAAGTCTTGAAAACATTCAGTACCAGCCAAGTCTGAAACAAATTTCTATAGGTACTCTGTCTGAAGATCACCTTTCTCAGTTAAATACTGTTTGTTGTATCAGAGCTTTCTTTCAGAAAGGCCTTTCTTCCAACAGCTAAGTGAGAGTTGGTGCTTTCAACCTGGACACACCGAGGTATTACAAACAGGGTTTACAGTGAAGCCCACCTGCTCCACAAAGCTCTTGTGAAACTGGAACAGATAACTAGCTGTTACCTAGGAAACTGCAAGTAAAGTCCTGTGTAAACTATTAGGTTGTTTAACAACCAGAAAATTAGAAACGAAAAGAGTAGCTTGGTACAGAAATGATTTACTGCGATCTACAAGCAAACTTGATCTCTGAGTGCTTTACATCCTCGATTCCAGTGAAGCTGGACACAGGCTTTGAAACTCATGGTTTCATTTCAGAAGAACTTTCAGATCCTTCTGGAGAAATGCCATGATCTGCCCATAATTATTTAAACACAAACCTCAGCATTGGCAGAGTTCGTGCCCTCAGGCACGCAGAAAGCTACAGCCTTTGCACACCAAGAAAGACCAAGTCCTACCATGTGTACAAAAAAACTGCCAGGTACCTCGCTCAGTAACATTTCCAAGCAGCATATTCCTTTGACTTAACTCAAGCATGACAACTATGAGACATGAAGATCCAGGAGCTTCTCTAAAATACAGCTTACAAACAAACATGAGAGCTCAAGCATTCAATTATCTAGAAATAAACAGCACACTACGTGCCCTGCTCCTTGTCTGTTCTCACATATTTTCCCCTCCTTCAAGTTTGCACTGTAGTTACAGCTCTGGCGGTGTCAGCTGGGAGCACGGACAGGGAACGCCATGCAGGCTGAAGTGATCCAGCCTGCACCTCACGTCAGATCGCTCGGAGCAGGGTGAGACGATGATGTGCTTGAACAAGAGCAGCTGCTCTGCCCTGGCAGGGTCAAGAACAGAGCTGTAATCACAGCCAGGTGCAGCAAAGGGAATTGGGGGATAATGGCTCTGTTTGTACCTGTGGCATTCGGTGACTTCCAGCCGTGCAGTATTTGTTTCTAAGGACCATCCATCACTGTGACACTCTCCCACCTGAGCAGTACCAGAGCAAGCGGCAGCTTTGCCTTTCCTCATCAAGGCCCTTCCTTTTGCGTAACACCCGCTTTCATTCCGTGCCTCGCAGACAGCAAGGGCCGCGGTAACTATGGTGTACCAACACAAAATCATAAGAATTCAGAGCACTCCTGGTTACCGCGATCGAAGCTAAATCCTTTAGGAAGATTATCCACACCAAAACCCTGAAAAAAATCCCACAGCTCGAGCACTTTTATACCACATCTCCCAGGCGAAGCGTGGTTTAGCCCTCCAGTAGCCCTAAACCCTGAGGATCGGGCTAACGGGGGCTGTGCCCCTTCACCCCTGTGGGCAGCGCGGGGCCTGGCAACTCGCAACAGTACAGACACGGACCGCAACTCCGAGGCCGCTCGGTGAAGACGTATTCGAGAGAACACGTCTACCCTCACCGATCAGCAGCGAGAAGCACATGCCCTGCGCGCAGGGGATCCACTCGCTCCCCAGCGTTCACCGTGCGAAAAAGAGGGGCAGCGCTCATCATCTGCCGATGATTTCACCGCCTCTCTAAAAATACCGTCGTGGAGGAGCCGCGCTCAGCGCGGAGTTGTGCCCCTCCCAGCCCACCCCTCGCCCCGGCGCTGTCCCCCTGCCCGCGACCGCGACCGCGGCCCCGGTGCCGGCTCCCTCCGCCGCTCCCCGCGCTCGCAACACTTCTGGCCGCTCCTTCTCGGCGGCTCTCCCGGGCGGGCACGGCTCCCTCCCGCCTGCCCGCGGAGGGCGATGAGCCGTCCCGAGCGGAGCGGCGCCGGCAGTCTCCCCGCCCGAGCCGCCCCCTCGCCCCGCTGCCGGGGAAGTTGGGCTCGCATCACCGGCGGACACCTACCCGGAGAGCTTCCCAAGCTTCACAAAGCTAAACACATCCATCCATGCGGCCGGCCGCTCCGCCCGTCGCTCAATCCCTCACTCCAGCAGCGGCGGCGGCAGCTCCATGTCGGGAGAAGGTTGCGTCCAGCAGCGGCAAACAGCCCTCTCACGGGCAGCAGCCGGCGGCGGCACAGGCTGCTACCCCCCTCCGGCGGGGAGCTGGGCTTGCAGCATCTCGCAGGAGCGGCGTTCAGCCGCACGCAGCCCTCCTCCTTTTCCTCCTCCTCCTCCTCCTCCGCCTGCCCGGCCCCCTCCCCGGCTAACTCAGGACACGGGGGCTGCGCGGCCGGAGGATCGCCGTCCGCCTGTGCCCCCGCCGCCTCTGTGTCGCGGCTCAGGAGGAGCGCGGCGGTGTACGGAGGGTGGGGAAGAGGGAGTTTCTCCTCACGCCGCTCCCGTGGGGGAGCGGAGGGCGCAGGCGGCCGCTGCCCGGCCGAGCGCCGCCCGCTGGATGCTGCTGGAGGCGGCGCCGCGGGAACGGGCCGGGCCCCGGGGAGTCGCTGCGCGTCGCCGCGGTGCTCCCCCACTCGCTGTCTCGGCCCCCGCGCTTCTCTCGGGGCCGGTGGCACGCGTGAGGGGAAGAGGGGTCGGGCGGCCCCGGGGAGTGGGAGAAGGATCCCCCGCAGCTGGCAAGAAGGCTGCAGCTTGGAGTGCTTTTCCGAAATCGGAAACTGTGGAAAGCAGGCAGCTCTCTCTGCCCCAGTGAGCCTCCCTGAGTGACCACACCACGCCAGGGTGGGGAAGGGCCCGCTGGGTGTCAAGGATGGGCGCTGAGCGGCAGCAGGGCGTACATACATCCACCAGCCTGGCTGGCAAGCAGCCTGTGGCAGACCTCTGTCTCTAAAGAGATCTGGAGAAATGGAGTCACAGAATCACAGAGCCATGGGAGCTGGAATTAACCTATGGAGATCACTTAGTCCACACCCCCTGCTAAAGCAGGTTTTCCTGCAGCAGGGAGTCCTCTTGATCAAACAAGTCCAGGCCAATTCACAGCAGCGTAAGTGCCCTTCATCTTATGTTTCACAGATGAATGGTGTGTCCTGATGCACGAGCAGTGCAGACGCAGTGCTTTACACTTTTGCCCTGTATCAGACTTACAAACAGGCTCTTGAGTAAGTTTGCTTTCCACGAGCTTCCTTTGAGTGAGCAGGACAGGAAGGTGGTGGAATTCAGACTCATCTCCGTGCAGCACTGCAGCACAATGCACGGGAATACATTTTCTACCAATCCAGTTATTTTATTTGTGTCTTTGCTAAATGGGTTGATAAGCCCTTTGCTTCCTGCCTTTGCATTATTTTTTTCTCTTTTGTGGGCCTGAGCCTACGCTGTCCCGCCACGCCTGACATGAGCAGAGAGCCAAACAAGCAGGCTCTAGCAGCCAGCTGAAAAACAATGCATTTTTTAAAATATTAAAACTCGTATTGATAGGAGAGCAAAAAAGAACAGGCAGTACGAACACTCACTGTGAACTGAGTCTCAAACTATTCTTTAAAACAATAATAAGAGAGAATGATTGATCATCTATTTGCACGGAGAGAACATTGAGCCACCAGCTGCACAACACTCGCTGGCCTACCACAGGCCTAAATGGTTTGGGCTTATTCAGAAAAGCCCTGTGAAGTGTTTTATGTTACTGTATCATAATATTTACATGGTTCTCACATGTAACTATATTTATTTACTGTTATGCCACATTTTTTAAAAGCAAAGAACCTGTGCCTGTCATTCACGTTGCTGGGTTGACTGGTAGAAGTTACAAGGATAACAGTTTCATCTGGTTAGAAACTGGTTTATTTATAAAAGCTGTCATTATTTATAGATCGAGGAGACAGGCCAAGATCTTACAAAGCTAACTGGAGCCGATATACCATATATAAAATTAAGCGCATATGTCTTGTATCAGACAAGGCCCCAGTCCTGAGTACTTTGTGCTGCAAGATTGCTCCCATAAAGGTGCCTTAAAGCACAGGAGTGAGAGCCAGAGAAATGGAAGAGGTGCTAAGTGGTCTCTGTAACTTCTGTGGTTTCCAGGTCTGTTGGTGAGAAGGTAAATATGGTCTTAGGATGTGTGACTGAGGTATTTCCAGTAAAGATGCATAGAAAAGCAGAAAGGTAATCAGAAATTCCACATTCAGCTCCTTCAAGCAGTACATTTGAGAACAAAGGAAAGCAGGTGCAGGAGAATGCTAAAAGAGACTTAAAGGTAGTGATGAGTCTGTCTTATGAGAAGAGACTGAAAGAGTTTAGCCTAGCAAAATGAAGACACAAAGCTGAAAAAATTGCTGTTTCTGGATATATCCATGTGGTAAGCGTAGGGTGTATACCCAAAATGATAGGGCTTTATGATAAGTCGTTAAAGCTTAAGAGAAGATTTCTTTTTCCTTTTCAGTCCAGAGAGTTAGATGAAGTATTGCTAAGTTTATAACCACTTCTATATTTTTGTTTTCCTCAGAAGCAGCTATTGCAACAGTAGAATTTTTCCAGAATGGCTGTGGAGACACTTTTGGAATAGCTGACATTCTGGGGGTCCATTAAGAGCAGTATCACAGGACATTAAATTTGAAGATGTGCAGTCATGAAAAGGCAAGCTGAATGCGTGTGTTTTTTGTTTATTTTTTCCACCAGTGCTAAGTACTGGCAACATTTTGGAGCTCTGTTATGCAGGAATTCAACATGGAGAAGGAGGCTGGTGTACCAGTGAGCATAATTCCTTTCATGGCTCTTTGGGTACCAGTGTCGCAGCAAGTGGATATGGAACCATATCTCAGCTGTAGGAAAAGGATAAAATTTGCAAGGTGGAGGACTCTGAGTGGTTGATACGTATTTTGGACTGGCTTTGGAGCCTTCATCTGTACATCAATATCATGTTCTGCTATTGTATCAAGTATCAACAAGATAGTCAGAAAGACAACAGTGAACTCACAGTGAGACCCAACTCTTGCATGTACACTTAGTTCTGCTACAGGATTCTTCTCAGGAACTTCCTAAATTTAGGGATCCAACACTAGCGAGTCATACCGTACACTTAGGGTGGACAGGCAGCTATCACTCCAATGCGTCTTCTTCTAGAAAAGAGAGATATAAATTGCCTTTTGCAGGTGCATTTTTTCACTGTCAGCTCCAATGAGAGGCACCCTAGATGCCTATCTTTGACTAAAGGCTTGTCTTCTCAACAGCTAAAGTTATGTGAGATAAAAAACCATTTGAAGGTGACAAAGGTAAGTGTAAATGCTGAATGAGAACAGACAGACAAAGACAGAAAAACAACGTGTATTTAGTATCTCAGTAACAAACCATAATTGAACATGAAATTCCTAATCTTAAACCAGGAATCTAACATCAACTCCTGGCTGAAATCTTAGCTGGCTTTTTTTAGAACAGAACAATAAGTACCTCCTTTTAAGGATGTTTTGTTACTATGTAGTATTATGATTTCATTGCTTTTGCTCAAACTAATTTAATTAGAACCCTTAATACTATTTTTTCTCATGTAATCATAACTATCCTACTGTAAATGGTAGGCCAGAAAAAGCCTTAGTTTCACAGAGTACATCACATCTGCATATTATGCTTTTCTACAGATGTCTTTGCCTCATTGCTGCCTGCTCTGAAGGAAATGTCTAACATATGCAGTGAGCACGGCAATATTATGTGATTTTAACTTAAATGCCCTAAAACCTATGAAAATACTCTAAAGGCCAAACTTTTTAACAGTCTGAGTTGCATTTGTCCCAGGGAAACTGCTACGAAGATTGAATGCAAATATATTTATGAACGGAGTGAACATGCAATTCTTTACGTGCTCCCAGGTTTCAGGATTTTTCATTTCTCCTTCTGAGACACTCAACACTCACCAGAATATGCTTTGAACTTTCCTATGCATTGCACTGCACAAGCATTCAGCCCTGCAGCTGCACCAGTAATGTCTATTTTATTATTTACAGGATGAGTACTCTGTTATTGTAGATGATTTAAATGAAACCAGGTAGAATACTATTCCAAAGATACTCATGAAACCTCTGAAAATGGCAAAGGTCTAGTTTTTCTTCTAGTAATTCTGAAGATCTCACAATTATTATTTTTTTCTCTCACATAAGTTGTACATTTAATTCTCTAGGGTTTTTTTCTCTAAGGCTGATCAAAACTTTTTTTTTTCTTTTTTTTTTTAATGTTTGAAACCTTAAAAAAGATACTTAAAAGTGCTGCATTTCAACCCTAAGGAGGACTTCAATTCATCAAGTTGTAATGACTTTCTACCTCCTGAGATAACAGCTGAAGGTTCCATGATGTTTCTGCAGTGCTTTATGGCATTGCTTATATCCAGACATCATACATGCATAGAAGAGTGCAACGATAAAATCTGTTGAGTAATGGATTGTTAATGTGTAGTCAGTGATTTTGAAGAAAGGCATCATTTTGGCACTGTAGTCAGGTGCTTCATGAATATTATTTGGAGAGGTATCTGTTTATGACTCTGTCATGTCCTCTTTTGTAGTACTCTTGGGCTAGTTGTATTTTAAACCATTAAATTCCTTCTTCAGCCTTGAATCTTATACACCTGCATCGTTTTTAGAATCCAGTTCTTGAGCCTAGTGATTACCTTATATTTACAGATCCCTATGAAATATAGCAACACCTACAGATTTTCTGTCCCCATTTATGGGTTATTGAGAAATCCCTCTGCTCACCTTGAATTTAAACGCACATTATTTTTGGCACCTTCACTGAATGGAGTTTTATCAGGCACACGTTTATTTTTTATTGACCCATGCAGTGTGTTAAGCACTACATGGCTTTGATATCGCCGTATGATTTAGTGAGGCAGACATGACACGTCACATACAAATGCAAAATTAAATCATAGGTGGTTGAAAATTTATATAAGAGCAGAGAAGACTTTCTAGGTTGTGAGTTAAGAATGAATAAATCCAAAAGCCTAAAAGGGCACTTCTGCATGGAATAAAATAAGTGCAAATCTTAGAACTGGGGGAACAATTGAACTGCTGAAGCTGTACACACGTAATCAAACATACCCAGGCAGGTTCACTGAAAAGACAGTTAACAATGACTACTGCTTGTTATCATGAATGGAAAACTCTTACAGCACATTAAACCAGATACTTAATTGTAGATTTTTTTACATGTAGCTATCCACAGATGAAATCAAGATAAGAGGTCGAACCTAAGGCAACACAGATTGTAATGTTTTCTGCTTCACTGAAGAAAGCAATGGCAATGCACTGCTTCTTTTAAAATAAAACGATCCTCATAAAATTAAAAAAAAAGATTGATTTGTTCATAATGGATACATATAAAATATTCAAAGCAGAATATGGAAAGGATGGAGTTATCTACAGTGGCTCTTTCGCTGACAAAAGGGCCAATTCAGGAGAGTGTCTAACACATGCATACAAGATCAGCTCTGTTCATGGCATCCCTCAGACTAATATGTAACTTGAAACAACTGCAAAGTGTGTGTTTAAGTGTTGTTTGAATAAACGTGATTTCACAAACCATAAGAAAATACATGAAGATGAATCAGTAAAAAAAAAGAAATGTGAAACGCAAACGCGCGCTCTTGAAGATATTCATGATAAAGGAAAATTGAGGGAAGTGTAAAATCTCACCCACCCTGTCTCAAGGCAAATCTGGAATCTACCAATAGTTGTTTTTTTGTTGTTTATTTTCCTCCATACTTTAACCAAAATAGCATGCAGACTGAAAATTTTGTGTCAGCTTCATGGAAAATGACAGAAGGAATTAAAAAAAACTCATTTGAACATTTAAAACGGAAAAGTCTTCCTTCCATTAACTGTTATGTTATTCAGTTTTAATGACCAAATATATGACTGATTTTTGATGCTCACCATATTCTAGTTTGCATTAAGAAATCATCGAAACAAAAGGAAAAAGACAGTTACGTGAGAAAGACAAGCGTGGGGAAACGGTTACTTCTGTTTGTGATCTGAACCTTAAAATCTCAAAAAACTTTTTTAATCACTGTTATTCACCACTACCACAATATGTTTTCAGTTATGGCTTATAAATTGGCCAGCTTGTCAACATACACACATAAAATACATAACTGTTTTCTCTGGCAGAATAGGACATGAGCATGAAACTCTGAGAAACATTGCAAACCTTTGTTCTGTGTGGGTTTCCCTGGGAAATATCTGCAACTATCTGAGTAAAAAGGGGGGGGGGGGAAGCAATTCCATGGGAGCAAAATAGTTTACATTCAGAAGGAAAAAATAAAAATAAAAATCATAATGAATAGAAACAGACGCGGTGTTCATATCTGGGTGCCAAAACCTAGTTTTCTCAGTCCATATTTAGGCACTTGCAGATAGGTGGCCTACTTGTCAGCAATACTAACATTCACAAACGAAAAAGAAATTGCCAGTTTCTCCTAAAACCCAAGCAGCTTACACAAAACTGCCTGAATATTTAGGGAGACAAACTTTAGTACCTATTTTTGAAGATTTCAGCCTCTCCCTTTAAAGATCACACACACCATATTTTATCCGCTAAAATGTGTCCTTTTGATCTTAATAGCAGAATTAATAAACCTAGATCCATTATGTGCAGGCTGTTAGGGAGCAGATAATTATTCTTAGCTGAAGCACATTGTAGTGCACTGAAGGTGCTACTCCTGACCAGAGCACAAACAGAAAGGACTGTGTTGGTTTTGGTGTAGCGGTGTGTATACAAGGTGTGTACAGTCAAGCAGACTACGCGACGTGCATTAAGAATGCTGATTTTTCTAGGTGGAAGCAAGGCTGCCAGTCTGCCTGCAGAATAAAATACAGCAAGGTAGTCACTTGTTCAGCATACTGAGTAACATGATAAGGAGTCTTCCGTGCTCAAGGCTTTTCTGATTATTCAGTGACCACTGGAAGGAAGCACTGGGGATTTTCATTTTGTTCAGGCTATGCAGTGCTTCTAGAACAGAAAGTAAATGCCCTAACGTAGCTTAGCTATTAGTACAGGAGCAGAATTACCATAGAGAGAAGGAATACAGAAAGAGCCATGAGAGCTTCAAAGCTGGAAGGGATGACAATATACTATAAAATTCACAAATGTTTCTTGGGAAGGTGCAGCTAATTCCAAGAAATGCACTACATCCAACAGAAGCATTATGTAAACACAACACAATTAAGAAATCTTTTATTTACTGTTTGTGGAACAAGAGAAGGCAATGACAGTATCTTCTACCATGATACAAGCACTCTTATAAAGGTATTCATCAAGAGAGAGCTCAGAAGAGGATACAGGAACAATCAACTTACCCTTTCCAAAGGTCAGTGAAAAATTCAAGAAGAGGCAGTCTCCAAATAGAGACCCCACTCCTTTGCCTACTAATCCTTAAATGAGAGCAAAGAGGGGTGGACTCTGGATCCACACCCATCTGGTAACCCAGGTGCATTGCTTGCATCTGAGCATACTGGGTTAGCCATGTCTTCTCACCTGATACTCCATCCTTGGTTCAGGCCATGATCTAGCAATCCCCATACTCTAAACCAAAAGCCTGGTGCTTTTGGTTAGGAGGTATTAGTAAACAAATTTTGTAATGCCCATCAGCAAGTGTGAGTGACACATGTGACGTGGATGCGTAATCTGCAGGTGAAGGTGCTTATGTCATGTCTCTGCTAACTAAAATCTGCCCAGATCATTAGGAAAGGAGATTGCCAGGCTGTGCTTCACATCTGTATTTCCTTTGTTGGCTATCAGTTTCAGTCAGGGTGGAATTGAAGGACTCCCATTGTCTCCATACCTTTCCTCAGACTTCTCTTAACCTACCCTTTGCAGCACTCCTGGTCCCAAAGCTGAAAGCAAGGGGGTCACCTTCAGAGCACTCTCAGGGGAAGGCCATTTACACAAGGAGCCCCAGCTGCACCCAGTGCAGCTTAGGTCGTGCCCTTCGGTCATACAAGTGACCGTTATGCACCTAGTGTCAACTGAGAGTCAAAGAGCCAATGTGCAGTGTAAGAACCATCAGTCTGTACAGATCAGCTTTCAGGGGAGAGACATTTTAGAGCACAATGCAAGATCACTTTCTTTGTGCTCCCTAGTAGAAACAGTCTTTAGAATTCACTGACATTTAATCATCTGCCTGGTATCACTCCTTTTCAGAGTAGTTATTTTGGTGCTGTGTGGGGGTTGTCACAGAAATGGTTGCCTAATTCTGATCTAAATTTTGTGAAGTGCACCCAGATCTTGCACTGAGAGGCATTTTACATCCAAAAGTAATAATGAAAGGAATTAAAAGCGATTCTGTTTCATAAAAGAGCAGTGACATACTTACCAGATATCCCTAGCTCTTTCAAAAAGAAACCTAGCACAGTTTTCACGAGGCTGGTGGAAAAATGTTCACACATCAATGCATACGTTCACATTGCCTGCCCTATCTCTTTAGTCTCAGTAGTTAGAGGTGAATGGACTTGCAGTAGGGTCCAATAAATCAGGACATAATCCATGTAAACTACAGGCATTGGTATTTTCAAATCACTGCCAGCCTTATAAAATGGCTGCGGTTCAGAACTATTTTGAAGCTTAGCAGACAGAAAAATACCAGTGAAACTGCCAAGAAGCTTGCTGCCTCTTGCAGCAAGGAACACAGATCTAAATGAGATTTTTCCTCTTGTGGAGAGGCAGTAAGGAAGGGGAGGTGAGGAAGGGATCTGCACACTTCATTCTCTCTGAAATGCGCTGTGGCTGTAGATTTAAATCAATCCCTTGAGTGCTTTAGGAATAGTTTTCAAGAAGATAGAGATGTTGTCCAGGTAACAGCTTCTTGTTTTTCTCTGTTGAGATTAGTACAACTATACGTTTACAATATTCCAATAGCATTTCTCCCAGGACAATTCCTTCAAAGTTTGATTTGTGCATGTCCACATTTTGTTATTTTACATAAGTAAACTTGTAAGTTTTACAGGTCTGTGAGATATTTGCCCACAGGATTAAAAGAGAAAATCCTAAAAAATCCTTAAGATTCCTTCTGAAAAGCTGAACACCACTTTTACTTCAGGATTTAGCTGGTAATTGATCTGACGGGCCAGGCTGCGTGTTTTTCAAAATTGGATGATCTCTCCTACTAGAGCTATGTTCTTTACTTCCCATGACAGAGCATAGCAAAGCAAATTATAGCCATAGCTGAAAAAGGTTGATCTTAGACTGTAGTATTTGATTTCTTTATGACACAGCAGAGTGACCTGCTTTTCTTAGGGAACATCTCGTTCAAACTTTTTGAATGCACAGCCTCATTCTGTTTGTACAATCTTACATAATGTTCAAAAAATCTAGTAGGTAAGGTAGGTAAATTTTGCAGACATAGAATCATAGAATGGTTTGAATTGGAAGGAGCACTTAAAAGCCATCTGATCCAACTCTCTTGCAATGAACGGGGACACTTACAGCTAGATCAGGTGCTCTGGTCTCTGTCCAACTTGACCTTGAATGTCTCCAAGGATGGGGAATCCCCAACTCTCTGGGCAACCTGTGCCAGTTCTTCACCACCTTCATTGCACATAATATTCTGCAATTTGAATATGTATTTCTAACAATTACTAACCATGATGCTTTACATTTTAAAATTTTAGTTTGTATAGTGACTTTTCTTTTTTAAAATTGTTTTTTTTTCTCATATTTACAACAGATCCCAAGTCCTTCTACAGCCCACAGGTTGATACTAATTCACAGTTTGCATAATGAATCTTGTTTTTTCAGTTTAAAACACTGAATAGAAATAATCTGCTGCTGTGACAATTAATTGGAACCATCATCAAGAAGTATGCAAGAGAAGGCAGATTCCAAGATTTTCAACATTCAGCAGCTTTTTGTGTATATGGTATGCTGTGCATCACTGTATGAAAAGTGCTTTTGATGATGGTTTGATCAACATATTTTTGTGTTTATCTGGAAATCCTTTCTTTTAAAAATGTGCCAAAACTCTACTGACTGAGCCAGAAATCAGCCATACACCTGTGACAGGCATTCAGTGCAGTCTCCATTCAGAGTTCCCCAAAGACAAGTGTAAAACCTCCACACTCATTTAAAAAACAAACAAACAAAAAACAAACAAACAAAAAAACCCTGAATGAAAAGTAAAACGTAAACACTGAAAATAAGCAGAAAATAAATTTTCTACAGAGGTCTTCCAAGAAGAAGTCCAGTGTGTCTTACTGAAGAAATTCTGTCCTTCACCTCCAAAGGCTGCTGAACTGCTCTCTCATCTCCACTGCAGACTTCCAAGCCAAGGATGAAATGCAGGTCCTACCTGCTCACTTCATCAGTCTATTTAACTTTCTTTCTCTGAAGACCCTCAGTGTCCCTAAAAGGAAGGAGCAGTCTCCCCTTCCACAGGAGGTACCTCTTAAAAGAACATGAAACATCCGTGGAAGAAATAAATCGGGTGCCAGCACAGGCTCATACAACATTTCTAAGCCAAGTTAGCCTCAGACTTTGCATACTAAACATTACAGTTTAAGATTTCCTCAGGAGATACTTTAAGAGATATGACGGCATTTGGTTTAACACTGCCTCAGGATGAAAATGGCTTAGCATAGTTTGAAAACGTGTCAAAAGATAGGGTTTTTTTCAAACATACTCTCTCCACTTGAATAATTATTCTTGTTATCCATCAGGTGAACTTGGTAATGCTGGCTATTCTCCAGAGCCCATTTCTCTTATGTTCCTGCCAGATGAATAGTCAAATTGTCAAAAAGCCATTGCAGTATGAAGATGAATTAGAGTCACACAGTAAGGGTCACAACAACCCACATCAACTTCCTGCTTAAAATGTTTGCTATACGTATATGAATAATGAACTCCACTTACCTGAAAGTCACCTCAAACTGTGGTTCTCTCCAGTTCCTTGCTAATCTGTGGAGACTGACTGCAGGCACTTGTTGAGGTCTGATGGGTATTCTGGAGGAATAGCATTGGGTCTCTGTCTCCCCAGCACCAGTTGTGCTCCCAAGTGGGATGCCTCAGCCAGTGCCTGTGCTGAGGTAAGCCTAGACCATTCCTCTGTTTGACAGTCAGCTGAAGAGTAAAAGAACAGCTGACTATCATCTTCTAAGCTGTGTTAAGAGACATACTCACTATGTATACAGGAGCTTCCATGTTTGAATCCACACAATCACATGGAATTTTACTTTCATTCCTCAGAGCAGCCTATCCTGCTAAAAGAGATCCTGAATCTTCTGGCACTTGTTCAGTATTGCACTGTTATCTAGTCTCCAGCTTGCTGTTACATCTCTGTCAGCATTTTGTCCATCTGGGTCCAACCCTCTACGGACTGATATGTTTTCTCTTCACATTTTCATTCCTACTTTTTGGCATTAAATACTTGTGGCTCTGTTTGCAAAGGAGTTAAAGCGTAGGGTAGTAGCGAGACTGCAACCATTTGAAGGCTAGACATATCTAGACAAACTGGAATGATTTGGCACAGAATTAAAAATCAAAACATCTCACCTCATGTAAACAGAAATACAGTTTTAAGGGTTAAGCTAAATACAGATGGAAGAGAAAAGAGGTCCTGAGGAGCTCCAGCAAGTTTATCAAGGTTAGTTCTTCCATTATAACTTAAGTGGCATGAAAAAATGTTCTATAAATGGGCTGTAGAGTTCGCAAGATCTCCAACCTGAAGAGTATACAGTCCGGTATTCTGAGTCAGGCAAAATATCCAGTGAAATCCAATAGAAATGCATATTAATAAAAGCTCATAATAAAGGATACCCAGGCACTAGCTATTAACACAGATTGTTTGTGTGTATGTACTGTAGCATGCATATCATGGATCAAAGCCGAAAACATTATGAGACTGACTTTAAACAAAAGGTTTTTAAAAGTTCTACATTCTAATTTGCTTCTCTTTTGGTCTCTGAGCTTTTAGAAAGCTTTGAGTTAATGCTTCCAAGCTTTTATCTGTAAACCCTAGGGCTGGAAACTTGCATTTAGTGGTATCAGTGCTTTCAGGTCATATTGTGAGATTAAAAATAAACAAGTCAGCTGGCAACCTTGGATGCAGTAACATGGATAAATTTGTATTTTGACCAGTTTGGCAAATATTGGATAAATCTCAGAACGCTTTCAGAATAGGGAAGCATTTCCCTTATTCCCTTTCAGCATGTCAGAAACAGAGCGGGTTAGTTCTCTGGTAAGTCAGTAAAGGAGTAAAGAACCTATTTCCCAAATATCCATTATGAATTGATCTAAATCTACCTGATGTATCTAGAAGAAATTTCCATGCACTCATCCATCTCTTCTCAGGCACAACTTAATTAAAAATCACCTAAAAATCTCATCTCTTTTGTCTCAAACTGTTCCTTCATGGTTCAGATACAGTAAAGGGGCTTGAAAATGGATGAATGTTTTACTGTGAATGTTAGTTATATTTAAGCCTATATGTAGTCACTTCTGCCCTTTCAGAAGAAGTTATGGAGACTTTTCAAATCTGAAGATCAGACTTTACGTTTATGTGAGGTAATGTATATATGGCCTTAGAGTAATCAGATAATTTTTGCTGTTCCTTTGGTATTAAAATATAGGGTCTAAGAGCTTTCCAGATAAAGCAGGAGTATGAGGAGAGTGGATGCTGCAGTTGGCAGACCTGGATATGACTCTTCTAAAAAAATCTCTTTGCCACCCTTATATAAGTACCACTTTATGAAATATGTCAATGAGCAGCCAATGTTGTATATACTGCAGCAGAGAGGCTTCTTGGACAACAGTTCTTTCTTTCCTTTACAATGTTATTACTGCGTGTCTATTCAATATTTCTGGAGAAGCTAACATTTTGACAGTGGTAGAAATGAGACAGTTCCTTAACAGGGTCTTATATCAAGCAGCTACTAGAACTTTCATAACCACTTTACGTTGAACTTATCAGAGAAAAAAGTATTCTAGTAATAGCACTGCTAATACCTCTGCTTTAGAAGCAAAGCAACTTGGGAAGCCTGGGCAGTCAGCAACTGATGTGCTGGATTAGACTCCAGATTCAGTATCCTCTCTCTGACAGTTTCAATGTCACACTTCAAAGGAACCCCTATAAGGGCAAATGGGACACACACAACCGCACACACACAGGTCTCATTCCAGTTCCTGAGCAAAGATGAACTTAAATCCTAAAACACGAGGCTTAACATCCCTTGCAATTATTTATTGCAATTATTTTTCTGTATATTTTAGATTTTCATGCAATTCATAAAGTCATCACCAGCACTCATTTATTCATTAGATGAATTTTTGTCAAAAATAATGCTTTGACTTATTGTATAAGGCTGGACACATAGTGCAGTGTTAAAATCACACCCAAGTTGCTCTGCAGAAATAAATAGGCACCATACTCTTCCCCTGTGGTCGTTTCTGAGCAGTAAATACGAGTATTAGCTACAGTAGGTTTGTATTGATCTTACCCAATGCAGGGGTAATAAAGCCATGGGTAACACTGATAGTACTTTCAAGCCACATTTATTCCATGTATTCAGGTTCATCCCATTCTGCACTTTCCCTACAAGATGTCAGATATAAACTATCCACAGACATAGTCTGATCTGCAATTTTTGTTTGCTTCACAATGGAATTCATAGGGTAGAGGAACAGGTACAAATTCTATTGTCAGTATTCTGCCAGTATCACTTCTCTGTCTTTTGCAAGAAATATGCTACTGCAGTTCTCTCAGAAATCTGAATTATGGCCCTCTCAGTGGGAAAACAGATAGACCTTAACACTATTTCGATGAGAAATCACTGAGTTAAGGGTCATTAGCCCAATGGTGCCGGTGCAGCTCAAAACACTCATGACCTCTTAAGAGAAAAGGAGAAATGATCAAGCTGAGCTTCACAGCATCCTACACAAAAGAATCACTGGGGCAGAAGAACAACTGATCATATTTTTGGTTTGGATATACTCCCACAAAGTGGAAAATGGAATGACTGGTAATTAGTGACAAGCATAAAAGGCAGAAGCAGGCTATGTTAGTGACGATCGTTCACAATCCATGAAAAAATCATCTATATATTGACAGTATAGTCCAAAGACACAAACCAGTGTCTAGTAGCATTTTAGAGAAATTTAGAAACCAGTGTAGAGAAATAACTACAATACTCTTAAAGAATTTTTAAAATTACAGTTTTGTAGTGATCTCTATAGAATGGTTGCCTAGTTACAGAGCAGAACCCTTGAAATGATAGAGAAAGTAGCAGTCATACATGTTTAACCCTTCCCAAATATCAGCAAATGGCTTGGCTTTTCTATAAATCAGGGTAATGCAAGCTTGTAGTCTAGTATCTAATAATATGCCTGAACTCACAGCATTTTACACAATTTTAGCCTGTTTTGAGTTAAAGCATCTATTTCTGGTTTTAAATTATTCATATCAGACCATAAGCAATCACTGTGCAGAGTGGAATCTGTCTGGCATAGATGTTTGACCACTGAGGTGGACACAGATTCAACAATTCAAGGAAAAGATAGAAATCAGGGTGTTTTTTTTTTATTTGTTTTGTTAACTACTGTAGATGGCTTCATGAGATAGCACTGTGGTGTTGAGAATGCTGTAGCACAAGGATTGTCTCAACACGATGGGAAGGTTAAAGTCAAAAGTATTTAATGTTACAAATTTAATATTACAAAATTATGCTACTATTCTGTAGTTGATTCTGGGACTCCAGTAATTTAGTGAGTAGAGATTTCGAGTTTGCATACAGTCTAAATTATTTGCTTATACAGTGTATACAGGATTCACCACCAGTAATGTGCGGCCATGTTTGGCCCTATGAAGACATCCTTGGCACCCATGCGTAAACCTTCCACTATTTTATTCAACTTTAGAACACACTTTCTTTGCATAACAAGAACAGTGAAAACATTCAGGAACACAAGATTTCACTCTTTTTATTGCCCTGCCTGATGTATTCTTCTGCAGCTTGCAAGAATAAGGTAAGACTTATGAGCTGAAGAATCCCCATCAGCCTGGCTCCTAAAATACCCAGCCTGTATTTCAAATATCACAGGTAATCTTCTGGAGCTTATTTGTTCCAGAAGCATTGAACTGGTAATTGCACGCCAAGTTAAGGACAGACATAGCTATTATCAAGACTATATGCTGGCACAACAGATGCAAAAAGAAAAAAGACAGATTTCTGTATTAGTTATTAGGAGTTTCTGCTCACTCATAGGTCTTCGTTTATATTTTGATGCTAGCGTAATGTACATGAAAGATCTTTTGTTTTGACACTCTAATAAGATATCTATAGACTCAGACTGTTTTTGCCACGGCTGATATTTTTCACACTATCCTATTGTAAACACAGTACCCATTCACTGAAGAGTGTAGTTTCAGTAGTTGGCTCTGATGCTCAGTTGCCTTAGTAAAAGCACCAAAAAATCCAAAAACCCATTACAGCTAGCTTTCTCTATGCTTTAATTATTTTTCTAAGTATGGGATAGTTGGTTAGAAAAGCTATTGGAACCATGGGGATCATTTTTATTTTTCTCTCTGTAGCTATAAGGATGTGATTAGGCAGATGTTTCATTGCAGATTTCTTTTAGACCAGTATGATTTTAAAACACTGAAAATATAGTGCGCTCTAGAATAAAGTTTAGCATTATAACTTCGAGAGCTTCCATTGTATTAGAGTAGACCACAGAGCTTTCCCTCAGTTAGTTAAACTAATATTAAAAGTGGAATTCTAAACTCACCAGCCAAGGCAGACATCAAAGGAGAGTGATATTGTAAGAAAATACTTTGTGGACATTTTCTATTCATTATCCCTTTTCACATTAACCGACAAATAATTTAAATAAATGCCACTTAACTAGAAACAAAACATTAGCAGTATGCCTGTATGTCTCTGTGGTGCATTGATCACTGCTCCTTACTCTAAGATCACCTAACTATAGCAACATCCTCACGTATCATTGTGCATGTGTATATTAAAGTATGCATATGTAGAGGTTGCTCCGAAAGTAATGCCTCTTATTTATTTCCATGGAAATGACAATAACTAGAACAAAATAACACTGTTGGATAGAGCAAATTTTCAGCTACAAAACAGTCTTTTTCAACTTATTCACCATGATAGGCTATGCATTTTCAGCAACAATCAACAAGAGCCTGCATGCCACAGTCGTACAAATCTGCACAAGTGGAGGCAACCCACTATTGCCATTGACGCTGCTGAAACACACCACCCACTGTCTCACTGTGCTCACATCCACTGTTCGCTCTCCAGAAATGTTCAGTAAGCATTGATGAATGTCAGTAGGTGCCATTTTTTCCACACAAAGGAATTCAATGATACACCTTTGCTTAATCCACACGTCGATGTCAGACCCCATTTTGTCTGCTGCCATCTGTCACACAACAACAAAATATAATGGGATATTGTTGGGAAGGTTCATTCTCTACTGCCATGCCACCAACATATGCTTCTGATGTCACTAGCTGACAGAATAAAATAGGATGCATTACTTTCAGAGCAGCCCATGTATGCAAATGTGTGTGTATTTGTGTGACACAGTAGTGGCTGTATCTCCATCAAATACATAAAATTCTCTTTTTAAAACCCTACAGTTCACTGTGAGAAGATGGTATAAGAGACTATCTTGAAATCTATAAATATTCCTTATATGTCAAAGAAATGCTAAAGTATATGTAATTTATATTGAATATATTTGCTGTTTTCCATTGTGTCTAGTCAAAAATTTTGCAAAATAGAGATACACATTTTATATTCTGGATGCCTTATTCTTTCCACTGTTATGTGACCCCAAGTGTCATTTCAGTAGTAGATAGTAATGCCTGTATTAAAATAAATAAATAAAAATATAAAAAGCAGTTTGAGAGTGCAGTCTTACTAATGCAAGTTTAGGAGACTTTTTCAGATGTTTTGTGCCTTTTTTCTATCACCTCTGCACTCCCTCCACTTTTGTGTTTGTTCACAGTCAACTTATTCATCACCTGGCCTATGTATTTCTTCCTCTTAAATGTCAGGCCAGGATTTGGAAAAGACACACCATTTTGGCTGCTGAGATGGATGACCTACTCTTTCCCATTGAAAGATTTCTCTGTCTTCCTACAACATTCAGTGTATTCGCCATAGCGAGTAGTTATTTCACCTTGAGGAAGTTAATGGTTAAGCACTGAGCTGGACAGAATGCAATCAGAGTACTGATGGCCCACTTTGTCTTACTTGCCATAGATATGAAGACCCTCCAGCTTCAAAATCAATCACTCTTCCTTTTCAATATCCATAAAAAGACACTGGAAAAAATTATGAGATATCATCTAATATACCAACAACGTGGATCACTTTCTGTCCCAGTGGTAGATAAGTTTCTTACTCTGTAAAATTTATCCTCTGTCAGCTAGGTCCAAAGTTAGAACGAATCCTGCTCAGATCTGTGGATAATGCTCCGTGAAGGAACAGGCTGCATAGGCTGCGCTGTTTACTGTTTTTAGCTACGATTCTTCCCCACATCCTCTGCTAGGCTTCCCATAGGAAACTGTGAAGCTGTTGATTTTTGACTAGTTTTCCTTCAGCTGTTGTTGAAATCTGTTATAGACACTCCCATAGTCACCCATATCACTCTACCCACTAATCCTGACCCACAAGATCTCAGCTTGCTCATCACGCATCCCACAGCAGAGCTCCGTGCGTCTGCACTGCCCACTCACATGAAGGGCAATTCACCCACCCTGCCATCCTTTTCAAAGAGGCTGTGTCTATGCAATCCCATCACATCCTCATGCTCCCAATGAGATCCTAGTCCTGCAGTTGCATGCACACCTTTAATTCCTCCTGCTTCAGGCATCAGTGTGCAGGGAGTTTACGGAGGCACCCAGCTGTGATCATTCCCCAGAAAGGGTACAAGAAATTCCTCCATAGTGCTGTGGGGTACATAATAAGGATGGAAAGAGCGATATTAAGAAGAACATATCATATAATGGCTCTTTTCACTGCCAGGGGACTCCATTTGCAACACTAAATAAATGGGGTTTTGGCCTGGGAGTATTCCTGTACGCTTCACAAATTCAGCACTCTAGCAGATAAAAGTATTCTTCTATCTCTCAGTAGCAGAAAACCTGAATACTCATGGATAACAAACATGGTCACAATGATCTGAGACTTCATGACCTTTGTGTGGTTCATTCTAACTTGGGTTCTCCAAGGATAGAACTTTGACTTGAAAAATTGGTCACCTCATGTTATAACGACAAAACCAATTCTGGAAGGCAACTGCAGGGACCTGTTGTGCTGACACATTAATGATTTCCCCTTTCATATATACAGCTATTAACAGGGATTTTTCAGGAAGTATAGTACAGAAGTGGGATCTTCCTGTCAAAGTAATGCTATTCTGGGTGGTGTTAAGGTTAACAGCACCTGCTCTAGGTCTAGAGTGAGAGGCAGAAGGAGGAAGGTATAGTGAAAACCCAATGCAGTAGAATGCATACAGCTACTAAAAATCACTCCACTCACATCAAATGCTTATTCCCATGTTTACAATTGCATAGTATTCTACAAGCGTAGGAATAAGGTTATGTTTAGAACAGGCTTATGAAAATCATTCAGAGTTTTAACTCATGAATCTACTGATACTTTTAGATGCATGTTCAACATAGATATATTAATGTTCCAGCAGAATGATGCTGTTTTCAGATGAATTGTTTATTACTAATTTTGATATTTTTCTACGTCAGGTGAAATACTGCTTTTAAATGCTTCTAGTTTCAACCTTTGGAAAAGTTGATATTTTAAGAGTTATTCTAGAAAGCATCAAGTTTATACATAGAAGTAGATATAAGTGAAATAAAGAAACTCTTTTTCTTATCACCTTCTTCATCAAGACATAAACCAGTACTTATCAACTTCATATCAATACAATAACTATATGTATTTCTTGTGTATTTAAACATGGCATTGCTGGGTGATCCACAATCAAAGCGACTACTAAATCATTGTACTGATGGCTGAGCAATTTTCTCTCCAAAAGAATACAGAAATGGAAACAAAACTGTGTAATCAGTAAGAAATCATTCCTTAGTGATTGCTTTCATTTTCATTTAAAAATGTGATAGAAGATCACACACTTCTCATTTTCCTTGTAGATGATTTTGGATCATCTGACAACAGCTGGATTTTTAGGACTAGAGGTTCTTAATTCTATTCCAATGTGATAGGTAAATCTCATCTCATGTAACTTGAGCCTGTCACATGTTGCACATCAAATTTAAGAAAGTTCATCAAGGGACCATATTTACCCAAAGAATGAGGTAGGGGCAAGTATCCACCAAAAGCTCCTGCCCTGAGCACTCATCTTAGTAGGGGACAGATTACTGCCTGGACATTCCTATCCCTATGGATGATGTAGAATGTAAAAGTCAAATGGATAGGGCCAGACTCTTCTCAGTGGTGTGTAGTGACAGACCAAGAAGTAATGGCCTAAAACCTGAGCATAAGTAGTTCAACACAAACAGGCAGAAGAGCTTCTTTATAGTAAGGCTGATGTGAGCACTGGAACAGATTGCCCAGAGAGGTTGTGGAGTCTCCTCTATGGAGATATTCAAGACCCATCTGGATGCCTACCTGTGTGACCCATTGTAGGGTATCTGCTTTAGCAAGGGGTTACACCTGATGATTTCTTAAGGTCCACCCAACCCCTACAATTCTGTTATTTGGTAAAATACAAGAAAATTAATATACTGTGCAGACATTAAAAATATAAAAGAAAAAACAAACATGGAGAACAGCCTCCTCACAGAAGGCATCAGTTAGCTGGTTAATTAGAAAAGAAAGCAGATGTAGATTTTCATGGAAAAATTTAGCAGTAACTGTTCCTCGAAAGAAGGTGAACTATACCTCGCATAATGGTCATCTGGAGAAACAGCATGCTGAGTGAGAGAAAAATCTAAATATGTGTTTCAATGAGACTAGCAAATATTTGTTCAAAGTCTTCTGATTTTTTATTTTTCTGGATTACATTTGTTCAAACTAGAGGAAAAACAAGCAAACAAACCCTTAATAAACCCAGCTGAGGACTGCGCCTTAAGCAGCAATCATAAACAAATGACCAGCTATTTCAACTTCCTTAAAAATGGTTAAACACGTGGTTAAAAACTGGGAATTATAATGCTGGCACTGCAGTAGGTTTAGGATTAAAGTAATCTGTTTTATTTCTGGAAACAATGTGGCCCGTCTCCTTCTTGTGGCCCAGCAAGGAGGAGAGGGGGGCGGTTACGCAAAGAGCTGCGGGCATAGGTGCTGGCCCCATGGAGGCTCAGGGTGATGAACACGAAATGAATGAGGGAGGCTGTTCAATTTGACCTGAGACATGCAGTGGTTTGAGGTGTACAGAATTTGCCTTTCTTTCTGCGTACAGTGCTGTAGGGATATATTTTCAGAGTTTAGCCCCAGTATGAAGAACGTGTAACGTCTGCCAGGTTCCTCACTCATCTCCCTGGTAAGCTCAAAGCGTTACATTGCTGTAAATCTCTAAGCACAGTTTTTACTATGTCTGTTCTATTTCGTCTCTAGTGGGATAATTGGATATTTCTTCACCACTATCATCAGCAGCAGATGAATCTCAGAAAGGTGAAATTTCATTTTCGTTTGGATAAGCATATGAATATTTAGATGGTTCTTTGATATGGCTCTGAACCAGAGCTGAAAAATGTGACAATCGCAGTGTTTTTCATGAGTTTTCAGACACTTCTGCAATGAGTTACATCTGGAAATACGGAAAAAGAAATGCCCTTGTAATATTCTGGCATTTGGTGGTGAAAAAGGAGAGACCTGCAAGTATGGCTCAATTTGTAGATTGTATTTTATCTTAAAGCTCGGTCTAGTTCAAGAATAAAGCCCATCTTAATTAGATGCAAGACTAAGAAATTAGCAGAGGTGTAATGTATATTTCCAAATGATAAAGTGTGAGGTTTCATATAGTAAAAGGGAGAAAATAAGAGTGCACATTGCATTATAGGAGTAAGATAGATGAAAATCATCGCCTCTAATTATAGACTTCTTGAAGTTAGATATCTAAGTCTGCCCTCCCTTTAGAGTTAATAGAATCACCTGAACAGAACACCATTTGCTGACCTGTCTCAGATGCCTGTTTTTGGAAGAGATGAATGGTTCTCTGGAGATCTGAGCTGAGGGTAACAGCATTTTCTAAACACTGAAGCTGTGAAATAGAATTTCAAAAAACTTTTAATCAGCCCGTGTGGAAGAGAAGTAGAGTGAATCCTGGTGTTTTCAGAGATCAATGGCAAGGAGATCTGGAAAGCAGTGCTCTCTGCCACTTAGTTTTTTGTGTTGTTTATCTCCTTCATGAGTTTGCTGTTGGTAAGACTGAAGAGAAGACAGGTAGCAATTTTTTCCATATTGATCTCACTCAAAATAACTTAGAAAAAAATTATTTGTATTCCAATCCAAACCTTCACTCCTTTTCTTCATTTATCATGTTACTCTCAGACCTCCTAGCAGCAGTTCATGAATTCAGAAGTGATATCCAGATGAACAACAGGTCACAGCAATAAATGCTCTTTTTTTTTAAAAAGCCTTTGATCATTTCACTTTGTTGGCTGCTTCACCTCAGCATATCTTTCTGTAAGATTTTAAACACTTGTATATGTTCTCAGAGCTGCTCCTATAAGATTTTTTATTCCAGCAGTACAGTCCATCCACAGTTTTCCTCTCTTCTCCCTAAAATGTATAGATGTGGTGCTCTCAATGGGCAACACATATTCCTAAATCAGTGACAGCTTTATTGCATTATCCAAAAATCCAGCAGTGTCAGAAAACTGTAGTTGTATTGCACTGATATCTGCCAAACCCCAACTTTTCAGTTTGATATGCAGCATTGGAGAGATAACCATCTGACTGTGACTACTTTGAATAATTTAGAGTATAGAGAGCATTTACCATTCATTACCTTCTGCTCTCCATGCTGGAACTATAGAGCTAAGCACATGCTGTTCAGCTTTCCAGTGTTGCAGTCAGGAGGTAAAAGGTATGCTAAGAAGTCACTTATATCAATGCACACCGCTCACACTGTGCTGTCATTTGAGATGTAATATCTTGAGTCCAGTCTGCATGGGCAGGTAAGAGCTTTAGGCATGCTCAAAGGACAATTAACCTCACTCCAAAGATCTCAGAAACAAACCACAGGTCACAACGCTGAGAGGAAGTCTGTACTGAAGCGATTGAGTGGAATAGTAAATGGGTTTAAAACACAGAAGTTTAGGGTAACACACAAAACTTCTGTTTGGCTCTGCTTCTCAAGCAACTAAGTTACCTATTTTCCTCTTCAAATGCTGTATGCCTGCTTTCATTGCTGGGATTCTCTAGTCAGCCTGAAAGTAAAGGAGCTCACTTTCATACTGGCCATGCAAAGGATAAAAGCCACCCAAGTAAAAGTCCAGCAGCCATACCCCTAAAACCATACCACAACGCTCACCAGAGGCTGCAGAGGGAGGAACCTTGGCTACCAGAAGAGGGAGGAAGCACAAGTAGCATTTGTATGGAACAAAGTCACACTACAGCCCCTAAAGGCTTCAAGGGATTTTCAGAGACCCCTTACAGACAGAACTCATGCTTTACCTGTGTCTATAAATTAACAGTACACTCCTAGGTGGGACTTTAGAAGCTGCCACGGTCTTGGTTCAGAGGGAAAGAGTGGCGCAGCTGTGATCACAGCTGAACTCTGTAGCACCTGGGAGTCCTGGAAACTCGCCATCTCCTGCCAATAAAACCTGGCTCAGCTGGTTTTATGAGCTCTGACAAAATCTCAGCCCAGTGCAATGTTGCTGTGAATGCTGGTAATGTAACCTCATAGCAGAAGCATAAAGAGATTTTCATGTTTTATCACGGGTCTTTATTGAGCTCAGTTGATGAGCGGACAAATACCACAGTGTGCATGGATGTCTGATCACATGAACACTATTTTGAAGAGGAAACAGAATGCTTAGATGAGAGATTCTTTGTTGTTTTAAGGATGTGAAAGTGTCCCTTTGCTGACCTCCTGGTTTTTTTATTTATTTATTTTCCACTAAGGTCTGTTGTTCTTTGGTTGCAATTTGCATGACATATTTTCCTTCTTATAAAGATGTGAAGGCTACAGAATTGAAAACTACTCTTTTTTTTTAACCTTTTTAGCCTGCACTGCCCGGTGATACGATTAGATCATGATACATAATAAGTAAACGAGTTTCTCATGAGTTGTGTTGGTGACTTTGAGCAGCACATGGGCTGTAGATCAGACATGCTGAGGGTGACAGCATAAAGGACATAAACCATCTGGGTAAGATGTGTTCAAAGAATACTGTCAAGATCAAAAAGGAATGCAAAGAAGAGAAACCTTTTGCCAGAGAACTTATAAATCATAATCTCAGTCCATAGATATTTTTAACACCATTTCATCTCTTCCCAAACACCGATAGGTATTAAAGATTTCCTTAATTGAAGTTAAAAACTTTGTGTCTGAAGGGGGATGCTAGCTCTGCATTAAAACAAAGAGTTCCCAAAGGCAAAAAATAAAAGGCACATGGATTGGTCCATACAGTGAAGGGACAAAAACAAGAGCCAGCTTTGATATCCCAAATTGGCTCTTCCATATTTTCTGTCTTTTTGCTCACCATCATCCTTCTCTGAGAAGGTATCATTGGTCCCTTGGGACATCCAGCCATACAGGTGACTAAAAGCCTTGCAAACAATTAGCCAGCATGGGGAATGTTGGTAAGTCAAGTGTTTCCATAGATTAGGAGTGATCTCACTGCCCTATTAGAAGAACAAGGATGAAGAAGAGCCTTATAAGGCATAAACACTAGGTGTAAGGGGGCATTTGTCTGAATTTCAGGTAAGCAGCCATTAAAGCCTAGAAGAAGGAAAGGATCAGCTGGGATTTTCAAAGGGACAATTGTTTTAAGTTGCTAAACTGATTAAATTCTTTCTTTTTTATATCTAGCTTAAACTGACTTCCCTGAAATGCAGACAACTAAAACTTATGCTCGGTTATATTTGAAATATTTTATTGATACCCGCCCTTCTAGTATGGGAAATTAACTGTACTTAAGAAAAAGTATTCTACAGGAACTGCTTTCAGGAAAGAAAAAGGGAAGTAGGGGAAGAGGACAAATAACATAGAAAGCTGCACTTTTATTCTGCTTTTAGGTGAACTGCCCTTAGTTATTGCTGGACGTTAGTTGCAGAATGACAGGAAGGGTGAGACTGTAGCCCATGCTTGTAAAAGGATCCTCAGTACTTCTTTTGGTAAGATTGCATGTTTGAAAAACACAATCTATGTTTCTTAATTCATCAGCTATTTCTTATGGTGGTTTGTTTTTTTGACAAAATGGATACAAAGCGAATCATAACATAGCCTATGTTTAAATGACCCCCAAGTAGGCATAACACAGCAAGAGTAATACGTTTTTATACATTATAATCAAATGTTGCAACTAAGGGAAGAGGTTTTATCTTCAGTGAAAGAACTTGGAATCAGGAATTCTGGGGTCATCTCCTGTCTTTGTTAGTGACGTAAGTGAAACATCTTATGTTGGTCAGATAAGTGAATACAATGACTATTCCTGCTGAAGTTCTCCAGAACAACTACTGCCTGTGTTGGTGGTGTCTTTAGCCAGGCCTAGAAAGACTTTGGCAGAAGACATAACCCAGCATTGTTCTAGCTGCCCAGAGCAAAAAATGAGTGACTAAGTTTCTACCAATTCTTTTCTTCTCACTGTTATTGACTTTGCAATTGTTTAAAATTTGGGGTTAAATCAGCTTGGGTGCTTCATGAGCAAAGATGTTTTATTTTGTTTGCTAAATGAAGAAATGCAGATTTATTTAACACACAAAAATGTGGACAGAGGGGAAAGAAAAAATACTACCTTAGATATGAAAGATGAGTTATCTCATGTTACAGGCCAGAAATCTAAAAGAATGGCTTGCCTGAGGATCAGCAGTGAGTTTGTAGCAATACCGTATCTCCTGAGCACCTGAGCTGCAAGATTATCCTTCACCAATGCCAGCTGTCATTTTAATACAGAGAAGTATCTTATTTTTTTAATACATACATGATTCATACTAATGTGAGGAGGAATTAACTTTCACAGAGAAAAACACTTTTCTTCACAATGGTTCAAAACCCATGTTTTCAATGAGCGAACTACAACTGTCTTTGGAAAGCCTTGTTTCTTGTCATTAACTTCTTTGTAGAAATTAAAATAATCCTATGTTACACCAGTGCTTTCTGTATCTTACCTCTATAATGACATGTCAATAAAAATAAATTTTAGTGCTTGCAACAGCAAACTAAAATTCTGTAGAGAATTATCTAGTGAGGGAGGTTTCAAATTGTGGAGAGATGGAGCAGCCAGAGCTCCTGTGGCTTCACTGCTTAGCACTTTAGCTTTGGAGCCTGGAATTTTATGTAGTAAATGATCTAATCACCTACCACAGTTTGGAAATACCACAAGTTAATAACAGCACTGCAACCACTGACACAAAATATTACACAATAAAACAAAAGAAAGGGAAATAATCTCACAGGTGCCAATAATTTAGATTTACAGGGTAATCCATAGGCATTGCAACTCCTAACAGACTGCTAAGATACTGCTTGGAGACTTCTATTTCAGATCTAGCACATTTTATTATCATTTTGAAGGCTAGAAAATTGAAAAGTAAATTAAAGAGCGAAAATAGGGAAAACAAACACTTACAGATTGGATTTAAACATTCAGAAGCGTGAGGCAAGCTCCCTCCTTTTGAGGGATTTTGTTAATGTTTAATTAGATGAGTTACACACTCAGGTGCTTTCCTCAGCTATTCCTTGGCAGAGGGAGCGTGGGCTTCGGGCAGTTGTTTGTTTGGCAGTTCACTTTTCATCCAATCTGGGAGCATCTCACAAAATTATGGCTGTAATTCTCAGAGCTGAAGACGGGTGGTCAGCAACTGGCTTTGGGCTACTCAGTGAATCAAGGCTGTTTGGTATAAAGTCACTGGGCTTATTTCCCATATTTCTAGGGCTAGGGGGAATCTAGTCATTTTAAAGACCTTTTCATGTTGCCTACTGACATCTTGGCATCAGAAATGAGGGCTCACTCTCATCAGCAGGCCTGCTGACTAATTGTTCTCTACATCTTTATGAGCTTTTTTCCACCATAGTAAGCACAGAGGCAGAAAACTGTCTGTCCTCAGGATGAACAGCTCTGGTCAGCCTTTTTTATCTGGTGATGTCTTACACACGTAATGTCTGCAAGGAAGATCCTAAGGTCCTGTAAAGGGGGGTCTGTCCAGGGTCTAGCACATTTCTGTATTCGGGTGAACAAAGCCCAACTTGGCCAAATCCTGTTATTTAACTAATCCCAGTCTGTGCAAAGCTGAACTCAGTTCAAAAGGTGGCCTAGAAGAGATAACTATGAGTTTAAGAGATACTCATGAGTTTCCTAGCAATGCAGATCTCTTATACACCACCATTATTTCCAATGTCTTGCCATCAGTTTTGTTCCACAGTGCTGTCATTCCATAGAGACTGCATCTACGCTATAATACTCCCCCAGCAAATCTTTGTCCTTTGCCATCCATCTTCTCCCACTCTACAAATAGTGCAGTCCTCCTTTTTACACTGAGTCATTCCTGAGGAAGCCCATTCTTCTGAAAGCATGTATAGCTTCAGCATTACGATATGAATGTAAACAGGCCTGTTGTAATTTCTAATTAGCGAGAATATTTGAACTGTTTCTACATGTAGTAATGTACGGCCTCCAGGATTTATTAAAATAGTGATACAAACAAGTGTACATGAATATCTTAGAATCACAGAATTATAGAATCACCACGGCTGGAAAAGACCTCCAAAATCATCTAGTACAACCATTCTCCTACCACCAATACATCCCCACTTAACCGTGTCCCTTAGTACAACACCTAAATGTTTCTTTAACACCTCCAGGGGCAAGGACTCAGCCACCTCCTTGGGCAACTTGATACAGTACCTGACCACTCTTTTGGAGAATATATATATTGTTTTTATTTTTTTTTTATTTAATTTAATTTTAGTTTTTTTAACTGCCCTTCTCTGAGCACACTCCAGGGCATCATGTCTTCCATGTCTTTCTTGTAGTGAGGAGCCCATGTTAACAAAACATCAGTGCACTGTGTTCTGCATTACCACAACATGAATGGGTCAGTAAAATCTAAGACAGCTGGATAAGTTTGAGGTCAAAGAAAGGCTATTTAATTTTTAAAAAACGGTGTTAAAAAATAAAAAAAGAGCCAGTGTTAAAATGACTCTTCAGCGAGTTAGTTGGCATCCTAAACAAATTAGGCTTTGCTTACATTAGTATATATTTACATATTTATATATTCTGATTCTGTACCCACTCTGTAGTTGCTATAGCTATATCCAAATAGTTAATTGTGTCTAGATATAAAATATGTACACATTATGGGTATAAAGCTGAAAGAAGACTTGAGATCTTTGAAAACAATGGAAAAGGCAGATCACTACTGCATTCAATGACAGGAAATAAAATGGAAATGTAATAAACATTGATAGATGTGAATTCTAAAATCTTGATATACCTTTTTGACTATTCTACTAAACAGAATTTTTAAGCATTTTTTTTTCCCACTGAAGGAATATGTTTAAAAATAAAACTCATGCAAATAAGCTGATTGTTCTTCTCATAATGTTCATGTGGTGTTTTTGATAGGACAAAATCTAATCTTAAATAATATTTCACAGTGCTAAGACAGTGCTATGCTAATACTCAGGTTTTTTAAGTACAGAAAGTTACTGTGGTCTCTCAGGTGTTCAGGCTTTTCAGTGAGAGATGATTTTTGACTGATACACTGAACACAGTAATTTCAATTCACAAACAGTAATTCAGAAGGCATTAAGCAGTAAGCTTTGTATCTGTTTAGAAATGTTATCTAAACCTACACAAGACATACTCTATTGCTTACAGATGCAGTTCATAAACAGCTCTAGCTTTTTCTTTGTCACATGAGTCAAACACACAAATTCACCACTGGGCAGAACAGCATAGCTCAGTTTCACTGAAGGAGGACTAGGATGACACTAACAGATATTGACCTTCCTCCATCTTTCCAGCTAGAGTCACCATGTTAATAATAGGTAATAGCAGAGACTGCTAACTGTTAGCCATGGGACTCGTGCTACCTTTTATTTAAAAAAAATCTGCTTTTTTCTTGCGGATTACAATACATTATGTTATATATACAAAATAGCATTAAAGGCTTAACCAGTAAATAAAATATCACCATGGAAATCAATTTTGTCATGGAGTTGCATGTTTCCAGGCATCACTTCTGGCGGGCAAAACCCTCCCTCTGGGACCCAGAGCACCTTCACTTAACATGGGCACACACTTTGTAAATAGAGATTTAGTCTTGTATTTCTATCTACCTACATAAATCAAAATGCTTCTCCCTGACCAGGATCAGATAATAATTTGCTCTTATAAATTCAGCTATTCAGAAAGTGCCTTAGAAAGAACGGTTGCTTTTATAGAAGCCACTATATGATCTACTCCGGTAAATTGCTTTTTGTTTGTGTCAGTGCTTGAACTCATAATTGTTTCAAGAATAAAAATAGATCATGTGAAAGCTAAAAATCCTCTTCCCAAAGAAAGTCTGCTATGTTTATCAACTGATATATTTTTGTCCAAAAAAGTAAATTTTGGGTACCTTTAAATCATCTGGACTAAAAGCCCCATACTGTGGCAGACCTTAAGCAAACGATCATTGACAAATTCAAGACTTTTCCTGGGCTGGGCTCTGAAGATTAGATGTTGCAGATAGTTCAAGTTTATGGCATCTCCAGCAAAGGTAAGACAGAGAAAGAGAAATCATTAAAAGACAGGCTAAATATGATGGAGCTTCCAGGATGAAATCTAGCTTCCCCTTTGGTTACAATACCTGTCAAGAACCATCCAGAAAAGAAAAAAACACTACTCAGTGTAGCATGGCACATTGCATTAATGTCAAGGAAGAGGATATTAGATCCAACAGGAAAGGTTAAAAAAATATACAATTAAAGAGAATCATCAAAGGAGGGAAGATATAAAGGTCAGATATTTCCAGTTACTAACTGATTGGCTGGGTCAATGGCAGGGATCATTAGCTGCCAAGAAGCGCCCTTCCTGTCAGACTCTGTTACATAAAAATGAAATACAAAGCAATGTAGATCAGATGCTATTAGATGGTCATGTGTGGAAGCCGAAATACTGTGGCTTTTACTGGATTAAGTACGGTACTAATATTCTCCTATTCTCTTGTGCTCTCCCTAGTTCACCCTTTTTCCCCCCCTGTAGTCACATGTATATATTGGCTACATATAAGCCTCAGAATGTGCCAACAGGTGACTGCTGTCACTGGTTGTCACTGTGGAAGGGGAGAAAACAACTGAGATTAATCAAGTAATTAATCTTGTGTTAATAGATAGCCGAGGAGACATGGAGATTTTAAAAGCAAGGACAAAAAGGTATAATTGGATATGGTAACTTTTGAACTGAACAGAAGAACTGCTGGGAAGCAGAAAAACAAGTAATTATAAAAACAAAAAAGGATTAAAGAGATATTTTTTTCCTGCTGGGTACAAGCACCTGGATGGCACGGAGCCTGGAATTGGATTACCTTTGAATTTTCTAAATTGTTTTCACGAGAGGAACTTTCTTTGACCCATATGAATCAGAGAGAAAGCTTCTTAGAGACAAGGGAAATTAATTTTTAAGAAATCTTCCCATATACATAGATACTCGGGGATACACTGACTGTTCACTACTGCATCATTTTTTTTCAGGTCCCTTCCTGACTAGGTCAATGAGGTACAGAGCCAAAATTCACAACCTTCAGCAAGGAAGAAAATTGCAGAACTTGAAACGGCTGCATTACTTCCTTGAGTTTTGCTATCCTTTAAAAGCAAGCTTAACTCTTTAGAAAGAAGCATATAACAACTTTCAACATTAAAAAAAAAATGCAAGAGGCATTTTTCTCCCTGCTTCTGTTGGTGGTCTTACACAGAAAAGGATACGATTTTCTTCTTACTGCTTGTATTTGTTTCAATTCAGTGTTATATTTGACTGCTGAAATGTATTCTCTCTGTGGGTAAAATATTTGCTTATAAACACTGATTAAACTGATAAGCAATCACAATAAACTGCAGCATTTTTTTCCCCTTGTTGTTAGCTGAAGGACTGACAGTTGAAGGAATGCTTTTCCATGTTGGTACAGGCAGGGACTCTGAGTGCCCTGCCCCTTGTGACCAACTGCAGCTGGTGAAGGCTGGGACCAGACAAGCACCCATGTGTGTTTCCCATTTATACAAAATTCATTAGCAGCCATCGAGCTGTACTGTCCCAGATTCAATATGTCAATATTAACAACATATTATTGGCCTTTTTTTTTTTTATGGCAATAAAAGGCAACAAACTCTGATGCTAAACAAAAACATGACCAAACACAGCCATTTTCCCCTGGCCCAGCTCCCAAGTACTGGTGGCAAGATTCAGCAAGACCCCAGGCAAGCTGTGCTACTGGGACCTCTTTTCTAAAATCTATCTGTGGTGACACAAGTATTTAGAAACACTGCCTCTCCCTCCGGCTCTCAGATGATTTTGCTTGAACAGCTATATCTGCAGTACCATCCCCAGACTGGGAGCTAAGAGCCCCCTTGATGCCATGTGTCCCAAGCTGTGATTGTGGTGGGACTTCTGCAGATAGAGCTGCACAGGGACTTTGCAGCAGGATTCCAGTACCCCAGTGAAAGGAAGGACTAACTGATATGGCCTTAAATTCTCTACCTGACACTACTACAGCCTGTCATAGAATTATAGAATCATTGAGGCTGGAAAAGACCACTAAGATCATCTAGCCCAACCATCAACCTACCCCCACCATGCCCACTAACCACGTCCCTCAGTGCCATATCCACACAGTTTTTTAACATCCCCAGGGTTGGGGAATCCACCACCACCCTGGGCAGCCTGTTATAGTACCTGACCAGCCTTTCTGAGAAGAAAGAGTTGCACTTTCTTTGTCACAACTTGAGGCCATTCACTCTAGTCCTATCTCGAGCTACCTGGGACCAGAGGCTGACACCCTCCTCACCACAGCTTCCTTACAGGTGATGGTGGAGAGTACAAGGCTTCCCTTGGGCCTCATCTTCTCCAGTCTGAACAGCCCCAGTTCCCTCAGCTGCTCCTCATAAGACTTGTGCTCTCACCAACCCTTCTCTGGACACAGTTCAGGGCCTTGATGACCTTCTTGTATTGAGGGGCCCGAAACTGAACACAGGTCTCCAAGTGTGGTCTCACCAGAGCTGTATACAGAGACAATCTACTCCCTGTTCCTGCTGGCTGCAGGGGATACCATTGTCCTTCTTGCCCACCTGGGCACATTGCTGGCTCACGTTCACCTGGCTGTCCACTAACAGCCCCAAATCCATTTCCACTCTGCAGCTTTCCAACCACCCTGCCCCAAGACAGTAGAATCACTTACAGTGAGGCAGTATGGCAGAGAAGCAGAAATGTTTGGAAGAAAAAAGTGGCTGAGTAGCCTGTGCTAAGCCAGCCAGTCTGCAAATTAGACCAGAAAGCAAGCTGGAATAATTTGCCTTCATGTTACACAGCCACAGCCTGATGGCCTTGGATAAACAGGATGTTATTTAAATGGAGGAGCAATGTATAACACGCATTGATTTTTGAGGGAAGTTATTTATTCAGCATTTCAGCTTACACAGCATGCTTGTTAAGCAGCAGCCAGTGGGAGAGGGGAAAGGCTTGTGCTGTCCAAATGCTCCCCAGCCTTTACCTGGAGGATCGCTGCAGGAGTAATTAGCTCCTGTGTCTGTTCTTCTGGAAAAGCAAAGGGTCCATACGGACACTACAGGTGTGGAGAAAAACTGCTGTGCCAAAGAAGCCATAAGCAGGCTGACTGATTAGAAAGACATGACTGGCCTTTGTGCTGATAAATGCAAAGTTTCTTCCAATTAGAAGAGTTCTGTGGTTTTTTGTTTTTTTTCCACAGAAAGCCCATACTGGAAAGGTTTAATTATTTAAATGAAATTGCTTCCCCTCACTTGCTCTCTGTGAACAGCAATTAAATTTCCTGGCAGGAATACAAGTGATAAATATGAATTGTGTGTTCCATGGTATTTATAGAAAAATAACTCTGGTTTGCATTCACAGAAGAAAAATCCCTCTTAACAGTCACTCATATCCTCTCAGAAAGAAGAAACCACACCTTGTGACCCATGTCAGTTGATTTATGTAAAGTGTTTGCAATTCACAGACACCAAGGGAATGGCAGATAATTTTTATTCTGAGTTTCTACTAATGACTGCATTAAATATTATGATATGTGTTCATAAACAGAAGGAAAAAAAATCAAGTACTTTTGCTGTGAAATGTCTTAAAGCAATTCTTTGGTTTTGGTGAAAATCACATTCTGATGCCTTTGAAGGTCTGCGTGTATATGCATCAGTTAACAACACATACTCCCCATGGGGTGCATACCATGCAACCTGAGTGTTCTTCCTGCAGATGATTCACACCTTCAGCCTCAAATAACAGAAATTTACTTGACACACAGCACACCAATGACGAAAAATGTTGCAAGTGGAAAAAAAGGACTGTAACATGAACCAATAATTTCTTCACTTAATCCAGGAATAAAGATAAAAGAAGAGAAAAATACAGTGAACAGTCTTCCCCAGGGTGGGGAAGAAAGTGCTGAACTGTGAATCAGAATCGAATAGGCAGAAACATTAACTCCTTTCAGAGGAGTGTTTGCCTTACAGAGATCAGATATTGTAATAGCACAGAGCTGGCTCCTTGCCTATGCTTTGCAGCATGCAAATGAACATTTTCCTTCTCAGCAGCTCTGCAGTAAAATCACCATGAAATTGCAGAAATATACACAAGAATGCTTTAAAATGTCCACTGATTCTGTTATCAGATGCTAGTAATGTCTGATTCCTTGACTTGACTTGCGGAGCTGCAGGAAAGAGCCCTACTTTCCAGACTCACTGTCAGCAGCACTCAATACCTTTGAAAACTGGGCTCAGAGAGGCACATGATCAAGGGTGACTCATGATTCAGGTGCCAGACAGCTCTTAAAAAAATAATAATACTTATATATACTTATAATACTTGAAGGGATGCGAGAATATGTTTACTGTGGATTACAGAGTATGGTTGGCCTCGCTTGCTCTGAGTGGGTACTGGTTTGTCCTGCTGAAGGCCAAGGTGTCCCAGCCAACACCAAGCTTCTCTCTGCCACATCCAGACCATTTCAAGTTCAAGCCAGTTTGTCCAGGGCAAGCTTTGACACTGAGGGTCAGTGGAAACTGAATAAACTGAAGATACTTTTCTGCAACTCTTCTGGCTAAGTGTTTCTTTGTTTGAGCACTTGGGACCACTGGATCGCTCTATTTCAGTTGTGCCACCTAATCTGAAAGACCAGCAAGCAGCTGGCTACTCTCAGTATGCAAAGCCAAAACTGCCTCTCCTGTTTACTGACTTTGTCAAGACTAATTCTGCCCCTACATTCTCTGTCACTGCCAAGTGTTGGTACTAAACTGGAAGAAAGAGCACCACAGAGGAAGGAGACAAAATGTGTGATTGCTGATGTAACTCTGTATCTGATTTGCTAATACAGTCTTTCATGCTGGTACAGTAATTGCCTGCAGCTCTTGATTTCAACATCATAAAACAGCATTTGGTTTACATTTAAATAACGCATCTGTGGCTCTTGAAAGGCATATAAACTTATTTTCCAGAAGTTGCTTGCAGCATGCTTCTTCTCTTCTGTACTGTCAATACCATGACAGTGACATTCAGAGCAGAAGGGACTTCAGGAGGTCCCTCATCCAACTTCCTGCTCAAAGCTGGGCCAATACTGAAATGCCTCATGCCACATTAGCAGACACTTTGCAAGGTGACTTCCCACATAGACCATCATATGGCGCTTGTCTGAATGATTTATTTGGCTTTCAGCAGTAGGTCACCAATTCAAAGACAACCACTGTGCTCCTATTCAGCAAGAGCTCAGTGGCTCCTTCCACAAAGACAAGGCAATGGTCAAATATGAGAAGTCAACCATAATCACTTAACAATTCTCTTAAATAATTTTGAACTGATGGCTGAAGCAAAAGATTCCATAATATCAGTATTCAACCATTTAAATGAATACAAACCTTCCAGTTGGTACAAATGTTAGCATCACCATCAGATTCCCTGCCTTTTCAGTAAAGTATCTTTTACAGAGTTGTTCAAAAGACAGAATTACCCATCCACCTTTTCAGAGTCTTTACCATTGCATGCAAAAATATCAGGGAGAGGAATTCTTTCAGTGTTTATTCAACTTCAGCATTCACAAAAACAGCAGACACGAGACATTTAGGGCAGCCACTATGAGTTCACTGTAGGTTTGGGAAGTCTGTCAATACTGAGGGCTTATGGCTATATGCTGTGAAAGTACAGGAACAAAATCAATTGCAGCCAGATTTTTTCCCTCCCAGTACACATGACAAAATTATTTACAAGTGGCTTATTTAAATCTAGCCAGAAGTCAGCTATTTCAGGACCCTATTGAGCAGAAAAGCTCCCCAGTGAGCCGAGGAAGGTCACAGCTCGAGTTATGTTGCCTAGATGATCTCCCTGACAGGGTTTGTAAGACTTGCTCTGGTTTGCCTTTGTTTCAGTGTGTATGACTTCTGACAGTGTTTTTCAATGGCAGTGTTACGGGCTTTGTCTAGAACTTACTGTGTCCTGACACAGCACTCCACATTACCATGATGCGCAAGGGAAAGAGAACAACACACCTTATCTAGCAGCAAAAGCAGTCACTAACATCACTCTTTTGGAAACCTCTATCTAACCTAAAGCTAAAAACTGCTTTAAATACCTCTCACACTGCAGTCATAGATTTCCTGCTAGGCACCTCTCCATAATCTCAATGCAAATGCTGCAAAGGCTGGCAAGCTAATAGCTGATCTGGCCCAACGCCAGCCCGATTTTGACTGTCCTCTTTAAAAAGTCCAGGGCATCTCTACATGAGCAAGTGGCAAAGCATGGTTGGACTGGATCCATTGCGTGAAATGGTGGATGCAGAGATAAGGGCCACCGTATGCACATTTTAAGGATTTTATTTTAAACTAGCTCTTGATGTGGATGGGATACAGCGGGTGCCTACATGGACCACATCATCTGATTTCACCAAAGGGGCACCCGGTTTGTGTGCTCCAAGATGACTGCACGCTGAGCATAAGGGTAGAGTAAATAGGACAGGATATTTGCTTCCCGAGTACACTCCTGATCTTCACTAAACTGCTAGAGGACACACGTCCTTGGGCATTCTGGTGAAGTTTTATGTGTGAGAAGATACTCTGACTGAAGAGTTAATAAAAGCACAGGGTCAAACACAGGACTGTTCAGTCTGATGAACCACTATGACTGCTGGCAATATTTTTTTGCTTCTCTATTGCACCGGTAGAGCTACATCCTGCTTTTCTGTTACATAGGACTCTCAAAGAGATTCAAATTAGGAAGTACTTGCCTCCCTGTGTTTTGAAAGTTTAAAAATGAGCAGCAGAGTCACTGATTTTGAAGCCCTTTGATACTGTGAGCCTTTTCTGTCACACTTTGATACTAACTGGCTCCTGAAGTGTATTCAGCTCAGGCCGTCACTGCCAGAGATTGTCATCTTCCAAGCATGTCCATGGAGGGCCGCCTGCTCTGATGATGCTTCATGAATCAGGAGTGGTGCTCTGGGGACAGCACTGTGCGGATGCGTAGGGGAGATGCTTATTGCTGCCAAATCACAGAAACCATACTGCCTTCCAAAAAGCTGACTCCCTTGTTTAATCTCCTACAAGCTCACTTCACAGCCAACCTGATGGGCTCTCAGAGAGGAGAGTGTCAAAAATGGAATGAGAAATGCATCCCGACATACTGGTTACTTACTGTTCAACTCTTGAAAGGGAAATGATGAAATATATTGCTTGCTTTCAGTGTTTGTTGTGGTGTTGTTACTGTTGCTGCTTTGGGGTGATGGGTTTTTTGTTGGTGACAGTGGGTTGTTTTGTTGTCTGAAAGTAACAGTGAATTCAGGCAAATGTCTTTCACAGAGATGAAGGTTGCCATTTATACCACGGAGCATATGCCTGGTTGAGCTTTGGGTGCGGGTATTTCACAAGCAGTCAGGGAGCTGCATTACTGACTTCCATAGGAAAATTAACCTCTCTCAAAAAAGCTCAACCTAACTCTCTAATGACTGAATTCTGGGTCTGCAGCAAATAATACAGGGGCTCGATGCCTATGAAAGAGGCCTCATTTAACATGCTGCGTATCAGTTTTTTATTCCTGCCACTCCTAATCCAGACAGTGAAAGAGCAGAGCCTGTAATGACTGTTTCTGAATATTTCCTTTCTTTCTAAGCTTCTAAAGTACTTACTGATATTACTTATGCTTGTGCAAGAGCTGCCAGCTTTTTTCATGCTTTGGGAAGAACGTGCAAATAGAGAGCTCTCCCTCTTATTCATGGCTCTATTATGGAGCCTGTACAACCGTTGCCCACTCATTCCAAGCTTCTCTTGTTCTCATGTAATGCGCTCAAACAATCATGCTTTTAAAAATTATTTACAAAATTAATGAGCTGTTCTAAGTATGCTGAGCATAACTCCACTGCATATGAATGTTAGTAACAGCACGTACCGTACGCAGTCTTGGGTTAGACCTCCCTTAACCCATACTGACAAATTTACAAACGCATTTCAACCCCACTGAAATGTGAAGGAGCACATAGCATCAACCTCTCTTTCTGTCAGTTTATTTGGAAAATCTCCCTGCAAAGGTTCAGCTGCTACGCCCCATCAAACTGGCAGCAGTTGCCTCAATTTACGCAGCAGCTCAGCAGGACTGAAAGACAGTGTGCTGGGAGCCCTGGGAGACTGCAGGCATCCACAGCAGCATCACCCCAGGCAGGTCCCTCATGTGCGAGCAGCTCAAGCTGCTGCCCCTCTCCTGCTCTTGGGAGAATGCCAGTTTGGATTCCCACTGCATTGCCTCTTCCAGGCTTGATTTTTGTTTTCTTTTTTTTGAAGAGGGGAAGAGGGAGGAAGAGGAATCGTGAATATAGTTCTGCATTTGCTATTCTTTTTTTTTACTTTTTTTTTTTTCCTCTGTTTCTGATCTCTCCTTTTTCAGTCAGGCCAGTTTTTGTATCCATCTGCATCATCCAACGTGAGGGGGAAAGCTGACCCCACAGTGGTGGCCAATCTGCCTTTGAGTGCAAGCAGAGGATGAAAGATGTATTTAAGTTGAAAAAGAAACTACCTCAAATCCAGGCATTTATTTTAAAGTGCCACAGAATACACCAGCCTCTTCACTGGAGATCTGCAAAGACAAGCTTCCTATTCAAAAGGATTTCCAGCATAGATTTAAAGCTTGCCTTGATAAATGAAGATGACAAAGAGTAATGAAAAGGAAACAATGCAGTACGAAAAAACGATAAACAAAATTTATGATCATGAGGTAAATAAAAGCATACAGGTATCTTTGGGCTCAGCTTATTTTGTCTCACATATGAAGGATTAAATAGACATTAAAAATGTCAATAATTTACAAAAAGATGAAACAAAACAATCCCTGAAAGACACAGAAAAGATTGTTTCAGCTGCAGTCTAGTTCCACAAGGAAATAAACTTCTATTCAAGTAGAAAGGAACCAGCAGATGCAAAGCTTCACAATTCTTGCGTATTAGAATCGGATTATGTAAATTTTAAGTTTTCTCCCACAGTGCTATTCAGTAAGTTCCAGCTCTATGCCCCTTTCAGAGATGAAAAAAAAAAAAAAACCAACAAAAAACCCACAGATCAAAACATTAAGAAGAAATGAAATTATCCCATGTGTTTTTGGTAGCACTGGAAGCAAAATCCAGGCACTTCAACTCTCAGCCCTCCTAAAAGCCGCTCTATGATTCTAAATTTTGGACAGCCTTTTTGAGTATAAATGCAGAGAGATACACTTCAAACAAACATTTGCTATGCTGTGATCCAGCAAACACAGAAGATGGAAAGATCTTGGATAATTTATCGAGGATATGAGCTTACTCTTTAAAGAAAATCATACTTTCTGGTGTAATGGGAGATTAGCTCCATAACTTTCAGGATCTTTCTAATATATTTTCCAGCTGTGAAATAAATAGATGCTTGCTAAAATAGCTAAGGATTCCTAAAACTTCTCAGAGGGTCAGCATTCTTTGGACAAAGAAAGTGCCTGATTCTTTACCTTACTTTCTGAAGTTCATTGCAGTTCTACAGCATTTTCAATAAATTACCTAGGATGCCCATGCTACTGCTTGTTGAAATGCTACTTCGATTAGTTTAATTCAAAGGTCAAACTATTTTCAACATTTAACTAAATTGTTTCAAAACATGGCTTATCACTAAGGGTACAGCAGTGTGAGTATTTCAGACCATATTGTCCTTGCAGAGTATGCATATATTTAAATATTTATATTCTCATTAACTTGAAGTATGAAGTACAGATGTATTAGCTTACTCACTGTATCACGGTAAAGATTCCCAATGGGTTCTCGTAGACATCCATTGTGTTTAAAGCAGATTGAAGCAGTTGGCCACGAGATCTTCTCCTGGGACCCAGCAGCCTTGGGCAGCGAATCTATGCCTCTTCCCCTGCTCTGCCCTTTTCACGTGTAAATATATGCACAAAGCCCTCCTCTGCACTTCTTGCTTGGTTTTACCCAGCTGAGCAACCCACGTCAGCCCACGAATGTTGCTGCTGGTTGAGAGCTATGGCCAGCACTGGCCAGTGGCAGGGGATGTTCAGGGGCTACTTGCTGCTGCTGCGATACTCCCACATGCCATCCCATGTCAGTGCTGCTGTCAGCAGGAGATCAATGTGAAAACTGCATCACATGGGCTGACCTCTAATGATTTACTGACAATTTAAAAAACTGTTCTGTAGATTCACCTTGAAACAAGCCTTGAGATTAGCCTTAATAAATAAAAAGAAGTGCTTTTATGCAGTCAGCTGTAATGTATAGCAAACATTACTTGTGATTTCAGCCTAACTTCAATAAAGTGTTGGTATCTTCTGGTATCAAGAGGTAACAGCAGAGTTCTATTTTGTTTTCTCCACCTTTGCTAGTAGTGATCAGAGAATAGAAACGACGTTGGATTTGTAACAACAAAATCAAGTTTTCTTCTAATTGCACCATAAAGAAATGATGGTAAGAGAAAAAATCTTTACCAAGTAAGTGTCACAGGATAAACAGCACTACAAGCCTGTCCACTGAATCTGATGACATGCTCAAAAGTAACAGTATATACATTTGCTGCACTTTGATTTTCTTCTGCCCAGGTGTAGACCTCCAGACTCCAGAGGACTATGACTCCAGTTTTTGAAAAGCCCTTAAGCATCCAAATTATCTTACAAACACTTTGGAGAAATTCAGTTTCTTTAGATAGAGACCACTTTTCCTTACCAATCTGCACTGCACTGTAAACACCACCATGGTAAGACTAATGGTGCTGAAAGAACAAATTATTCCCCAGTGATCCTGCCTGGAAAAAAACCTTCAGCTGAGTGACTCTGATGACAGCTGAGCACATCGATGGGAATACTCCATCTCCTTCCTCCCTCCAGCCTCCCAATGCACCCACTCTGCTTCCAGGATTCTCTTTTTATGGCCATGAGATGGATCACAGCACCAGGCATGGCTTTGCTCTGGAACAGAGCAAGGAGGCTGGGGGCCACAAACCTGCGACAAACTGTGGCAGAGAGCACTGGCCCTTAATCCCAGACCACAAAGAGCAGATGGGGAGGAGCAAAATGTGGGGGAAAAGTGATATATCTGGTCACTGAGCTGAATATAAGGGGTGTGGATCAGCATGGAGATGAATATCCTGAAAGCAGTTAGTTAAACGGAACTTGTTTCTACCAACCTGGATTATCTGCTCTCCCACAGCTCTCAACAAACTACAGAGAAGTGCAGTCTGTCCCAGCAAGGGCAGAAGTTCCTTCAAAACAGAAGTTCAGGCAGCTGGGTTATAAATGTTGGTAGCATTGCTGAAGTCAGAGCATAGCAAAGTCCATTTCAACAAAACTCCAATGACCAAGACTAAGGAAGTTTCATTGCAGGCCTCAAGCAGACCAGGACATTGGAAGGAAGAAGGGAGGGCAGTGGTTGCAATGGATGGAGAAAGCACTTGGAACATCTGAACCAGGCCAACAAAGACTCATTGCAAATGCAAAGCTGGCATCCACCTGAGTTTTTACTGTATTTCCAAACTCATATTTTCACACAGTGAAGAAAAGAAGTGGATACCATTCTGAATATTTCCAAAAGTGCCAAATGCAGAGCCCAGAACCCGAACTTACAAGACAGAGGCTGAGCACAGTCCAGCACCAGCCTTGCTGAAATGCTGCTGTCTGAATAGCCTGCTACACACTGACAGACAGCCTGGCCTCTGTGAATTCATGTTTTGTTTTTTTTTTTTTCTCTTGGGATCAAAGGAGAGGAAAACATCTCCTCTTCTGAAAGCAGCAGGCAGGATTTTTTTTTTTTTGCATTATAAGTTTTGATTCCAGCTAAGGAGCCCATCACAACTGTAATTGCTGTTTTCATGAGGTTGGTTGGAACAGGTGACCTAAGGGTAAAGAAAACCTGCAGACCAGTGAGAAACTACAGATTTGGTATAAACATGGGCTTGGGCATCATTTGTGAATTTAAATCCTAGCACTGAAACCAATTTGATTTCTGGTGGTGGGCAAATTGCTAGCAGACACTGGGGAGATAGCTCTTCAAACACAGCTACAGACCTTCAACTTTGAGCCTGAGGTGTGCAGGGCTGTATTTTCAAAGTGAGCATCATCCTGAAGGCTTAGCTACAGATACCACTGTCTCTAAAGCTCAGATACAAGCTATCACTAATTGCTTGTCTGTAATCAGCAACCACTTTTAAAAACATAGGTTTCCATCTCAATCTCAGTGCGAGCTTTTTGGAAAGCTTCTACTGAATTTGAGTAAAGCAGCTATTTACCCTGTGTTAGTTCTCACATCTCCAAAACAGGGATAAAACCTTATATATCTGAAATATCAAGCAGAATCTGTGGAGGAGCTGAAGTTGTAGCCACTCAATACCATTTCTTCACATGTGGAACTGTTGGATAATCTCATCACTTACACTCCCGTCTTCTCTCCCGTGTTTTCTCTCCAGCATGTGTTTTAGCTGGATCTTTTCCTTACTCCTGCTTCAGACTGTACTGTTCTGCGTAACAGCCTTGTTATTCCTCTGTGCTATGTAATGCATGTTACTGAATTTATTCATGTCCTATTAGACACTGAGTTCGAAGTCACACCCAGTAACTCATTAGCCTGAAGAAATTCAACAGGCCCTTTTAGAAATAACATAACAAAAATCAATTTATTTTTTTAAAAGGACATTTTAATTTATTTGCTTTTCTCAGTGCACCTTTTGTGAATCAACCAATACAGAAATAAACCAGCATTTAACATGAACCTTTTTCTCACAACACTCTTAATAGCATCTTGAGAAGCATGTGCTGAACATTTGGGGCCAGGTGCTCATCTGACACAATCTGATGCACACACATGGAAACCAGTAGAGCAGTAATGATTTATATATGCTAGAAGTTATTACAACTGGTCCTTAATAAAAGGCTTCAAAGGTTATGTAACTGGTAATTCCAGTACAGGATTTGTTTTTAATACGATTGACTCTGTCAGGATGAGCATGTCTATAACATTAACCCCGGAAAAGATGCCAAAGCGTTTGAAAAGAAAAAAGAAAGAAAAAAAAGGACTAATAACAACTAAAACCACAACAGCAGTTTTCTAAGAACTCACAACACAACAAATTCCTCTATGTGGTTAGACATTTTTCCATTTAAATTGTAAGAATATGACCCAGCCAATCAAGTGCAGACATTTAACACCCTCTGCTGAGATTCTTAAGTCATCGAAGAACAGAATTATGCACCTATACGATATAATGCATCTCAACTTTTTGGAGATTTATTTTGGGTCCAATTAATTCCATCCTGAGAGTAGAGATAGCCTTCTAATCAGAGACAAGGGGTAGCCTCATCCCTCTTCCAATAGCTTGTTGCCTAACAGTGGAACTAAGCATTTATTTTTACTCCACATCAGTTTCACTCCACTGGCTGTAACACTGTTTCTAAGGATAATGTGTCAATACCATTTTTTAAAACTGAAGGCACGCTTCCTGAATAAATGTCTACAAGGAATATTGCTGATAAGTTGCCAATTAAACTTTGTTACTGGAAAGAAGATTAACTAATGCTGTACAAGAATTATTTAGAAAATGAGAACTTTGCATGTCCTGTCAATGACTCAGGTCTGATGGCATTTCAATACATAGAAGCTTCTATTTCAGTAATCAGCAGGTCACACGTGAGGCTTAGGACAATTACTAAGTAGCATAAGAGGCAAATTAAATTTGAAAAAAATAAAGCAACAAGAAATGCTTTAAGCCCTGTTTAAGGAAAAGAATAAGGCGAATTCTTCTACATAATAGCTAAACCAAACACTCTTTTGATCTATAGCTTCATGTAATCTTGACAACTGTCATAAATAGACTCATCTCAGCTGACTTCAGACATCTCCAGTGCAGTTGACTGTCTATGCTAGTCACTCACTTCTTGCTCCCACAACGGCTTCTAGGGTGTGATTCACCTAACCTAATTCAGCTGACTGCTTTGCAGATAAGATGAATAATGCCTAGAAGTGTCCATTTCTCTGCACGACTACAAAAGGAACTCACAGTGACAAGTGGAGAGTTAGAGGTCTACACTGAATCATGTAAACCCCAAAGTGACATCTTCACTCTTTTCTATTTGAATTGTTCAGTGTGTGCTACTGCAGATGGCAATACTTTGTGTACAATAAAGAAGAGTCAGAGCTGGAGGAGGAACTCTGAAGTTTAAGCTTCAAGTGAAGGTCTGTGTCTCCCCTGAGGGTCCATGTTAAAATTGCATGATCTAGTCTTACACTGATCTACCAGTCCGCCAGTACCAAAACCTGCAGTCCTGACTCTGTACCCCTTAAAATCATGCTTGCCAGTGTGGCTGAATCCAGCCTTCCAGATATTTGGAAACTGTTTTTTTAATGAAAATCTTTAAAATGCCAGAAGGTATAGTCTTAGCAGCAATTGTATGAAAACTATGCTCTGGCAATAGGATAATACAATATAATGCAAAAAACAAACTAGCAGAAGACTGTCAACACTTTAATAAGACCCTCATGATAAATTTGCGTATAATCTGATATTACAGGCACACTGCAGTGTTGGCTGTGACCAGCAAGAGCCCTCTTCCCAGTGCTTATCATATTTTCAAGTCCTGTCGAAGCTTTTCTCATTTGCAAAGGGGTCTACTCCTCTTGTTCCAAGTTAATTCTCAGCCCTGGTCATTAGTGAGAAGAACTGATATGTGGAAGAGAGAACTTTGGGTGACTGTGAGCAGACCAGGAGGTGTGGGTAAGTCCCAAGCCCACTGCAAAGAGTCGACAAGAGCAGTGACAGAGCTAACTTTATATCTACAATTCGTTTGCAACTGTATTACATTAGTTTAGCCTTCAGCTTGTGTTTGACTTGTATTTACTGATGCTTCCATTTGATCAAATATTGTTTTCTGAACTCATATTTTATCAACAAATCTATATAAAGCATTTATCATGCTTAGGAATATTCTTCCTACACTACTATTTATCGTCTTAAAATCAGTAAATAGATCAGAAAGAAAAAGACACTTTTTCAAGTGCACTGTGTTGCAACAAAAAGTGTTACTTCTGTACACATTCATTAGTTACTGGGAAATGTAAAATCAGGAGAAAAATTTAAATTGCATTTTTCCAACCTCTCACCTGGCAAATACGATTCTATGATATAATCCCATTTGCAGAATTACACAACTCACTGCGAGTATGTATAGCTGAATCAATCTTTTAATAATAGAGAAGTCTGGGTGCTGCCTGAAGGGTTTAACAACAATTTTTTGAGACTTGGATATACAGAAATTTCAAATAAAAATTATCTTAAATTCATTCCTCACAGCCTTGAACAAACAAAAACCAACACCATACTACAAGTGAGCCAGGACTGTGACCCAAGAAGACAGGTCCCACCAGAACATTTATACCCACTCCAACACCTTCCAGCATGAAGTTGCCTTGGCAACCAGGAGGAACAGATTATCTCCAAGGTTAAGCAGCTCACAGATGGTTTTTCAATGACTGACAAAGCAGGTTTGATGAAGGTAAAGCTAGGGCAAATTACACTGTCATTTTTGATGACTGCAAGCTCCTTCCAGTGACTGAGCTGCTGTGGCATCTGAAGTATGTATCCAGAGCCATGTCACTGAGCAGAGCCTACAGGACTGTCATGTGGGTTCACATCCTGTGCACAGAGCCCAAGCACAGTTGTGTTGTACCAGCAGTACTGAGAAGCATTATCCTTTTGGAAAACAGTTAATGAACGACCCATTCCAATTACAGACACCTCTTACAAATACTAATGTGGCTGAAGATAGAAATTATATTCTGGAGGATCACTAATCCACCAAGCTGTAATTCAAGATCTGGACATACTGATACCCCAAGCTTATTTGTTATCATTATACTTAATTTCTATCAAGGACTCTCAGTGAGCCGTATCCATCATTCTTGATCAGACACAGAATAATGATAATTGAAGTGGTTATATGTGCTTAAATATGTATATTCAAAGTGTCTGCTGGTAAAAGGCATGTTTCTGTTCTGTAAATGTCATTGGATTTGTGGCAAGAAAAAGGACAAGACAAATGATGTCCTACCACCTGGATGGGAGATTCCAGAAGCATTTTTAAGTCACAAAAGGGAAACCATATTGGATAAAAATGAAAACAAAAAATGCATTGATGAAGTGACAAATTGTGCTAATTGAATTACTTACAAGGTTTTATGAGAAGCTCCTCAGACTAATTCATTTGCAGCTAAATTCTGAGTAAGGTGGAATGAGGGAGTACCTTCAGTCCCAAGTCAGTCTCAACCCCAGAGCAGGCAGACTGTAGGATAAATTGTTAAAGGTGTTGCTTGCAGGGAGTTGCTGTAGGGCGTTTTGGCAGTCAGTTTGACAGATCAGTCTGCTAACCAGAAAACACTTCAAAGTCAGACAGAAATCACAGGCAGCAAAATATATCTTAGACAAGCATTTAACTTATCTGAATCTACCTTTTAATGTAATAGCTAATTTCTCATGTCTGCTACTGTAATGGCATTCTTGCTTCTTGTTCTTGTTTTATGTTTTTATTTTATACCTTTTTTAGTAACACAGGCAGTGACAGAGACCGTCATCCTATTTTTATGAGTGAGAGGATCCTAAATACAGGTTATCGGGCACACCGACAGCTCCCAGGGCCAACTTCAAGTTGAGTAAGTGGCTGATAAGCATTCCTTCACAAGGTCAGGCAGCTGCCCAGGGGCCTGATAGCACATGGGATACGTGCTGACTACAAGCTGCCCTTCAGTGGCCAGTCCTCACTCTTCCACAGATCTTTCTGGGCTGCGTCTCACTCTCAAAGTCTTCCCAATATGTGAAGATGCTTCAGTAAAACAAAACATGGTGGAAGGTAAGGGACATACTTCTCATGTTATATCTTTTTTTCTTTCTCCCATCCCACAGCAATGGAGAGACAGTGTCAGCATTATTTCCCTATACATCTATATGTGGCAGCAGTGTCTGCTGAAGAAGACTTTTTTGCACATTTCTTATTTCTAACCCTTCAATAAAGCATTTTCATATTGACTCAGTTGGATAAGTTACTATTTTAAGTAAACACACAAGTGCACATGCATTAGCTAGGCCATCTCCCACCATCACTAAAAGCCTCTGCTGCACACCTCCCTCTCCCACTCATTCCTGCTATTGCCTGGGAAGCTATTCAGGCAAAGCAGCAGCTGAAACTTAATCCTTTTTTTTTAATTACTAACAACTGTGTGTACCAGTAGAGATGTACTATTGTAAATCTACATGAGCTCTGGCCTCAGTGCTCCTTAGCCTAGGTAGTGCTCACTTGCCAAAACTCATCCAAATGAATACTGGCTTTTTCCTTCCATCAAACATGAAAATGAGGGCTTAATTTTCTGTGAATTCCTGCTTTTACATGCTATTCACAGGACTGATTTTTAAAATCAGTTTGAAATCTGTGGAGATTTAAAGAGATACGAAAGAAAGAATCCACCTTTACTAAAGTTTTTCAGTTTCTTTCCAAAAACAACCCCTCTGAAACAGCTTGCTGAGATTTAAGATGTTCAGAACTACAAGCCTTTCTGAGACAGTAAGCTTTCTCTATTATTGTGAGAAACTGTTGTGAATTAGTGTGGGGGGAAAAAAAATCTTAGGCTATATCTATTGACTGTTGTATCCATACTTGATTATAGAATCACATCTAATCATTAGAGATCATTCAGTTCCAACCCACTGGTTGCCTCACAATAGATCAGTCTTTCCTGGGCCTCATCCAACCTGGCCTTGATAACTTTCAAGGATGAAACATTCACAGCTTCTCTGGATAACCGCCCTTGAGTAAAGAAAAACAATTAAGATTATTCTTATTCCCACAATTCACATCCTAACATCTAAGATAATTATTCCCCATTTTAGTTTAAAACTGTTCCCTCTTGTGTAAAAGCTGATCTCTGTCTTGTGTATAAGCTCCCATTAAGTACAGGAGAGCCACTATGAGGCCACTCTGAGGTCTTCTCTTCTTCAGGCAGAGCAAGCACGGCATCCTCAACGTGTCTTTGTACCTGAGGTGCTTGTTTTTCTTCTGTGGGGCTCTAAACTCACATACAGTACTCTAGATGAGGCCTCAAAAGGGTAGAGTAGAGATAAACATTCATCTTCCTCTCCCTGTTGCCCTTCCTCTTGATGCAGCCCAGGAAACAGTTAGCATTCTGGGCTGCAAATGCACACTGCTGGTTCACGTCCCACTTCTCATTCACCAGGACCCCCAAGTCCTTCACTGCAGGGCTCATCTGCATGAGTCTGCACACATATGTGACTACCCTGACCCTGCAGCTGGGGTTGTTGAATCTCATTAAGTTCTCCTGGGTCCACTTCTTGAGACTGTCCAGGTTCCTCTGGATGTTGTCCCTTCCTTCTATGCTGTCAGTTGTGCCACTCAGCTTGGTGTCATCTGCAAACTTGTTGAGGGTACACTTGATCCCATCATCTTTGTCCTTAATAAAGACGTTGAAGCATACCAGTCCCAAGACAGACCTCTGGGGGACACCACCCACAACCAGCCTCCACCTGGTTGACAGCAGCCCTTTGGCTACAGCTGTCCAACTAATTCTTCATCCACCTAATATTTCACCCTCCAAATCTGTTTCTCTTCAATTTATAGATAAGGATGTGGTGCAGAACTATGTCAAAGGCCTTGCACAAGTCCAGGTAAATGACATTAGTTTCCCTTCTTTTCTCCATTGATGCTGTCACTCCATCATAGAATTCCACCAGATTGGTCAGGTACGATCAGTCTTTGGTGAAGTCATGCTGGCTGCCCCAGACCACCTCCTTATCTCACACGAGCCATCAACATATCTTCCATGAGGATCTGTTCCATGGTATTCCTGGGTGCAGAGGTAAGGCTCACTGGCTTGTAGTCCCTTGGCTCTTCCTTTTTACTGTTTCCCTCTTTCTAGTTACCAGGGAGTTTACGTCATCATCTTCTATTTTTCACATATATTCCATTTATGTGCAACCCAGTTTTCTTTGCTGAAGGTCGTGAATAACAGATGTAACCTCATTGTCCTTACTACCTTCAACGAGTTATAATTGAACACCGGTTTTGGTACACTCTCAGCAGTGTTGCTTGTACACTGCAAGTCATCTAAGTACTAATATTGAATTCCTTCCATCAAAAACTACGCCCCAGGGGCAAAACCAAACCAGAAATAATTAAATTCATCTAGTAAACCAAAGGCTCATTTGAATAACATTGCCTTCTCTGAATGCTCTGTGTACATACAGTAAGCATTGATCATTACCGTCTGGCATCAGCTCCAGTTTCTACGAAGCCAGGATTCTCAGGTTTGGCTTCACAAATAACTAGTGCTTTGAAAAAGAGAGACAAGGAACCTGAGTTCTTTTCTTTTTTTCTCAAGTAGAAATGCTACATATTCTTATTGCCAAGTTCTTCAGAGTTTTGCTTTACATTTGATATCCTTCTACTTCGCACTAGTAATTTTTTTATTGCTTCCAATCCATCAGAGTGAAATGGCAGTAGTCTTAGTCAGAGCTGTTATCCATCTGATTGAAATTACTTCACATTTCACCCAAAGCTCGTTATTTTTCTCATTTCCATGCTGTTCATAGGATGAACCAGGTCATAGTTCATGCATTCTTAGGAATCGCTCTCATACATTACATGCCTCAAAGGTCCAAGTGCTTACTGACAACCAACGGGATTCCACTTAATAGTTCTATTCAGTATGACACAGCATCTCATGTGGATGTTTCCATTTGCTAAGCTGCTCATCTTCCTGTTTGTTACACTGCATTCTCCTAACATATTGTACAGAAGGCAGAAACCTGCAATCAAGTGGTATTTATCTGAGGTCTTGCTGAAATTTAGGTCTGTACGTAAAGTTTAGTGATGAATGCCTCATTTTCTGTCCTTCAGCTCTTGACACAGAAAAGTCTTTGCAGTCAATAATTTAAGGGAAAAAAAAATTTATGTGCTTGAATAGTGCAGAATTTTATTTTTTAAGTTCATCTTTTTCAGCTGTGCTACGCTGTGTTTTGCATACGAATACAGATTATGTAGAATTGTATGTCGCACTATAGGAGTCAACAATGACTGTCAGATAATTTAAACAGAAAACTCTATATGTCATTTTACTCAGCAACTCCTCATTAGAAACTAGGTGATATGGAGGAGAATAGTGTTTACTGAATCACAGCAGAGGGACTTGCATTCCAGCCACAGCTCCACACAAATGCTTCAGTAGGTAACACCCAGAGTCTGTGTGTTCCAGTGTGCTTCCCTGCAAGATGGAAATGTGCATGGACCTGCTATACCTCACAAAGGTAAAGTATATGCAAATTTGCTTCAAGGAATTTGTTCAACAGACACCAAGTAATTGTGCAGCACCATTATTTTCCTCATACTAAACACTGTGTGTCATGACAAGACAATTCAGTTTTTCATTTATGTCTCATTTGCGTTATCTCACGTAAGGTTATATGTAGGTTGAATGCAACATAAATGGAGTCTCAGTGATAAACATTTTTTTCCTGTGAGATTGTAGGACAACTGGAATTCTGTTTTTATAGTTTGGAGAAGTATGATAGGAAGAGGAACTAGGTATTTTTTACTGAAACCTGATATTATTTTCGATGGCATGAAGGTTGCATTAAAGCACAATCAACGAATGTGACCTCTAATGACAGAGCCCTCCTAATAATGCTCACATTTGCAATCTTACTACAAGACAAAGAACAATCATCAAAGAAAAATAGGCATTCCTATGCATAACAGTATTCTTAGTTTATGGCACATCATTCGTACAGCTATTTATTTTCAACAGCTGGTGAACAAATGACTTTGCTATAATGCTGAATTTCTTTCATTCGCTGAATCTATTTTTCCACAGAGGCTTGATTCAAAGTCAAATCAAAGTTGTCCCCCATCAGTTTACAAATGAGTGTTTTGTTCTACATTAATCCAAGGTCTGACCATGCTCCTCCTGATTTCAATAATGAATTTATGGTCCCATGACTTCTTTTATTTGGTTGTAAAGACAACCAACCAAAACAGCCAGATGGCTAGAAATTTGGCAGAAACTTGCATCTCACAGCTGAGAACACTGAAGATGTTAAAGCTATGCTTGTGTTTTTAAGAATGTATCCATATACAATCTGATGACTTTAGTATTCAAAATATATAGAGTAACATAAACAATCAATTTTTATGGTATGAAATAAATGTTAGATGGGAGAATGAAAATGTTCTCAAGTTTCAAAATGACAGTTTTACAAATCACTCTGTGGAATCTTTTCTGAGACTTAACTATTATAGCAAACTATATAAATTCCTACTCTATTATTCTAGTGCCACAGAATTGATTAAAAACCTGTAAGAATCGCTTATAAAACCTTGTCCACAACATCAGCTATCTTAAAATTGTTAAACTGTATTAGAAACATTTTCTCCAATGTGAAATGTTTTCTCCAGTGTTCCGAACTATTTTTCCCTAGATTACTGATGAAGACTAAGAAAGGAATTGTACCCAAAAGTCATCTCTGTCACTTGTAGTGAAATGATGATCCAGGTTTCTCTCTAAGACAAGGTGTTAATGTCATGAGCCCTGGTCACGGAAGCAACTGAGCAAGAGTTTTGCAACCCTGCTTCTCCTTTAACTGCTTCTCACTGCAGGACTTCTAGAGATGGAAACTGGGGATCCAGTATCTCTGTTCTTATCTCTAAATTAATGTTTACCTACCCTAACTATCTCTTTTGCCCAAACATGGTTCTGCCTATTGAAAGCCTGCAAACTTTGTCTTTCCATATTTTTTATATCTTATGAAGAGTGATTTTCTCTTGCTAGTATCCTCTTAATATTTCTGATGCCATTTTATCTGAGTTATTTTTTCTCAGCTTTCTGTATATAGTTGATGCACCTGCTAGCCCTCCTAAGATCCAGCAGGAAAATGCAAAATCTCCTTATTTGCAATAATGGATGCATCAGTATTATTCATGTATTGCAGTTGTAGTTCAGCTTACCTGCTGTTTGGCCTGTAAGCCCATAACCTGACTTCCTGCATGATCCATGTCACATATTTATGGATGTTGCATGCTTGAACCCCATAAAACTATTACCATGTTCCCTGGTATCTCCAGACAGCACGTCTGCAGGCAATCTGCAATCTGCCAAGCTGATAAGATAGGGACTGGAAGGAGAACACACTATGTTTGCTGTTGTTTGTGAGGTCATTCTTACACAGGGTGGTACAATATTTCTTTTTCTGTAAGGGATGCTATTTTCTCTGCTCCTCTTCAAATCTGTATGCCCTTAAGAGATCTTGTGAAGAGATAAAAATCTTCCTGTAAAGATCAGTGCCAAGATCTGTTATCTCATGAGGAACTCTCCTGTTTCCTTCAGACTCCTCAAGTCTGAAGGAAATATGGGAATTTGGAGTACACAGAAAAAGCAAACACTTCAATTCATTAAGTAGACTACAAAACCCTACTTAGCCATGTTGAAATGCCAAGGTAGAAATAGTGAATGTTAGGAGAAACATTCAAGAATTCTTCAGGAAAATATTTCTACAGGAAACTTTGCTACCCAGAATGGGATGGATATGCATAGACATTCAATTATTGGCAATAACACCTTGAGAGACAGCAGACAGGTCAGCAATAAGCAGTCACTTGATGGTAGTTATCATTTTTACCACTTTTTCCAGGCCCTAACTTCTGCTAGGTAAGTAGCAAGCCATGTGACACCTTCTGCAGTTTGAATGCTGCCTCTTCCCAGGATAGCTGTGGTATCCAAAATGGCAACCCCATAGTACTGCCTTCCCTGTGCTATGTGCCAACTTCTCAGCCTCTAACGCATCTTCCCATCCTTCATGCTAGTCACCAAAAGACTTCACATTTGCAGTAGTAACCAAAGCCAAAAATACAAAGCAGACAAACAAAATTTCTTTTAATAGTTTTAATACCTTGTGCTGTTTTGCTGGCTGTAAATGTAGTTGAGACTTAATAAGCTCGGTCTTATTTTCTACAGAAACCACCTTCTGGCAAAAAAAAAAAAAAAAAAAAAAAAAAACCCTGTGTTGGTGACTGGATTGAAAATTGACAGCTTTCATTAAAAAAAAATTATATTGTTTTCTTTTTTCATTTAAAAACAACATACAAAAACTGATCATTATTCTTTCTAGGCTGAAAATCAAAATACTTTGGACGAAGGCCAGAGCATTTCAACTGAGAACTAGCCAATGCTTCATCACCGTGGTTAGCAGATGTGACTGGATGCACACAGGGAGTGGATTTGTTCAGCAAAACCTGACAGTTCTTCACAGTCCCTCTTCAAGCAGAAGATAAGCTCTTTGAAAAGTGCTGGATTAAAAGGAGATCATTGATTGTTTGCAGAGGAAAGCCACCCACTTGCCCATATAGTGAAACAGGCATGAGAGCTCTCTTGCACATTTCTTGCTCTGTACTGAGCCCACCTCACAGTCTGTTAGTGCCACTGCAGGAGGCAACAGTCAGACCTGGGGGGAAATAAGCATGCAAAGAGCTGTCACTTCAGATATTTCTTTTAAGTGTATCAGCCTTTCATACACTGCACTCTGGTCTGATGGAGGAGTACCTCTGCTGAAGGCACACAGCTCTGCATGATGTAACAAGGCAATCTCCACTTAACGTGTCCTTCAAGAGAGGAGTCAGATGAGTTTTTAAAACTGTAGAATCACAGAATCATAGAATGGCCTGGTTTGAAAAAAGACCTCAAAGATCACGTAGTTTCAACCCCCCCTGCCATGGGCAGGGTCTTCAGTCACTACAGCAGGCTGCCCAGAGCCACATCCAGCCTTGCCCTTAATGCCTCCAGGGATGGGACATCCACAACCTTTCTGGGCAACCTGTTCCAGTGCCTCACCACTCTCTCAATGAAAACCCAGAAGGTACTTATAATTACGACCATTCATTATCTTATTCTCCTCCTTGCACAGAGTGAAATGAAGACTGGTTTGGTTGTTGTCACCTCAGCCACAGACCTTTAAACCTGTGTGCATGCAGCTCGCTGCAATTAGCCCACTCTACTTGCTCTCTCAGCAGAGAGAGAGCCTGTGCTGCATGTTTTCTGAGAACGCTCAGAAAGCCCTATGTGCACACAGCCTGTGTGATGGAACCTCAGCTCAAGGCCAAGGAGCACACATCAGCCTGCTTGCTGCTGGGCCATGGAGAAACACTGCGAGGCAGTCATCACCAGGGAAGCAAAGCCCTGTGATGGCTGTTTAGCACTGTCACAGAACAAAGCACTTTTGGAGACCACAGCCCTGAGCAGGGCTCCTTCTGGCAGAGCTGCATTCCCTCTTTTGGCCAGGCAGCTGCTTTGTTTTTCCTGCTTATGTACTTGAAATGTAAAGAATTCGAAACGTAAAGGCATTTTTCTAATTATAACATTCCCTTCTTACACTTATTATCACTATTCTAAAATGGTGCTGTAGTGTTTGCAACTACATCAAATGGTTGTTTTCCGCTGCTTTTAACAGTTCTTAAATAATGACAGTTTCTAATGAGCTTTATTCTAAAGCACTCTTGCGATTCTCACCAACAGTGATGAGTAAGTGCTGTGCTGATGTTGACCAAGAAGAAGCATTTTCAGCAATTTAAAAACTGCACTTGTGTCACACACTGGTAAAATACGTGGGCTTTTATCACAAAATGTCTCATGTAACATATTTATGTAGTCATGGTCCGAATATTTTTTATTTTTTTTTAACTAAAGCCACAGATAGTATCTAGAAAAAAAGGCTTTGGGGGTTTGAACTTCTTCATATGAAAGAGACTTTTTTTGTATAGGATTGTAATACGTTTGATAATGGGCCAAAGTAGAGTGATGTGCAGTAATGGTTCTGGCATAATTTCAGTGATCATGACAGATTTTTTTTCGCTTCTCAGTATGAAGGGGTATATTCCATCGGGTAAAGAGTGCTCATTATTTTAGGCTTGACTCAGTTCAAATGTATGTTAAAAAAATGAATATAACTAGCTTCAGCCTACACAAAGCCATGAAGCCAGATGTCTTTTTTTACTTTGAATTCAAGTAGGCCCTTTATAAACTGGTATGGAAAAAAAGTAGAAAGGGACATTTTAATTATATGCTACAATCAAGAAGGCATTTTACATCCCAACTGGCAAAGCTCTGACTGTGTATTTTGGGCAAGATGAAGATGACAGAAGAAAGAGAGGAAAAATAACATCTTTACTAGTTCTCTGGTGCAAGGAACAGCTTGATCTTATTTATTGTATTGCTTTGGCAAGTTCTGATATTTAAAGCCTTACTAGTAACATTCAGGAGGAAACACTAAGTCTTAACTATAGTAGAATTGAATTATAAATTAATTTCCTGGAGTTATAGCCACGGCTCCTAGAGGGACGTTAACATGCATGCCATTTCTTTTGGCACCTAATGAGGCTCTGTTAGATCTTTCATCATTAATCTTCACCAAAATTTATGAGGATTAGGAGGGCAGGGGAATATCTTTCAGTATTTGCTTTATAACTTTACAATATTTTACCAGAAGAAAAAAAAAAACAAAACAAAAAAACATTATCGTTTCCTTTCTTAATTAATTTGCTTTGGCAACTGCCACACTTATCTAACAGCTTTTTTAATATATCAAAACTGTGAAGTGGCAGGTTCCAGGATTAATGCCCACCCCTTACAAAAATTACGTTTTGTAGTTGCTCACCAGTTGACTTCCCTCCCCTTCTACAGAAAAGACTGATCTAAATAATCAGTTCTTTATGCTTTAGTACATTTACTGTACAAATTTAAAATCTTGTTTTTGATTAGAAAATAGGACTCAGGAGCAAGCTTTTTAGACAGAGCTGCCAGTAGCTTTTGGCCAGTAGATTTCACACAAAGTCATTCTCTCCTCATTTCTGTAAGTTTTGCTGTTTGTATGATGAGCAGTAAACATAATCATAACCATTAGCTTTAAGTATAAACAGTTTGCAGTGCTGAATAATTTTACAACTCTGAAGACTTTGCTTGATACACCTAGAAATATAACTACAACACATTAAACCTGAAGTTTCCTGCTTTGTTATGAGCCTGAAGTAAAAAGGGTAATAGTGCGTTTGGGGATAAAATTATCTCTGAAGAGTGGAGATGTTAATGTTTTCCAGACAGTACTAGTAAATAGCACTGCCTGTTTACAGAATGAGATTAATGAAGTGGAATGATTGCACAGTTACACACCGGAAGAGCAATAATAATTACCATTGTAAACAATAATGAAGTTTCATTCTTGTAGTATGGACAGCAATGTATTTGTTACTTCTGATCCAATTTCACAGAATCACAGAACTGTTGGGGCTGGAAGGAACCTCTAGAGATCATCGAGTCCAACTCCCTGCCAAAGCAGCTCCCTAGTTCAGGTTGCACAGGTAGGCGTCCAGGATTTGACTTATTTAAAGTGTCTGAGACAACTGGACCATCTGATTTCTGGCTTCAGATTTTAACTTGATATTCTCAGTCCTCCATAACTGCTGGACACCTAAGAATTTGCTTAATTTGAAGAAATGATACAATCATTAATATCTCTTTAAAAATAGTTGTTACAATTCGGGCTTAGATCTTACTTGTCCTCCTGTTGGATAAAGCAGGCAAACCTTCGGGCACCCTCCTGCCTGTTGGGCATGCCAGGCCTTGACGTCCCACTGCCAACGCTAACTGCTAAATATCACTAAAAGCTTATGCCCTCCTCAGAAATCTAGCATCATGTATGCTGTCATATTACTTTACACTTTGAGAAACTCTTTGACATGTAAGGACAATAGAGATTTATTTTTTTTTCTACAGAGGGACATCTAAGTAAGGGACCTTTTTGACACACACAAAAAAGGGATTTAGAAAGTTAGATAAAAATAAAGCAGTGTGCATTGAAAAATCCTTTCATTAATGCTCTCTAAAATCCCAGATGCTCTCAGACTAATGACTCCCAAGGGTAACACAGCCCTCTTGTTATTCTCAGAATCCACTGGTGAGCAGAGCTGGAGTCTTCTTTTCATATGAAATGGCATGCTTTCTACCACAGACCTAAGCTCCTTACTAACAAAAATGGGCTTTATCTCAGAGATAAATACTATTTCGCTGCTACATATTTTTGTGAATGAGTTACTAAATCAGAAAAATTCCATAATGTCCAACTGGCAAAGAAATGAGGGCTAACCATATGTCTAGAATACATTATCCAAAATAGTTGAGGGATCCTCAGTGTACTACAAAATATTTTTCCAGTTTTCCATTAAATAACATTTTTCATGTAACTGCCATGTCTAAGTAGAATTTTATATCTGAGTACAACACAGCTGTCCGAGCTTTATCTGTCTGCATTGTCCCCAGGTATGCATTCCTTGTCTAAAGGCCAAATGTATGCAATGAAGATCTAGTTCCCATGGTCAGTAATATCTAAAAGTAGTTGGGTCACTCTATAAACTCCACTGATGTTAATAGGAGCACAGGAATTTGCACAGACCATAGTGAATAAAGTATAAAATACAGTGGGAAGTAGCAACAAACATAAGATTCAAACGACAAACATCAGCTCAGATTTTCTTCAGTTTTGGTGGATTGCATCCCTTCCTCACCAGCTACTAATAGGCAGTACCCTTCAAAACAATAGGGTCTGGAACACTTTCTAAGGAGCCATAACATCTTGCTTCAAATGCCAAATATCTAGCTAGTTATGGGGCACATCTCATCTATTGATTGCATGCCATCTGGAACCATGAGCTCAAACAGCTACAGTCATCCATTGCATAACTTGGATAGAGCCAGACCATCAAACTATGTCATATCTCTGGAAGCGTGGTACCATGAAGAATACTATCTGGCCACAGGAAAGTGGGGTACACAGCAAATAATAATTAGTAACGCTGGTGGACAAAATTGGACAGGAGCAGAGTAAGCCCACTTAAGATAATAGATGATAAAAGTAAAGGAAAAGGGGGTCAAGAGCAGTCAATAGCTGGAACAGAGGATTAGGCATAGAGCCATTCCGGTGGATTTGGGCCAGATACAGCCTGAGGCTGTACTTAAGCCGCTTCGAGTTGGAATGTTTAGATGTTAGTTTGAACGGCTATAAAAGTTTAATTAATGTCTGAGGGGCTTGGGGAGACAGATGAGCAGAGAATTAACATCCAAAAACTGCTTCCCATAATGAAACCCCATCAGTTTCTCATAAACTTACAAAAGCAAGGAAGAATATATGAAAAGATTTTTTTCTCCTTTGTTAATATAGAGCCTTTGAAGAATTCCTTCATAAAGCTCAGAAATTTTACTGCAGCCGTAATAATTATTTCATAGCTGCATCTATTTCCTTTCCAGAGTAAGAGGCTTATTTATAAATGTCTTTGACTTCAAAAACATTGTGACCAGAATGAAAAAGCAAATCTTTACACTTGCGCTTCTGTTCTACTGAAGTCTGAAGGTGCTCTTCCCTGACATATCTCAGTGTAACAAACTTAGAGGCAAAACAGCTGAAGAACGTGAGGTCATATCTGTAGCTGTACAAAACACTGCCAGTGTTGGTGCATTACACATTTACTGATTGATGGCTGTGGTCAGGTAGAATTTTCCCCGAAGTGCAGCACTGCATAGGTGAATATGGATGGCATTTGCATCTCAGCAGCATTCAGCAATCATCAGTTCTAGATACATGATATTTTACCTCCAGGACTATTAGTATGTTTTGATTAGGTATGTATTTCATTTCTATTAATATAGATGGTTTTATGAATACATTCAGTACACCATTTAATACCTAAAAGACAGGCGCAAAAAATTACACAGCAAAATGCAACTCATTACTCCTATACACCCATATCTGGTAGTCTCAAAGAAGACTCTACTAAACCTCCTGTTTTCTGTATGCTGCCTTATTTCCTCCATGACCCAAGAAGTTAATCCAAATATATCCCACCTTTGGCCACACACCTTCAGCATGGCCAGCCAAGCTCTCTCTTTTTTCTCTAAAATAGAAAGTTCTCTTTGCCACCCAAAATAGCACTGGCTCCTTAACAACATAACAAAATAACACTTAACAAAATAATCAGGACAGGAAACATTCAATCTTGTATCATAATAAGTTTATAAGATTGGCAGAGCATTTTGTTCTTCACGTAGACTAGAAGCAGGAGTGCTACGCTGCTGGGAAACATAAATTTACTGTTTACCAAAGTATGCACAGGTACTTATTTTACTTCTTTTCATCTATCCCACAGGATTCCCTGAAGGTAGCTGACTGGTTAGATTAATTCCTGTTGAAGTTGCTGTTTAATGCTGTGAGAATGCATTGTGTGGTTAATGATAGTAGAAACATATAGCCTTGGATGGATGTCTTTTTTCCTTCCTTGAATCTGAATAAATACATGAAAATCAACCTATTTGTCTTCCTTATTGTTCTCTGTAGATAATAGCTGCTGGAACCCAGGGAATTTAACTGGACCTCCATATCTGAAGACATATTTGTAACCATACTAGATGTTTTAGTATTTTCTTTGACAATTTTTTTTTTCCTGGAGCAGAACTGCAGGCTTAGCTTAGACAGGTTTAAATGGAAGCCACATTTGGAAAAATCAAACCCACTTTTTTCTCTAAAAATGCTCAGAAAGAGATGCATTTTCATGATAAGCCTTTTGGAATAAGTATCCTTAGATATTAGATAATTAGATTATTTTTCAGACATCTGAATGAAAGTGACTGGATCATCACTAATGTTAGCCCCTTTCCCTTTCAAGTGGAATTAACTGAAGTTGAGATATTTTTTTTTGCAGTTCAGACAACCAGTCTTTTCCACACAAGAAATAAGTGTTTGGGCTCAAATGTCTGGATTTTCGCACAGGAATATAGGTATGCTATTTTAAGGACATTTCTTTTGAGACTTCAAATAAAGAAAGAAATCAACAAAGCATTGCTGGACTGCTGTAGCAATAGGCATATTAATGTGCGGTATCTCTGCTCTATCTGGAGATTCCTGTAAAGGAAGTTTATATGCAAACACCTGCATGTCTACATGTATGTAAGGTAACTTGGGTTTGTAGTTAACCTGCAAAACAAAGTTCACAAGAGTAACTGGTATGAATCCCGCCTCATCTATTACTGGAGAGTTTGTGGAACTGTGTGAAAGGAAAATAAAGATTTTCATTTGCATGTTAGAAACAAGTAGCTCCAGTCCTCTGAAATTCCTAAGCTTTGAGCTTTTCAAACAAGAGAAAACGCAGTGAATAAGGGTTGGCTACTGTTCACAGAATATTTACAAGAATCAAAATTGAAATTTTTAATTTTTCTCATCCAGTTGTTTTAGGCTTTCTTCTGGTCTTAACTAGCGGTCTGGATGTGAATGCCAGTGTCTCCTAAACACGTCTGAATGTGACAGAAAGAGCCTACTCTATAAAACAAGAAAATAAGGAATTGAAAATCACAGTCTCAATCCCAAATATGAAATAACTGATACTGCATTTCAGATATTCAATTTCCAGAAGGGAATACAACTAGTGAAGGTGCAGCACTTAAGATTTCCCTTTCCCAGTAGAGAGGAGTGGAGTCTACAATGCACTGGGAGTGTTATCTGCTTGAGTTTATCTCCAGACACCTCATCAAAAATTACTATCAGTCATTAAGTTTTGTTAATATCACTGCTGCTGTGCGGGTCCTTTTTAGTATTACTTTATCCCTTGTCTATGTAGGGATAATATTCAAAAAGATTAAAAAGACAGCACTTGCAAGAATATTTCTACTTTGGCAGTATTCTTCAACTCTTTCCTCTGGAGAAGAAGAGCATATTCCCCTACCTTGTTGCCATGCAACAGATGGCAGCAGAGGGGCAAAATGACAAAGCAGTGTCTGACATGGAAGCGCGTATGAAGCAAAGGGGTGGAATTGAATTCTTTCATGCAGAAACAATGGTACCCACTGGCCTCCACTGATGCTTTCTAAATGTTTCTGGAGACAGAACAGTGGATGTGATCACAGTGAGGCAGTGGGTGGTGCATTTCAGCCGTGGCAACAGCAAGTTGCCTCCACTGGTAGGGATTGAATTCTTGTTCATCACTGGTTAAAATGCACAGCTAGTCGTGGTGGCTATGTTGTAAAATAGTGCTTTGCATCTGAGAATTTGCTCTATTTTTGTATTTGCTGTAATTTCCATTAACAGGAGGCATTACTTTCAGAGCGACCTACATAACATCTGTTCATTTCTAGATTCTACTGGTATCCTTACAATGAACCGATTCATTATTAACAATACTATATTTATAGCCAGTTCAATGGAAATCAATTCATTAGACTGAGAAGTTTTGCTGCATGACCATCCCTAAAGCTTTATCCTACTCGTTAATTAATGTCAGGTTTTGTCACTAATTACACTGAGAGCATGCCCTAAAGAGAATTATGTATAAACTTCAGCCATTATATTCTACAGATTAAAACTAAGAGGAATGGAAACTCTCCAGAAGTTCTATTTCAAGTCATGATTCATCTGTACCAGCTCCAGGGAAATTTTGTCTGTTCCCTTTAGACCAGTAGCTGCAGAAGAAGTAAAAATGCCTTCCAGTCTAAAGGACCCCAAGATGTTTTACAATTAGAAAATCACTCCAAAGTGTCCTGAATGCAGCCTTCTTTATCCTGAGATGGAGTAGCTGCTCATCTGTGCACATCAGCAGCAGCACACAGCAATTGCAAATTGAACAGTGTCAGTTCTGGAAGCACAGGGGCAAATTTAGGACAAAATATTGCAATTGCCTGAATTTACTTGTGCCCAGAATACTGTCCCCAAATGAACACTCACAAAGACCTGCCAACACCTAATTGACCACTACCTTGCTTTATTATGCTTTCTTCCAAAATAGGAGGGGGCCGCAGTTACAATGTGCTGCAGCAGAGATTCTCACACTGCTTCATTTCTAGTTTGACAGAGAGGTGTACAAAGGCTCCATAGAAATCTCTGTTCAGAAAAAGGATGAGAGTGAACTTCACATCACACATAAGGTGAAGCTGTGTTTGACCAGAACCCTGAAATGGTCAAAACGGGCAAACGGAGCCTACCAGCCCTGAGGACTTCTGCAGAGAGGCCCCAAAGTGAACTGCATTTCATATTCCTCTGCCAGCGGGCAAGTAAAATCATCTCTGGTCAACAGTGCCATCCTGGCACTAGCAAAGCAGCAAGACATGCATGAGGTTTCAGTGCTGCAGGGAACACTGAAAGTAGGTGAAAACCTTCAGCCCTCTGAACTCATCACTAAGCACATTGCTGTGAGTGTCTCCGCAGCATCTTAATCTTGTCCAGCACTAGGTGTACCTATGCACACCTAACCTAGTGGATCCATAAGTTCAGTAAAAACAAAAAAAGCCTCAGACTCCATGGAATTTTGTACAACTTCAACTACAAAAGTCTTCAGAGATGAGATGAGTTACTCAGTGTTATTTGAGAGAGAAAAAATGTCTTCTCAGACAAATTCATCCCAAACACTGAAGACAAGTGCAGGGCGGATGTTTACTGAAAATCATACACTGAGCTCTAGAAGGAATCAAATATTGATGTCCTATACAAGTATTACCTATTTGCTTTTTTTTTTTTTTCTTCTTCCAGCAGGAACACGTTAAGTATCTCCTCAAGGGAAACAAGTAAAGCAGCTTGCAACTTTTTTTCATTTTACAGCAAGATTATAGACCACCAAAATTGACTCCTCTTAGATCAAACTATTGCAAGTGTCCTTGAAAATGGCTTGTGATGTAAAGAATCATGCATATTTAATTGACAACTAAAAAGCATCTGTTGTTAACTTGCATTGAGTTGAAGTGATGGTTTTCTTTATGTACTTTTTTAGAAACACTATTAAACACCAGGTTCAAACATGACCTTCAATCTTCTTATGTCATTAATTCACTCTCCCAATGACATAATCCTTATAAAAAACTTAAAGACAGTTTCACAAGCACTTCCTTCTACTGTGCAAATGCATTCATGATGTTCTTTCAGGGTTAAGGGTTGAACAGTCATTGTCAAAATATGGATTTTGCCTGTGGATCTTTTAAGTCACGTCAAGTTATCCTGCAAAGCATGTGGTTGGTATCTTCTTCTGTTGTAGCATGATTTACTCAAAGTTCAGTGAAGTTAGAAGTGTTTGGGAGCTTCTATGCACCAAAACTAATTTATTCCACCTTATCAGATCTAGATGAATAAGTCATAAACAAGTGCATCATGGAATGGAGTCACAGAGTAACACAGAGCAGAGGAAGACTTTCCAAGTTTTAAAAAACTATTTTTTGCTTTTATCATAATCAATATTTTTTCTAATATCAGTAATGAGACTTCTTTTTTTTATTGCAATGTTGGAATAGTTACTGTATCTTTAAAAGTTTTAAGTATTGGGTGTATTTCTTAATAGTTACCATAAAATCTTCACGGAATTAAAAGGCTTTTGTATCATAAGCATAATTCATATTGCTGAATGGCAGTCCCAGCCAGCTTTTGATTCCCCTAGCTTGACACTAAAATGATAGATACTCCTTAGTGACAGGTACAAACACATGTGAAAAGTAGAAAACAAAGTGGATGATTATGGTGATGCCAAGCCAATGAATATGCTGAACTGAAACTTCATAAACCAGAGATATCTCTTAGCCTCCATAAAACATTGAATGCTTTGCTGGAAACACAATCGAAATGGTGACATAAAGGGCTTTGCAAAATGTCAGAGGGTGTATGGAAGATTCTAGTGGCCTATTTGATGCAAAAAAAAAAAAAAAAGTGAAAAATCAATTTGGAATATAGCATAGACATGTAGAGCTCATCAGCACAGAACTGCAAACCACAACCGGCAATGCTTGCCTATTGATTATGGTTTTAATTGTCATACTCAGTATGTTAACTGACCTTCATCGGCTGTATGTTCTAGCTTTTATTTCCATTAGAAACCACTAATGGAACATAATACAATCATTTTATAATTTGTAATTAGATAATTGCCTATTAAATAATAGATATGTCATGCAGAATAGGAATTTGATTATGAAATTTCCTGCAGAAAAGATAAGCCAAGAAGTCTGAAAGCAACGCTATATAGGAACAATCAAGTCTGATAGACTTGTTTTAAACAGTTTTAGAAGCTCAAGAATTAAGAATCACCATGAGACTGACTCTCTCTTGCAGGGCAAGTATAACGAGAGGAAAATGTACCGATAGATGGCTCTCTCCAGCGTGCAGAATTACGCAGGGCTTTCCAGGAACACCATTAGTTTTGCTGGGTATCGCTGACTGCTGCCTAACTATTGGCCTCTGGAAATCCTGACTGTTTTATTCCCTGAATGTACAGAAAAAAAGGCACTACTGGCTCCAGCTAGCCAAAGATAGCAAAAATAAGTGGAAGCATTTGATGAACAGCAGCACAGTGTCTTTTCTCTGTCTTCAAGGCAGTTCTGAGATTATTCTGACCCAAATATAACAAGTCGCTGTCTTGTGTGAATGGTTGCATAAAGAAGAGTCAGTCTGGGGCTTTGCAACCTTTCACTCACCTCCTTCCAACTGACACCCAGCACAACATCATCACCACAAGATCTCAATCCCACCACTGCCCTCAACCCTCCACATGGTGTCATGTGGCACACAATGAGCTCGGTCTCATTCAGCCACTGTCCTGGTCCCATCCTGCCCCCTGCTCCATGCCGGTGGCTCTGTCGTGGTATGCTCCCATCACTCACCAACAACCAGCCCAACACTGATGTGCTGTTAGCACTGTTTCAGCTGAAAGCAGAAAAACACAAAGATGTGTGTCAACAGGTTGATTGATAAGGCTTGCTAGGCACGCTTGACAGATTCTCCACTTCCACTCTCCTCACTGAAAAGCAACCATATTTCACCAAGCTGAGATCTTCAGGATCCAACTTCCATCAGAAAAAGAACAAATTAAACACAATAAGCATGCATTATTTTTGTTCTTCAGATAACTAATTCTGATTTGCTCTGAATTTCCAAGGGAAGGGATTGATATGCCTTTTTTCTTTGAGTAATTGCTATTAACTCCTTCCATGATTTGTCTAGAAATACTATAAGCACTATATATACATATATTTATATACATATTTATATATGTATATTATATATATAAAAAGAAGGTGGCAGTACTAAGAGTAAAAAGGCTGTCTATTCTGAAGGTGCTCCATGCTCATGTTTACTGCCACTCTGTGACTTCCGTTTTCAAGAACAGAATGACAATCCAGGACAAAGGAGAATGCCTCACCCTTTGTTAAGATAATAGATAAATACTTGGAAATGTTAACACCTGCAAATGTCTAACTATTGTAATGGCCTAACCTATGCCTCTCTGTCTCAATTAAAAGCATATGTTCTGTGCCTGGACAACGCGCTTCTCCATTTTAGAAAGGTTCTTCATAGAGACAGGAGTTGGACTCAATAACCCTTGTGAGTCCTTCCTACAATTCTATGGCATTTAGTTTCTCAGAAGGACTTCAGCTTCTTCAGCATTATGACCAGTTAAAGAGAGAAAGCTGTTACTGCAATTGGTGTCGTAAGTGAAGTCTCAAATCCTACCATGCTGTGCAAATTATAAGGAGAAGAACTAGAAAAACCAAAGATACAAATTAGTAGGCAATGGAAACCCTCTATTATTTTTAGTCAGCACTTCTGAAATATCACACTGTACTCTTTAAGCTCTCCAAAGACTGCTAAATAGCGCAACAAACAATCTCTGCCAATTGTAGTTGTTTGTAGAAGATGAGAAAAAAGATGCAGACATTTAGTTATTTCTGTTTATTCTGTAGTCCAACAGACTTTAACAAGTGCAACATTCACACTTCTCTTTGTTTTAACTTTGCATTCTGTTCTAATCTGTAAGAATAAATACAAGGTCTAAGTTATCTTTACTAAAAAACAGAAAAAGGGTAAAAGCTCTGAATAGCCATTGTAGGGTATCTTAAATCCAATATAAAAATCTTTACTTGGTAATGGCATTCTTATTAGATGTGTGATTTAACTACCTTTACTGGCAAAAACGTGTGCACAGAACATAAACTAGCAAAATAGGAAACAAACCACTGTTACTTATGATAACTGCTTTGAGCCATCCTAGATCACACAATATTGCATCTCCATCTGAATTAACTAGTCAGTTATTAATAATTATTTATCAAGAGTCATTTCATTGGAGTTAGCCTACTATGACTGTTTCATTATAATGAATTCCTCCAGATTCAGCCAGCACACTTCTGCCTCACTCACATGTTGCAGGGTATTGGGAAATAGCAGGTATTCTAACCCAGATTCCCTAGGGTTCTCTCCTTAACTGTTTTGGTTTCTTTCAGAGGAAAGTGATCCATTGATCCGCCAGGGTTGAAGTTACTTCAGTTAAAACACACACACAAAAAAATCTATAGCCCACCTTCCCACTGCCCTTTTCCTCCAACTTGCAATTGTGCCACAAGCTTTATGACATGGAATTAATAAACAGAAAACTTATTTATGGTCTTAGATTTCTGAACTGAATTAGGACAATCTTTCTAATTTTTCCAGCTACAGTAATTATACTAATCCTGGTTTAATATGGATTCAGAGCAGAATGCTGACAGGAATTTCAGTGGGTCTGATGGAATAATAATTGTCTTCTGTGAGCCTAAGACAGGTGCCTGGAGAAATAGATATCAGTTACATCATTAGCAATGGCTGACAAGTTCTGGAAGACAAGTAACTAAAACAGTTAATAGGAACACAGAGAGTGTGCTGTGGTGACTTAGTAACTTCCAAGGGATACACAGAAGATACATGCTGGAAGAAGTCATCAAGCTCCAGGGTCCTCACTTATAAGAGTGACATTAAACAAAGCCTGATCCCTGTGGCTCTCCATGCTTCTGTGAGGAAATGGCGTGGATTTCAGAGTGCAGCATGCAAATAACTAGCATGCTCTGTCCCCTAGAAGAAGAGGACACTGTTTTCTACCAGTGGCCATTTTACCCTGGTCTCACAAGTCCCCTTGGTACAGCCCCCTGTGCTTACCAGAATAACAATATTCTGTGTTTGTACAACACTCTGTGTAACATCAAGAGTTGCATCAGTCTAATTCAGCTTGGTTACCATGGGGCTGTTTTACTCATCCTCCATTTCTATGCTGACTTCCCAGGAAAAACAAGACTCAGAGGCAAGATTTCTGTCCTCATCTAGAAGGCACTCCATAGCTTGGATCTAAACTACAGCTAACACTGCTATTGCCCTAAGGTGAGGAATATACCTTTAAAAATCTGCTCCTCAGATACAGTGATTATCCATTGCAAAGATAAAAATGCCAGAAATTTCTTGGGAGAGAGGTAAAGAATGAATCTATAGTGTGAAACATAAATCTTACAGATAAACACAAACTGCTTTTATTGATAAGTCATACTTGCTTGACCTTGCCTTCGTTGACAGATCTATAGTGGATACACTATTATATATTAATCTATGCAAAATATGTGGTGATTAGAAGAGAAAATAGGAAAAAAAAATTTTAATCAGAAGTTATATTAAACTGTACTGTTTTTTGAATTAGTGAACCATAGAGCTCTGCCACTGCTTACAAGAAGGGAATTAAGAGTAACACTTTTTAAATATTATCTATAATTTTGATACATTAAATATAAACATAGTATTAATATACCACAAACTATGAAATAAAATGTCATCTGCTTAAGCAAAATTTAGTTTCCCTTAACAACTACTCAAAACTGTCCAAAATTGATCTTGTTTCTTGCAGATCTTGGTATTTAAAGACATTCATATAAGTTGATGCTTCCTTCTGTGAAATACATTTTAATTCTATTAATGCATATCACCTCCTTTCTGTTTTCTTCTTGTCACTTTCCAAAAAGAAAAAAAAAGAAAAAAGATCCCTCAAATAGGCTTAGATAACTCAATTGTTCTAATTCATGACTTTACATAACGATGAAACACTGTACTGTAAATATAGCTCCTTTCTCCTTGTGTCTTACTCAAGTGCCTCTTTTTATGGTGGAGACCAAACTAGTTCAGAAATTTGTGCCTAAACTTAAATTCCCACACAAGTCCACTCATACATGTGTTGCTTCGGACACGAATCTGAATTAGAACAAACTGAAGCTGATGCTGGAAGGTCTGGGAACCATTCATGTCATTGGTCGCTCTGCACTGGCCAAAGCTACCATGTGGGATGAAGCTTTGTGATGTTCTTTTCTGCTGCTCCTGCCAGCAAAGTGTAGTCAAACGGCTACTCATGAGCAATCTCATTTGAGGGGCATCCAGCTGGCACACTGAAAAGCTGTCCTTAAATTACATCTGTGTCCACTGTCAATGCACTGTGAACCAGTTTGAAATACGTATGTGATCAAAACACAGATTTTTCCTATGCCAAACTTTGGCTGCATCTCAAAAGAAAGCACACCTGCTTTCTGGCTTTCATGGCTTTTTAAGCAATTTCAGATAAAGCAGTGCTAAATATCCATAGAAGAAATGCAAAAAGTTTTATGCCATTAGCACTGCTATGTTCATTAAAACAAGAAAAGAGGAATCTCTAAAAATAACTTCTCATACCAATAACCTAACTGAGATGTGCTGGACTTGTTTCAAGGCAATCAGTTTGTGTTCCCATCCAAACCAGACGAGACTTCAAAGTGGGACACCCAGAATTCCAGACCCTGTCTGAAAGTCCTGATGTGATTATTAAAAGATCATCCAGAAAATCTGTGGCAAAACCATGACTGGATACCCCACTCTTACTGCAATCCTACCCACTTATTTAAACCTTTATTTATTTTAATAAATTGAAGGAATTATATATAAGCCACTTGCAATGTCTTTAAAATCTCCATCAGAAAGAAAACATCCAAGTCCTTATTTTGCCCCAGGCAGCTCTGGCTTACTGGTCTCCTTTCTTTTTCTCTGTTCCAGCTTTCTGCAGTGCATTCTCAGTGGAAGTTGGAATTCAGAATAAACAGAGCATGTGTGCAGGCCTGCAAAACACTCAGCAGAGGTGTCCTGGTCCACACCAATTGCATTTTACAGAAGTGGTTAGCTGCTGTAAAGATCCTATACTAGTCTTTTTTTCTGAAAGTAAGAGTGCACAACGTATTTCAGATTTGATGAGAAAGAATAGTAGATGAGTGCCTGTAGCAGAATGGCAGTACGGAGCAAGGACATCTAAGGTTTTCAGTGCTCACGTGTCAGATTCTTAGATGGCAGAACACGGCTCACTGGCACTTCCAGATATTTGGGACATACAAGCAGTCCACCTACTCTTGGCTTCTTTTTTTTTTCTTTGTAATTAAATTTTATAGCAACTTAATGATTTGCTATTAGTTTACACTCATCACTAGCTGCTCTCTAATTCTTCAGAAGGAAGGACTGGTTAGGGCGTTGGGCAGAAGCTAAGAACCAAGTCTTGAACAAGGTCTGAACTCAACACACTGGACAGGAGAATAATCCTAATGTCATTCTTACCCTCCCAACGGCTCTAATAGGATAATTTAGGCAACGTAGATCAACCTTTAAGCAGTTTAAACTGTGCAAACTTTAAGATGCACCATAACTAAAGAGACTATTGTGATTTATATTAGGAAAAATTAATCCTCTTTTAAAATATAACAGTAAAAATGCATTTAGGAGAAGCTAATGAAAGAAGATAATACAGCTGAATTTTAGAGGCTTAGCTAAATATACCTGATTTGTGTTCTGAAACAAATGAAATCAAAGTACCCCAGAGGTACTTTGCAGCTAACCACTGCAGCTGACTTAAAAGGGAATAATATTCATGAAAATTATCTCAGCCTGTCTCTTGACAGTGCCTGAATCTACAGAAGAGCTTTTGCAGTTTCCAGTTGCTTAAATGTGTTGCTATCCAAAATAGCAGCTTCTCTCTCTACCTGAAATGAAAGCACAATTCCATTGATTGAAAATTACACTGAAATGAACACTGCCCTATGTACCCTACCAGGCTGCATTCCCTTTGTTTTATGCAGCTTTTGCTTATGTATGCCCTGAAAGGATTCCAAGTGCCTACTAAGAAATCCTTGGCATACTTAAGGGTCTCAAAGAAAGTTTGACATATGTATGCAAGAGATAAAAAAAAATGCGGATTATTGAGATGCTAAGGGAATTAAAACTCTGTGCTAACAGTAACTTTGAAAGTCACTACCCAGTGTGTGCAGATTTCCTATCCTCAGGCAGCACCTTTCTCAAGCTTGCTTCCCTGCCCTGCTGCTGCACCACCTCCCTTCTGCTCTGGGAGCATGGGTAACATCCTGCTCTGGGACCTGTGCTTTAGTTGCTTTTGCACAGAGCAATGGAACAGTGTGCCACAAGATACCAGGAGCATGGGCTGGAGAACACACATGCTGGGGTGGCTGCAAGGGAGGAGGAAGAGAGAGGGCAAGGTCCAAAAGAGACATCCTGGGCACTGCTAATCACAGTGTTATTAAGATGATACCTTCTTCCTATTGTGTTGGTGGCACATCATTCTGAGGCCGAAAAGACAAAATGTTTTGGTGCAGGGAAAGTAGCAAACTCATCACCATTTGGTCTCGCTTTCTTTGAGCAGTTTTTTCATCAGTGAAGGATCACTGTACTCCGGGCTCCTCTAATGAAGCCCATTATTTCTGTGAGTTGAACTTTGCACACTGCAGTGTTCAGTGTCACACACTGAAAGCTCTCAAGATAATATTTCCCTTGACTGCACACACTTCTTGTCAATCTTGTGCTTTTATATCTCTGTGAAATAGTTCATTTGATTAATGAGATATGTCTGCTATGCTTTTGGAAGCTATACTTCACAGGCAAATTTGCTGGTATTAAGCAGTTAATGCTTACTATTTAGACTAAGAACAGTAAAGATATTGTATCAGGAACTGTATTATGAGAACATCTCCTTTAATTAACCTTAAAAAAGAAAAAATCCATGCAAAGAAGGCTCAGCCTGAAAAGCAATGAACATTAGCAACCACTTATTGTAGCATCTGGAGCACTGGCCTGAAAGGCACTTACCCCCCCTCCTGCCTCCCCTGCACCACTCACGGCTGCAGCTCAAGCCATCAAAAGCAGTATCTGCTTTTTATGCCAATGGATGAAGCAGAAACACACACACTCACCATTCTGTTTTTACTTAGGTTAAATTTCAGATACAACTATGTGGCATGAAGTCAACTCAAGAAGACCTGTACAGTCATTCCTTTCATAATTAAGATTTGTCTGTTTTTTTCATTAAAGAGCCCTGTTCAACCCAGCTCACATCAAAATACTACAGCCTAAATACAATTTACTCAGAATGAGCTTCTCAAGTGGCCCCAGCTCCAGAGTAAGAGGATGCTCTACGTCAGTAAGGGCATGAACCGTGTCCTGATACAAGCACACCAACCCTTTGTGAAGGCTTTCAGTTCTTGCATAACAGTAATAATTTCCGGCTGCACAAAAGTGCCTCTGCTAGTGGTTTACATCGTGCCCTAGATCAGATTATTTACTCAGAAATCATTCTGTTTCTCTTATCCTTTTACAAGCTGTTCCTGCTCGTTAGAAGGATCACACTGAGTGCCTCTATACTCCTAAGGAAAACAAGGCCAGGGAGCAAGCTTGATCACTGACTGACCACATGGCTTAATTGTTCCCTGAGCCCTTGGCACTGCTTTGGGTTGTTCCATGCAGCTGTCTGCAAGGCAGCACCAACCTGCAGGAGGATACTGCTACACGGCATGCATGTAAACCAGCCTCTGTCACTTGCGGTGAATTTGACTCCAGGTCCACTTGCATTCAGCAGTTGTTGAAAGCAGTACAAGGACTCCAATCATGGCCTACATGTATAAAAATCAAAAGCACGGCAGCTCACTCCCGAGAGATGCCCTTTATGAATGCTACCATAACACAATATCTCTGTGTACACACTACTGTGCTCTGTTCACTTTTCTTTCTTATATTTCTACGTATTCAGCCTCTTCCTGCAGCAGACAGGATACAGCAGACTGACATTTCTTCTCCTTTCCTAACAAAGTAAAAGCTACTTTCTGGGAAATTATACTATTCAGTGTAGTTCCTTAACGAGCTTCTGGATGGGAGGGTGGCAAAAATATCATAGTGTTTTTTTCCTTCTTTTTTAAATATGGAGATGCACAGGAGATTGATCAACTTGAAAAGCAAAAAGGCAAATAGATTTTCTGGTGAAGCTACCTCCACGATGTAATAAAGAACAGAAGTGAAGGTGTGTGGACAGTTCTTGTATATCTGGAAAGAGTTAGTATTGACTCTGAGAAGACAGTCCTGCCCCACAGAATGCTGAAAGAGTCTATGAGAACTTAGCGAGGTTCAACCATGCCAAGTGCAAGATGCCGTGTCAGGAAAATCTCAGATATGGATACAGACTGGGAGATGAACACACAGAAAGTAGAGAAAGACTTGGGGGCTTCTGCTGACAAAGAAAGAGCATGACCTGAGCAAGCTGTACATGCCTGCAGCCTGGAAGGCCAGCTATAACTCGGACCGCTTCAAAAACAGGTGGCCAGCAGGGAGAGGGAGGTGATTGCCCCTCTGCTCTGCGTTTGTGAGGCCCTATCTGAAGTACCACATCCAGGCCTGGGGCCCCCAGCACAAGAAGGATGTAAAGCTGTTGGAGCAGGTGCAGAGGAGGGTCATGAAGATGATCAGGGGCTTGGAATTCGGTGAGCTTTAAGGTTCTTTCCAACTCAAACTATTCTATGAAATACTCCTCTCTAGGAATCTGCTTCTGACAATTGCTGGACAACATTTGGTTACAGCCAGTACCACTAGCCTCGTTTTGTGGTAGGACAAAGGCAAAAAGGAAATGCATGTAAGGAACAGTAATTGGATTTAATACACTAATTTAAATTCCAGGGAAAACTGGTATCACCTACAATGTGAAATTACATGCTTAAGATGGGGATGTGAAAATATTCCCTGACAAGAATCCACTGAAGTTATTGGGATCTTTCCTACTGGATTTCAGTTATTTTGCATCAAACTAGGCAGCATGGGCAGGAACATTTTTTTCTTTTAAATATTCTACATACCAGCCAGTGGGAAATCTATTTTATACACAATCAGCAAAGAAATAATGTTGGTTTTTCAGCTACTAACATGTCAGTCTAGTTGAGCTTTCCTTCCCAGGACCTGGATTTCTATATTTAAAAGCCTCAGATGTGATAATGCTTTTTTGTATGCTTACCTTCATAGTTTGCCATCTAATTCACTAAAACTCACAGGAAAATTCCATTTATGAACAACACTTTACATTTAAAGAAGGTGCCAGTCGAACAACCTGTGAACTGCCTCTGAACCACGATATTTAAAATTTTTATTTTATTTTATTTTTTGCATTACTGCATTATTCATGATTGTCAGCTGCTTCAGAATTCATTGCTGTCAGCTACGGCATGTGCTTTTTTGGATTATTCTGTACATCTGGGTGAATTGACAGGCATAAGTATTTAGCATCTCTTCCTACACCAAGTACCAATTAATGCAACTAGTTATCTGATCGAGCCTACTGGGAAAACGCTAGAGTGGATCAAAAGATACTTCTTTTTGAAATGACTTCTTTGGACTTACTTTGCATATCATGATTAGAAACCTCTTACCTGCTGCTGATTTTTCCATGAAAAAAAAAAAAAAGGCAATATTTCTTTACCTGGAAGAGACTTTACTTCAGCTTCTGGCAACCATAAATATCGCAGTATTACAATAGGCATGTAGCAACAGAAAAATGAGATTATGTCAAAGAAATAAACTCAGGCAATGGCCTTGGAAGGGCCATGAACAGTTTGCCATTAGCAAGGACCCCAAACTCCTCTGAAATGAAGCAAGGTGATATTTCCTCCACTTGATTCATTTTGCCACTGGCTTGGAAGACTCCCTGCATCTCCTTTCTTCTCACCAGTACTGATTCTTGCTGTTATTTCTCTCCGTATCTTCTCAGAGTTATTCTTGGCAGGAAAGAATCTGCCCACAGATATGGGCATTTAAATCAGTTTTATATGAATATAGTTTCAGTTAATAGAAAAAAAATACTTTTTTTATTATTTAGACTCATCTCCTCCTGACAAATGAATCAATGAAAACTCTTGTTCTAAACAGGAGGATAAAATATAGTCTGGATTTTGTTCCCTGCAAAACTCTTTACAACGTTCACTTAGGGTTAATGTATATATGTTAATGAATATTCAAATTTGTTCCTCTAATTTATGGGAGGGAAGTGGCTGTTCTCATTAGGCACGCTCATCAATGCATAACAACCATTTAATGTGGCACAGAATACTCCTAGGAAACTTAGGTGACCATAAAAATGTCATTGACTTTAGACCCAGAAAATTTCAGGATCACTGCCTTCCAGTGTTCTTAGCTCTGTGAGTCACAAAGCGCCCAGAGGAGGAAGAAGAGTAAGTAATACTTGCTGCAGCATGCACTAGTAATTATCACATGCATTAAGAGGGACAGGGGAAAGGTGCAGGGCAGCAAGTCATTCACTGTTGTTCATAGATCCCAGTGAGTTCATAGAGTCAAAATGCTTTTGATAACATTTTTGTCGTTTGGAGCGCGGTGCTATCACCTCTATTTCCATCTGACTGACAGCAACCCCAGAGACCAGCCCTAGCAGAGCTGGCTTCCACCAAAAGAGAAAACAACAACCCCGGATCTGCAAATATTCTAGGCAACCCTTGTTCTACGTGCACGCTTCTGAAAGAAAGAATATCGAACGACCTACAGAGCTCTCTGTTCATACATACACCAAGCTGCCAGAGAGTCAGTGTCCTTTAGGAAAGATTTCAGATGAAACAGTAAGGATTAAAGCAATCTTTCCCACTGCTTACCCAGCTCACTCAGCTCAGAGGCTTCTAAAGCTTCTCAGAGGCTGCCACGCCAGAAATCACAATGCAGAGTGTTTTCCTGAAACTGCATGTTTACTCATACAAGAGGAGAAAAATCTGAACGCCTACATGAAATAGAACCACCTGGCTCACCTTTCAAATAATACGATAAATGATATCCTATCGATGTAAGTAGCGTGTTATTTTGATGGTGAACAACAAAGGCCGTTTTCAAGAGCTTACTGCTGTTGGGAGGGGAAAAGTAAAAATAAATTTTACAGTAAGAAAGAGTTATAGTTCCTTTTCATTCTATAAATACATACATCTCATGCTGACTCTCAATCAAAACAGTCAACAAAAGGCAAGTAGCACATCCATTAGCACACCTCCATGGTTACGAACAAAATTATACAGTAATAATATACTTAAATGAAGAAAGCTAAAATAACACAAAGCTAGGGATCCCCTAGTGAACATGAGTGGTCCTCACACAAATGTGGAGCAAATTAACACAGTTCTTACTTCAGTGCTGTAATGTACCTGCGCAAAGCAGTCACTGAGTGACTAACTTAAGCCATCTGAAGTTGCTAAAAGCACACTTTTGGCTTTCTTACATTATATTGACGTGACAGAGAACAAGTAAGACAGAAAAGAATAAAGAAATCAGTCTGCTTTTTCTTACATACTGCAGCGTCTGAGCTTATTCTGCTTCTTCTCTGGGAAAAACTCTGGTAGTTGTAGCACAACTACTCCAGAACACATAGGGAGCCAAACTGAAAAACAACATGAGCCTTTACAACAAACCCACTGTGCAAGAGTAGCTCTGTTTCAGTTAAGAAAGAGGATTAAACACCTGGTGAAAGAAACACCTGGTGATTACTGAGATCTGACCTACTGCAGTTCTTAGTGTTGGGAGTTCTAACAACTCCTCTCGTGCTCTAGAAGATTTAGATGGGAGAGAGGATCTCCTGACCCCAGCCTTACACATCAGTGGTTGCAAGAGTTCAGCCTCAGAGCTACCAGTTCAGGGAAAGTAAAGCTACTCTGACTGCCTTTCCTAGTAATCTATTCAAAATGTTTTGGAGTGGAGTTAGAAACTCTTCTATTCAAACTACTGATGGAGAAAAACTAATGTTGCAAAAGGAAGCGTAGTCTGTTTTCTTAGGGGTCCATGGTGTGATGGTGTGTAGCTGATTAACTTCAGTGTTTAATCGCAAGCTCTGATTTTAGTTTTTCTCTCAGCATGTTGCCTCTTTCCTATTGAAATGCAAAACAAAACAAGAAAAAGTGAAAGAAAAAAAAAGAAAAAAGAAAGAAAACACTACAGTCTTTTCTTGCATGAGTGTACTTGAAAGTTCTCACTCCTCTAACAGCACATTGATTTGCATCAGCTGTGGATCTCTTCCCTTCAGTCAGCTACAGCCAGAATTGCCCAGAAAGTGCAATAGGGAAAGGAAAATGTGGAAAGAAAGTGGGCAACCTCAGCACACAGACATAGACCATGAGATTGTCAGAGCCACCAGCCCTCATCCCAGCTCTTTACTCACCCACCCATGTGACCAGAAGGGAAGCTGTTGCTGGCTAGCATATCTGATCCTAAGGACTACACGTAAAGAAGAAGGCGAGTACTGTTGGCTTTTGTACTGGCCACCCAGAGGAGCATCTAGTCATGTAATAACACATAAAGAGCAGAAGTTACAGTTTAACATGTGAAATCAGGCAAAAAAGATTCTTATGTAGTAGGTCTGTCTAGTCAGAATAGATTTTCCCTCTGTTTCTGCAGCTGCAGTATCTTAGCACACTACACATAAAGATATTTCATTTATCTTCGCACACAAATTTTGTAATTAAGTGGAGATCATCTGGTTTTAAGTGCTAGCTTTTAATACTTCCAAGTTTGCAATTGTATTCAAAAACTGTGACAAAAGAATATGTATTACAATAGAGATGTTAATTTTGTCTTTACCTGTAGGGAAATAAAACCTGTTCCTAGCATAGCACTGGCAACAAATGTGATGTGTGCATAGACTCCAGGTTTACTGGAGACTCAGTGATGATTCTTTGGAGCTTAACATATTTTCTTTCCATAAAAGAGCAATGGAAATGCAGTCGTCATCATTACTGAGATAGCCTTTATCTGTAGGAACATGCAGTGGGATCTGTGGTACTGCCTTAGCAGATCACACCATTACCCACTAAGCTCATACTTTTCAGCTGTCCTCCAGGTGCCTCAAAGCACTGAGGAATCACAGTAGAAAGCCCCACTGCTACAGGAAATATCACTTTAAGCCTCATTGCCTCCATGTCTGTAATGAAGCAGAAAGCTGCTCATTAATTTATTTATTTTCTCCTAGGAGTGTAGTTGGATGCTTTTGTTATTGATGCCACTGCCCAACTGCTTGGAGAATCTTGCAAAACCCTTGGGCTCAGTGGTTATCATACAGCAAAAGATGCACAGGCCAGTAATTCAGTGTTGAATTAAGAGCGTCTCTATGTTCCAGCTCATTTGTACTTCAGAGGCACCAAATACTTGCTTAAATATAGCACCTGGTTGCTCTCCTCTGCACCAGGATTTCATACACCATTTTTACACTTCTTCATATCCTCTCTGAAACAGAGAATCCATGTTTACTCAGTTTAAATACCTACCTCAGTTCTATAAGGAGTTCACAGACAATTAAAATTTTATAAAAGGTGGGGAAACAATGAAATATATTTTTATTTGTGTATCAAAATCTACGTGTGGTGGTGTTTCTGTATACATATGCGCACACATAGAATAACAGAAGTATTGACGCCTCAGACGTAGAATGTCACAACACTATACAGAAAATCTGAATCATACGATTATCTTTTTAAACACTGGTACTTCTACAAATTCAGCTTGGTAAATGGGTCAATATTTTATGTCAGTACATATATAAACTCAGATGTATTTACTCACTCCCACTCAGGCACATGCAGAGTACGTCTGAGGATACATCATACAGGTGCAATAAGCTGTTACATGTACAAAATTACATTGTTTTGTTGATACTTATCTTGCCGTTTAGATATCCACTCAACCATCACTGCCAACAAAGAACACTTTGGTGATAATTTTAAGGTCCTTCCTTACCCCAGGTGCCGTCTTTTTTTTTCTTTTGAAAGGTAGTGGTATTGTCCATGACATCGTTTTGTTTTCATATTCCACATATCATCACACTGCCAGTTTGCCTAGCTTTGCTAGGTTCCTCTTGTACATGCTCTGCTGCACTTCAGGTGAGCTCTTCTGTCATTTGAAATGTTTTTGACAGCATTCATAGTGCAGCTCTGCTGTCATCACTTGGCTGGCCTTTTGCCAGCCTGGAATCTGAGTATTTACTTATATTCCTTGCTTTTTTTATGACTTGCTATTCTAAAATCGTACTTCTCCTGCCTCATGATTTTCTTAACAGTCCCCACCTTGTGAATTTTGGCAAAAGTAGTCCTTAAAAGCTCAAAGAAATTACTTCAGATTACTTTACTTCAGTCATCACTATGCTAGCATGTACCGTGCATCACCAGTACATTGTAAAAAAGCACTTTTTTTTACAGAGTTTACGTTGATTTGTATTATGTATCCTTGGCATTATTAGATGGGAAATAACTCTTTCTAAAGTTTTCTGTAGTTAAAACCAACACAAGAAAATAATTGAATTTGATAGACCTCCCTTACATTCTTGACACCTTCAAAGACACATGGACCTGAGAGAAGTAGCATGATGAAGTATGATCCTGAGCAAATACTTACAAGTATGTGTGAGAGAGATGGAAGGAAGAAGTATGCATTTGGATCCCTGATCTAATCCCTTAATCTAATGGGTCATGAAATATACAAATAGAAGTTATCATATGTTAATTAGACTCCATGAAAAATGCTATATGGAAACAAGGCCTTATCATTTCTGCTATTTCAATATATGTAAATGCTAATAATCTTCCTTGAATACTAAGAATAATCTCATTTTAGAGTGACTTTCAGACCCTCACCGAGATGCTTTCCTGAGAGATGTAGTCTCAGGGTCCTCAGATTTAAAAATGCTCAAGCAGAGGAGTAGATAGAGAGGCAAAAGAGGGACATAGCATAGGTTTTACTACTTGAAGTAAGCACTCTTTTTCCTGCAGCCATGTTTTTATGTATATCACTAGAAGAATTAGACATGCACTGAAAACTGCTTCTGAGCCAAGTAGCAGAATGAGGTGCCCAGGGTATTTCTGTAAAGATGAAAGCAGATTTAGGCATGTAAGTAAGCACATCCGGAACAGTCCCCAAAACAAGACAAAGATCCTGATAAAGTTTTCCAGTACTATTATGTATCAGATAGAGGAAAACTAGAGGAAAACAGCAGTGAATTCAGGTGCCTTGATTTCATACAAATCCCTTCTTCAATTGAAAGCTGTCCTCAGTCACCCTACACCTTGCTGGAAGCTAGAGTACCCAAAACCAATAAAAAATCGGTGGCACCAGTACTTCTAAGTGAATGATTTCTTGTACATTTCAAAAAAAGAAGAAGAATACCTGCATATTATTTTGAGAAAGAGCAGTAATCATTTCTCTGGTAATCATCTCTAAGATAGGACTCAAAGTTGTGAGCTATGTCTAATCAGTCAAAAATAATACTGGCTGTGCATCAGAACAAAACTCGTGTTCTATGCCTCCCTGTTGTTTTCTGCTTCCTGGATAACTCCTGCAATAGCATTAATTCTCTACACATATTGTAGTTGAGCAGAGACATACCTTCAGAGGGAAATTTCTACTGAATGGAACAACACCTTGAAAATCCACCTTGTGAGGGCAGATTGAACTGTTTATTACTATTTAGGCATATAAATTACATCCAGCTGTGCATCTTTAGCTCTGTCCTCTCACTTCTACAAAAAGGACTGGCAGGATCTTTGTTAGAGATAGAGGAGCAGATGAGGAAAACCTTTGGCACAGGACTAGCTCAGAAGCACGTAAAAGAAAGGTCACTCTGTCTGGACCTGCAACATATTAAAGGACAAAAAATCATGAAGAGCCCTTAAATTTTGCAACATTTTTTAAATTTACCTGTGGTGCTGAGAGAAGCAGGACTGAAGAAGACTAATGTAAAGCTCAAACCAGCCTTTTTACTGAGCTCAGCTGCTGTTGATGGCTATTTTAGACCATAAGGAATGTGGATTTAGTCAGTTGTTCTTCTATTCCCTCTTCCCTGGAGACTCCAAACAGAGAAAGAAAAAAATCCTTCATTAGCAAGATCAATTAATCAAAGAAAGACAGAGCAAAAGTTCCATCAAACTGTGCTTGAGGACAGGCGTGTTTGCATGAATTTTGATGGCAAACTGTTCTGCTACCCTATCCTGACAACCTCAGTTTATTCAAAAGTTGTTACAAGCCACTAGATAAACTAATCAAAGGTCTTGCTCTATAGCTGTATCATATATTGTTCATGGAGTCAGACATTTACTCTATTCCCCCGAGTCATTTCATACTGAAATGGAGTTCTAGCCTAGCATTTCATTAGATTCATAAGCAATACTGGCTGAAATAAACGAATAAAGGCAGAAAGGTATTGAAATTTTCACAGGCAACTTTCCGATTGGAATGTTTCTCATTTTGTTAAGAATTCAAATGTTACTCATATTTTACTAATCTGAAAACTGAATCTACACGCTTTTTTATCAATTTCATGGGGCACTGACTCTAGAAAGTTGCCTATATACATAAGATGACATAAGGTAATAAGGGAAAGTGGCATAGTCACTCTACAATTCACAGAGCTACTACAGCAGCAGGAAATGCAGTTACCAGCAAATAACACAGTGGCCCGAAGGTGAACATATGGTACTTGTCATGCTGCTCAGCTGTGAAACTTGCCAACATGGCCACAGGAGTTAAAAAACAAAATAAACTGTTTCATTTAATCTGTGTGTGTGACTGGTTTGATGTAAGTAAATTCAGTTTTCAAAAGCTGTAAATTACAATTTAAAAAGTATTAAATAATCTGAAACATTTTAAATGAAAAAGATATCTCCTTGAACGGGAGAAGACCATGTGATCTATTGCTATAATCTACTGAAAAAAAATTGGATTCTGAATGTTTTATTATACCTCAGTTCAGCATATCATGATTTTTATCTCATTGTACTCAAAAGATAGCATGGGCAAGCATCTGGATCTTAAAGGTGTTTAAATTAGTGAAAAAATTACTGCAAAAAAAAAAAAGTAGAAGATATATAAATAAGAGTTGAGGAAAAAAATATTTTCTTTTTACAGTTAACATATGCAAAATTTAATATTCTAGATGAACAGAGCAAGGCTCATAACTAAGATAGAATATTACCTCATATCTTAGCACAACCAATACCTGATAAAATAAGAATGGAGATCTTTAACTAATGAGGTCTGTGGCTAAAAGACAGATTGTTGTGCTTGGAAGTAGCTATTTCCACTTACTACAAGACTCTGGATGGGTCAGCTGCTCTCCTTGATCTTGAAGAGACAACAGCGCAGACACAGTAATGCTTCTTTCATGTACAGAAGGAATTTGCCTCTTCAGAATACATAGACACTGCTGAGGCCATAGCACTCAAGAAATTGTGCCAAAAATCAGGGTCCAACGCAGTTAAACAAAGGAGCAAGTTTTCCAAAGTGCTCAGCTGGCAATAATTTCCCTTTGAGAGACAGCTGATGAGAGCTCAGCACTTCCAAATGAGTTTATGTATTTCAGCATGCATGTTGGAAAGTTTGCCCCAAGTTCACAGGATTGAGGAGATGGAAATGTCTTGCTGCCTTAAACCAAAGTCAGAGTAAAAATATTGCTGACTGAGATGATGGTTAGCTGATTAATCTATACAGTTTGCTGCCACAAGACCTTATTGAAGTTGAGGTCTTAGTACAACATGCTGTATGTGCAAAGCTGTCTTGGTTTAAAAATACTTGATGACTTACAGGCTGATGGAGTAATTCAGGCTGGGTGAGACATCAGGAGGTCTTAAGTCCACCCACTGCCCTAAGAAGAGCCAGCTCAGTGTGACCTGCACTACTGCCTGGCTAGGCAATGGTTTGAAGGCAGCAGGCTGGGCTTCAACTGCCTCCTTGCAAGCCCACGGGTAGAGAGGCAGACCCACCATCCAGGAGCCCAAGGCCTCTAGCCACCCAACATGGGAGCCCCCCAGAGTCCCACAGCCTTGCCTAGCCCCCCAGCCCCATCAGAGTTCAGGTGGGAGGTAGGAGGCAGAGGTGACCAGGCTGTCTCCTGGTCTCTCCTCAGCTGCAGGCCTGACCTGGTGCCCTTACAGCACGACTTGCCACCTTCGCAGTGAAGTTTTAAATTGGTTCAGCCAAACTCCTCTAATTTTAGGTTTGAACTCAAGTAAACTGATTTAAATTTGGCTCTCAGTGACTCAGCTGGCATTCATAAACACTAGCGTAACAAAAAATTAATTTTAAATGTGTTCTTGTGTATAGTTGCATCAGTTTAACCATAGCAGTTCACAGGCAGATTGAAGCTAAGCTAGCACTGCTCTGTGTATCGCTGCCTAGGTTTGGAAAAGGTGACATGCTCATGCACAATCGTCAACTGCAATTATAAAATGCTTCTGCTAGGGTTTCTTCCTGCTGCAGGGCATAAACTAATCAATCACCTGCTGCCATACAGACATCTTTCTGTAGGAGTGAATGCCTTTCTCCCAAGTGCCTGCTGTTGTCCAGGGCCACTGGAAGGACTGGGAGCTGGACAGACCGCTGCCCCTTCCCTACAATAATCAAATGCTCATGTAAAACACAGCGATGTTATCATCAAATTGGGACCAAATCCAAAATAATAGAGAGCATAGAACAAATAGTTCCCTTCCGCCTGATCAGATGCCTTTCTTGGCATTAATTGGAAGTGCGTCATCAGGGGAGGTAACTCTGTTAGCTAAATGAATAACGTTACTGAAGTTTCTCAGGTTATATGTGCCAAATCTGTGTTTAATCGGTCTGACTTGGAGAGGCTATAAAGGATCATTTTATTAATCTCTAAGGTCAGAATTTTAGCAAGAATTTTGAATTATTAAAGAAACTGACTGATAATTAGGGTAGGAGGTAGGGTCACACTCAGCTGTGAAATCACAACCTCAGCAAAACCTTCTTCAGACCTATTGCTGGATTCAAAGGGACTGAGAAATGCTGTTTGACTCAAAAACTGCATTTTATAATAAATGATTTAAAATATAGCAGTAAAATCTATCTGGATCTGGCATGTTTTAGGGTTTGTTGAACAAAACTGTCCATGTAATTTTTATGTCTTAAAAGACATGGGTAAACCGCTGTAATCAGAGATTTAATATTTCCTGACTCCTGTTAAATTAAAATCCTCAAACATGAAGCTGTATCAGCTTGAACAGTTGTAGACAGCTATAAAACATGACTTCGAGAGTTTGGCTTGAGAACTCCCCAGACAGTCATACAGAGAAATGAGAGCTGGTTGAGATCTCCCACTGAAGTTCCTTCTCAGCGGTGTGAACAACCTCCTTTGTGCACTGCTACAAATATTCTTCTCCCCACGAGGACGAGCTATTCATCCTGTGTTTGGACAATCTGAGCAGGAGGAAACCTGCAAGAGTCTTTGACTTTTTTTCACTGGCTGATAGGCTCATGTCTTAGCATCCCTTTCCTAGGCTGCATGATTTAGTTCAAAGTCACCCCAAGCAGCCTCCATCCTAAACAATGTGTTTTCATTCCCTTTCCTCTTCTCTGAGATGTGGAAGCTGTTTCCTCTTTACAATTGTGAGAGGACAAGAAGACAGGCGTTATACTACAGGTGCCACAGAGAGGAAGCAGCACCCCTGGAGATCTGATTTATCATTCAGACTCCTCAGGGTAAAATTTCAGCAGTTTAAAACAGAGACCACACTGTTGTGAATGCACTTCTTCAAGGAGACATAGGTTGGTCTGACTCAGCTCACTAATGGAGAAAGAGATTTCCCAAAGCTCTGTTCATCATAGGAATGCAACTATGAATTACTGGACTTCTCTCATCAAAATTATTCAGGCTTTTAGCAAACACTTTGTAACACCAGTCATTCACTGTCACTAAAATCCATGATCATTTGAGAAGCTGAAACTGATAACATTTAGAGTAGTAAAATCTCTTTGCTTCTCCAATTCCTACATCCTCCTAGCTGAAATTGCACCCATTTATATGAAATACTTCTGTATTTATATGGCTTGCTCACCTAAGGTCAGTGTTATCTCATAGGATGTGAAGGCATACATTCAGACTTCTTTTTCTTTTAATAAGAAAGATCTGCAATATACTTTCTCCCACTCAAGAATTATATTGCACAGAATGGATATATATCCCTTAATACACTCTTTTTCCATTTGTCCATTGCCTTTACTTCCTCCATATCAGCCTTTGAAAAACACTTTAATAGTTCTCCAAAGGAGAAGGGTCTTTTATTTCCATCAGTTTGAGCTCTTTCTTGTGAAAGAAAAGACTGAGATGTTTGGAAAGGCAATATGCTTTCAGTTTATTAGAAAATAGTTATGTTATTGTTTTTGCAAAGATCAGCAGCCATAAGATATTATTAAATATATTTCTGAAGGTATTTATTATCCAATTACAAGGCAGAAAGTAGATGGCTTAAAACAAGTCTCAGAATGAGCAGACTCCTTTGGGAAATGCCATCTCCAAACTGAAGATTTTTAGCTGTAAGGGCAGTAAGCCATTGGAATATGATCCCAAAGGGCATGAGCAGCATTATATTGTCCAGAGGCTCTAAATCTACATGGGAAACAAATACCTGCCTTCTCATTTCAGTAAGGATAGGATTTCAGTCTGAGTATTTTCTGAACTGAGTATCCATGAGGCTGGAACTCACTGTGGTTTCCATGAAGAGAATGAAATTTTAGTTACTGTTAAGTGCAGATTAGAGTGGACATTGCTAATGGATGGAGCAGAGGTTTTAAAAGCTCAGAAGGGTTCTAAAGTATTTATACTTAACCTTCTAAAATATTTACATTTTCTACATAGAGATCAAGGTGTACTTTTCTGATATTGATGAATTTTATAAGTTCTGTGAGGTCAGTAATTACCTGCTTGCTGCAAATACAGAAACCAAGGCAACCAAGGTTGAAGTAACTTTCTAGGAGCAACAAAAAGAAATAAAAATATCAGGCTACACTGTCCTGTGATCCCTCTGCAACACTTCCAGACTGACCTCAAACCGGTCTCGCAGAAGTGATTACTTTCAGGTCACTGGCAAGGTATGCCCTCTAAGATACACTCATGGATATCTCTAGGCATCCTTGGCAGAGAGAGAGACGTAAATTTTTGTCCTGCTGCAGCAGCAGAATTTTGTATTCTTTCTACTTTCTCCACTTAGGTCAATTTTCAAACTTTGTTTTGCAAAGAAAAGGGAAAAAACAAAAAATAAACACCTTTGATCCACATATTTAATGATTTCTGAAAACTGATCTATTTAAGAAATCTGATGTTTTGTTGGTACTGGTGGGGGTTGGCCTCTTCTCCTGGGTAATTAGTGATAGCAGCAATGGAAGCAATGGCCTTAAGTTCTGTCAGGGAGGAATTCAGGTTGGATATTAGGAAATATTTCTTCTCAGAAAGAGCAGTGAAGCACCAGAACTGGTTGCCCAGGTAGGTGGTGAAGTCAACATCCCTGGAGGTGCTCAAGAAGCTTGGAGATGTGGCACTGAAGGTCATGGTTAGTGGGCATGGTGGGGATGAGTTGGACTAGGTGATCTTAGAGGTCATTTCCAACCTTAGTGATACTATGACGCTATGTAAGATCAAACTATGGTATATTCAGTCACTGTTCACAGGATAGCAAATTGTTATTAGGCCACATAGTAGGAAAAAAAAGGGTAAAAAAATCACATCAGAAGAAACGGTTGCTGTGAAAAGTAGAGGCTAATTGAGATTACACTGGAAAGGAAAATATTTGACAACAAACTGACAAATTTCTCCCGTTTCTAGTAAGGTAATAATACAGTAATATAATTATGTGAGAAGGACTGATATGGTGCTATTTTCCATCCCACAGAGCTGAAGAAAAATAACAGGCACTTTGACAAAAATAAAACTGTGAAAATTATTTTGTTAATTCACCTGTGATGATTTCTGGTCACCAGTATTTTGAAACAACAAGCAAACAATATATGATTAGTTTTATACATATATAAGTGGTCATAATTGCTTCTGATTTTTGTTTATAAGCACATAAATTTCCAGTTAAAATTAATTTCCTGGCAATATACTTGACCTGAAGTTCAACGACCATGAAACAGGGTTTATTCAGCAGGTGACCTGTATAATCTACCGGCTAAGGTATTGCAGGTTGGAATGATATCCTGAACTGCTGGTTTTTATGATGTTCCTTACTATGGCTCTGAAAGGTTTCTAGAATTCATTTACAATTGAGGAATGAGTCACAGTAGTCCTTCATTATATATGGAGAAAAAAAGCCTAATGACTTCCACTGGGAGGATACCATGTTCCTGTGGAATGACTGTAAAATTTATTTCTGCTTATGACATTTCTGTGGCTTTTTTTTTTTAACTCCTTCTTCTGAAAATTTCCTGAGAGGCAATAAACTATTTGCTGTATGTGTAACAGCCTAAGAAAACTTCCTAAGAAAACTTTACAAAACTTTATGGAAAAAGGAATTTTCAAACTGTGAGGGGGAGGGGGAAACCTAAAATACCATACAGAAGAAAAAAAAAAGTCAGCTTATCTATGAAAATAAAAGATCATCGAACATATATTTCTGCTAGATTTCACGTAATATGTGCCCATACATCTTAAGCCATTTTTTTGCAGTTATCTGGGAGTATGATCAGTGGATATGTTTACACATTCAATATTACCGTACAATATCCTTTGATGTTAACTTCTGTTTATAAACCAATGGATATTTTCACCCATAATAAGCAGTGTTAGTTGTAACTGGAGATATAGTAGTTGATTTAAAATATCTCAATTGTTGCTAACTGTTAACTCTATTATCTACATTTAATTTAACATCACAGCAATTCTACTTACATGCTTTCATAAACAATATAATGTGCTGCCAATGATTCCATCATTTTTTTCATTGTTATATCTGCCTGTTTGTGTCCTTCTAACACAAATAAATGACTGCTCTGAGAAAAGGAGATTAAAAAAAAAGGAAGAAAAACAATAAGGAAAGTGTTTGTTGTCACTAATTAACATAAGCATGTGTTCAGTTATTATTTAGTATGCATTTTCTCATACATTCACATTTCTGACTTCTTCCATTGCTGTTCTGTACCATAGTTCTCTGTCTTGTTCTTAGGTATGAAAAGGTTAAGTACCTCAGGGACAAAATACTTTTATAACTGAAGAGGTGATTATTTTTGTTTTGATGACCAGTAGGACATAAGGAATCATTTGTCAAAAAAACCTGAAAATCTGGCCAACCAGAGTAACGGAGGTTTGTCACTCACAACAATGTTGACATTGAAAGGTCAAATGTCTGGTGAACACAAAAAGGCATAAAAAAACAGTGCCCCTCTAGGAAGCCTACCTAGTGTTTGAGAGTAGACATGCTCCCAATAAGAGTTCAACTTTTAGTTAGCCCTGAAGTGGTCAGGCAGTTGGACCTGATGATCTTTTAGGTCCCTTCCAAATGAACTGAACTACCTATCCTATCCTATCCTATCCTATCCTATCCTATCCTATCCTATCCTATCCTATCCTATCCTATCCTATCCTATCCTATCCTATCCTATCCTATCCTATCCTATCCTATCCTATTCTCTTGCCAATTTACATATCTCAGTGCTATAACTCCTGTGTATATTTCCAGTTACTCTGCGTGTGATAGGAATAAAGGAAATTCTAATAAATTTTTAGGTGAGAGGAAACAATGCATTATCTGGGAAGGGGTTTTTATTAATGAGATTTGCTCACAAATTGGGAGCGTTCACGTGTGTTTAAAGCAGTGTGTAATAAGACCATTAGCTCTATATGCAGCCATTTGTCCTATATGCAGAGAGGAGCAATGAAGATTCAGGGCCAGCACTTGTAACCTTCTCCTAACTCACATGTGAAGAAGCCTGGTATTTAAGCAATCACAGTCAGAAGGAATATATTTGAGATACTTAATAATAGTGGTTGTAGAATACATGCATTTTTTCTAAATTTAGCAAGGGGTGGAATAAATTAAATCAATTCAAGAAGTTAGACTGTATTTTGGATGAACAATCCAAGCGAGTTCTGCCTAAGCCTTATGGTGTTAATGTAGCTATAATATTTTGGACATCTGGTCTAGGTAAGCAAAACTAAAAAGTTAGCCAGAGAGACGGAACACTGTTTGATCTATGCATTCCTGTAGGTAACCCTTCAAGAAGGCCGGGGTGTTGGCATGGATGGAATGAAAAACTAAATGTGCCTGATCCCCTAGAGTGGTGATGGGAGAATGCAACTACTGTTATCGTGCCTTCAGTGATGCTGTCATACATCCTATAGGAAGAGAAAATCTATGAAACAATCTATATTCATTTTACTGAAAGGATATGTCTAATTTCAAAACTCTGACAGCTATCTCAGAAGGCTGCTTTGATTTATTCTGGGTCAAACTAGGAAATTTTACTTGGCAGATATTTCTGGTTTCTATCCAGCTTAGCTTCTGCTTATCCTCCTGTATGTATTACTAGTGAGTAAATCAGACTCCAGCTGTGCCAGAGATAAAACTTCATCTACCTACTACCACAACAGCTACATTTACCTTGAAAAAATGGTACAGGTGAGTTAAATGGTCTCAAAGAGCAACTAAATTACTATAGTGTTGCAATAACTAGCCCATTTAGGAAGTCTTTCTGTCACAGGCATCTTTCACAACTTCACATTTCTTTCACTTTTCAATATCTTAGTAACATTTAGTTTCCTCCTTCTCTCTCTCCAAAACCAAAGCAAAACAAACAAGCTGGGAAAGGATCCTCAAGTATACTGTAAACCTTGAAAAGGATGAAAAAAATTAAGGTTGCTTGAAGATTGCTATGTACATTGCTACTAAAAGCATATTGAAGGTTTGGAGATACTACAGAGAGAACTGCTGGCCCAAAAATAGACTGCTTTAAAACATATCTGACCTTGATTGTTACCTGTGGTGGAGAAAAAAGCTGTGAGCTAATTCAGACATGTACTTGAGTTTTTCTCTATATTAGTCCATGAAATAAAGTATCATCTGCTCTCCCACTTCCTAGTCCATAAGTCAAACCTCAGCACCCTGAGACGCTGGCCAGATGGGCCCTGAAGTCACTCGTTGCTTCACCATGAGGGAAGATGTTTATCCATCTTCTTGTGAAGACAAGCATTTGCTACTAAAGACAAAGGAAGTAAGGCTGTGCTAAGGCAAATTTAGTGTGAAAAAAAAAATCAAAGCACCTACACCCTCCTCTGCAAGATCCCAGCTGCCCCCTCCCAGCTCTGCTGTCACCCCAGCGATCATTCTCTCAGGCAAAGCATAACCCCCTCCATACATTAACTTTCTCTCCTCACCCAGTAAGAAGGGCTTCAGTACCATGGCAAAAATGGATTCTGGTTGTGACCAGATCAAAGAGCCTGGAGCCAGCAATGATAAGCTGGGAAGGGGGAAAAGAAATGAGTGCTCAAAGGCAGAAGGGGAATCTTTCTTCACACGGAATGCATTACCAAATATATACATACACACACACACACACATACACACACACATACATATCTAGTTTCCAAATATACACATATAGAGAGAGAGAGTTTCCGGAAAAAAAATTTAGTACTCTCCAAAGTTTCAACCAGATCTACTGAGGTAGAGGCCAAGGTCTGAGCATCCTGTTTCCACTGTACTTGATGTTTACACCAGGGCTAGCAAGGAGACAACACCTCTGTCTGAAGCATAGGACAAGGACTCCCTAAACCCCTTCTCTCACTGTTTGTCCGCCAAATCTCTGGACTTGAAGCTACTGATATCTACTTTACTGGTCTATAGACTGCCCATGTGTTTATTCTGGGTTGTACGAAAGAGATGTTGTAATAGTTAACAGAAGGAGATCACTTATGTGATCTACTCACACATATGAGTATGACAGTGCTCAGAATATTAAGGTGTGATCAAGAACGAGTTGCCTGTAGATTTTTCTCTAGGGAAAGAATTGCATCTAAATATAGGATAAATAGCAGAGAGGGAAAAAGAAATACAAATAAAGCAGTGGGTGTTTAAAAGGCTCTACTAGGCAGAAGATGGAACAGGAGAGAAATATGAGTTTGTTGCTTTGTCTTTTTTTTTTTTTTTGACCAGTGTTCATTTTAGTCATAGGAATTCAAGCCAGATTCCCTTTCAATGCTAAATACATCTATTGAAGTCCAAGCAGCAGGCTTAATTGCAGCAGGAAATTGCTGTTTTAAAAAGCATATCTGTAAAGAATGGGAGAATGCACATGGCACATATGTGCCTCGACAGTTTTGCTAAATAAACTATGAATTTTGACAAGTGTGTATCTGTACGTTTGCCATGGAAATAAGATTGTATAACATCAGAGCTGAAACAAAAGTTCAGCCTCTGAAAACTGTGGGGGTGTGCTGCTAAAATGTTTGCTTCCAATGCTGGTTGACTAGTTTCATAACTCTCATGCATCTACTTTATGCTCTTTTAGACAACACATGGAAAGGGTAGATGCCAGGACTGCAAAATAAAAGTGTAATAATTGTTATATCTAATGGTCAGAGCTCAGTTTCAGCATTTCACAAAATGGCAGGTTTCTTGCATTAGAAAATTTTTAAGAGATGAGATTTTCCCCTGTGTTTATACAACATTCTATCTAGCAAAGGTGCGGGAAAATATTTAGTTCTCTGTTTAATGAGGAAGCTGCGCTACAGGGTATTAATATCATTTTGGAGAACAGGTTAGTTTAGTGAACCAATAAGGAATGGGTTATGAAGACTTCCAGGTTGTTAATAAAAAGCCATTCCCCTGATGCTGAGAGTGAGAATTACAGTGAGGAGGTGTTACTGTTCATCACCACATGATTCAGCTCACGAGTCTCATCCAGAACCCAGCTCACAAGTTCTCACTACATAAAGGACCAGTGTGTATGGCAAAGAGTCAGCTCTCCCATCAACCATGACCAAGAACTGAGCAGGTGAGAAAGTCCATGCCCACAGAATGCCCAGAAGTGGTAATTCTGCCACAGATTCAGTGCGTTAATTATTTAATGTGGGAAACAAACTGCCATGAAACATGAGAAAAACATGGATATCTTTATCCAAAAGATAAACAGCAGGATGAGGGTTCAGTGTTATTTCATTTCACTGAACTGTAGAGTTCGCTGCTCTGGCTTTGCAGGTCAAGTGTTCCCATTCATACTATCTTGCCAGTGCTCAGGGGATGCAAAACCTGAAGTAATGAAACGAAGATTTTCCAGATTTGGTCTGAACTTCAAGGTCATTAGGAACATTCACCGAAGGCCTGTTTTGTAATTCATATGAACTCACTTGCAGTGATTCCTCAAGATAGTGGCATAACCACAGCATTTTCTCCAGGTGGCTCTTGCTGCCTTTTGTTGTAGAGGGCTTTCTCACTTTGTTCTAGCTCAGCAAACAGCAAAACTCACCCTGTCCCTTGGCATAAGCACCAGAAAAAACTACTCAGCAGCACACCATTTTTGTATAAAATCAGCTGTGTAGTGTAGGAGGGAAGTTGTGAGTACATACATGTGTGCGTGGAGGTATGTGCATACAGCTGTATATATGCATACATTTGTGTATTTGTGCATGTGCTGGCAGAAAGTCTCCTTAAGCTGCAGCCCCAGAGGAAACAAGATGTTGTCAGGAGCCAAAGTGTCCTGCCCTGTAGCCACAAAATGCACTACATACTGTTCAAGTCCTGCCTTATCAAACACTACTTGGGCTGATAGAGAAACATACTCCATGGTGTTTCCCCAGGGACAATGGTCCAGCTATTTCTAATTAAATTGTTCCTTTAATCATAAGGAACGTCTCTTGGGGCGTATGCAGTACACAGCTGCCAGGATAGGACATGCTATGAAGAGCCGAAACATGGAATTCATGTATCTCCTTTTGCTCTCTTCTCCCATGGACTGGTGGGAGATAAAATTAAATTAGAGTCTCATTAGAGCAAAACACTGTAAAACTCTTGAAGTTTGTTCACACCTCTCATATGGCAATACTCTAAAGCAGAGGATAATGTTATCTGCAAGACAGGAGAGGTAGAGACATATAGCAGATATGGAGCATCTTGGTAGGAAATTTGAAATTCACAGAATGGCAAAGATCCTGTTACATTAGTTTTCCTCCCCCACTGCTAAGACACTTGATCTATTAAGTCACGGAGGGCACAAACCCTGCACTTCCAATGCACTGGGAGGATTGTATTAAACTCAGTCAGCAATTATCTGTAATACTGGATAAAAATCTTTACTCTGAAAGCAAGCCTTAAAAGGTCGGAATGCAATTGCTGCCACTGATGGTAGCTACAGCAGCTCTCAGCCCTGTTGCAAAGCAATAGGGAAATGCAGACTGTAAGTTGAAAGCAAGGCCTAAAATACCATTTCTGTCATGGTTTTAATGACAAAATTACAGACACAGCACACATCAGCCTTCTCAACACTTGCTAGCCTTAATAAATTTACCTTTATTCTTCCCCAAATTTCATCTGCATTGTTGTTCAGTGAATGAATGATATGACTAAACACAAAATAATATAAAATATGACTAAACACAAAAGTGACAAATGAAACAGGGGAAAATGGGAGCTGTGCCAAGGAACCAGTGGGAGATTCAGACAAGTTTTCAAGGCTCTTTGCGTTCCTCACGGAAAAGGTAATACGCAACTTAAAGTTGCATTGCCAGATTAGGGCTGCAGCTGGACACTGTGCCACTTCCACTGCAACAAAATGGAGAACGCCAGTGTCTGGAGCCCTGTTCGGATGTTTGGGACTTGCATCCTGGCAGGAACTAGAAGCTGTGCACTATACGTGCACTATAACCAGTGCTGGCAGCCCCCGCTGCCTCACATCCATGAGCTCAATAGCCAAGGCTTTTCCCAGAACTGCTTCTTCATCTGGACAGCCTTCCCTGCTTGGTCACATCTGCCATTCCCCTCCATGGGTCCTCCAATCCCCCGCATAGCAGCATGCCCTTCATGCAATCGACATAAAAGATTTCAGCTGGCCCTTTGCTGCTTCCAGAACCCTGCTGTCTCCCCTCAAAATGTTCACAGAGAGCAATCAGCAGAGTTAATCCCAATCCACTTTTAAGGTGGTGCAGGTAAACCTCATTATATTCTCACGTAGGTGCTTTCATACAGAACTGAGAATGTCTTAAGAGTGATTCATTGCTCAGACTCCAAATTTTGAGGTAAGATGTTACTGCACGCCAGCTCCTGCGTAAGTATCAGTGTGTGCTCTCTGCCCTAGCCCTGCGCTAGCTTGAATGATTTCACAGTTGCTGTATATTAACAATCATTGACAATTACTGCAGATCCCTCATACATAATAATTTGCGATCTAAGAGCTTGCTGCCTTTACTACACCACTTAGTTTATATCACTTTGAAAATAATTTCTGCTTAATTGAGTTAAGGTCAACTCTTATTGAGAGTGCTGGCACAGTGACTAAATGCAGTTCTGCTTATTTATCCTTAATTTGTATTTTAACATTCCTGAGTGTTAACGTACAAAAACCAGATTTTTTCATACAGGAAACAAGTAAACAGGAACATCCTGAGCATTGCAGCCATTCAGCTTTGCTCTGCTTTGTGATGCTCATCCTCTGACTACATCCAAACCCACTGGAACTAAAATAGTCTCCTCTTCCTGGGAAATCGACTTCCTATTGTAAAACCATTCCATAAGTTGCTTCCAATAGTGGCTTTACAAATGTCTCATGTGCTGCTTCAATGTTTCTAATTTGCTTAATAAAAGGACAATTTTTAGTTAATCAAAATCTTCTCCATGGAGTCGGAAGTAACAGTTGGCTTGCTGTCAGGTAAAATTAATTAGATTTTTTTTTCTCCTGCTAAGAGAGCAAAGTAATCTCTTGTTCAAACACATTTGCGATAGAAGCTACCAGGAGACATCACAGGCATTTATTTTCTGAAATGCTATAATATCAAACTTTGTCCAAAAAAAAAAAAGTTATTAGCATCACAGCTTGTGTATAGCTATTTTTGCTGTAAACAATCAGAGTTTCTGGCCTTAAAGCCACTTCTCCTTCCCTGTTTCATCTTAGTCCTAAAAACCATAGCAACCTACCTGGCCATAGGAAAGGCTGGAAGGCCGTGTTACTGGCATCTTCCCACAGCACTGTGCATGCCTTGAAATTTTCTTCATTAAAAAAGCAGGCATTGCTGCGTGCAACTGAAGTGGACATCGTCACAGAAGCTGCAGTACCAAAACCCAAATGCCACAAGTTTCTGAGTAACCATCACTCCTGCGGTACCCGAGCAAGGCTCGATACCTCTGCAGCTCATAGCAAAGTGCAGCTTTCAGACAAAACCCCAGCCGACTAATGCAACCACTGATGCTTTAAGGAAAGATGAGACAATTCCTGTATTGACCCAAATCTAAAGCAAGCCTGAATCTAAGGTGACCTTCAGTTTTGGAAGAGCAGAAATTGTGGAGTGGCATACTGCATATCAGAACACTTAATACTTGATGTTCTCTCTTGGTCTTCTTCCCACCAGTTACCTGCAGAGCTCAGTCAAAATCTCCCACAACGCCTCTGTGAGCTCTCCCACAGCACAAGCAGCCTTTCTTCCTCCACAGAATAGCCCCATGGACCTTGGTAGGCTGTGAGCCACCCCGTCACAAGGCCCTTCTCTCCCATCCTACCCTCCCAAACTCCCGTTCCCATCAGCCCTGGGCACCTGCACAACTGCTTTGCACAGTCACGTAGTTAACTGCTCCCAGATAGCTGTTCAGCAGTTCATTAATGCCAGGACATGAGGGAAAGGAAATTGAGATGTTTAGGACTGAACACTCTATTTCCTCAGATAGAAAATGTGCTCATCCTCCAGCAAAGGTCACAAGTCCCTTCTTGTTATGATGGAGCATGCCGAGATGAAGCCCTTCTTACTATAAGCATTTTATAGCATCTTCCCAAAGTGAGATACAAATGTTCAAATGAGTTCTAGGAACTTCTGATTAATAAGTGCAGTCTGTATATCCTGTATATACAACTGGGATCATTACAGTCCTGAGGCATTTCATCAAGGTTCTTCTGTCTGTCTAGTAGCTCTTAGAGAACCTCCCAAAATTCTGGAGAAAGAAACATCTGGGTTCAAAGCCCTCACAAGAGCCTGAAGGGTGCAGAGTTCCACTGAGTTTATGTGGAATTCAATAGGAATAGAAGGTAAGTAACACTTCTTAGGGCCAATGCAAAATGCTAAAACAAAGTAATCTGGTTTAGAGATATCAGTACATTTATTTGTTGCTCCTGATGAGGTTTGTCTACCACTGCTATCTGTGTATTCATTTGTCATTACTTTCTAAGAGCTTTTGGAGCTGCTGACCTATTTCCAGGAAGTTTGACAGAGCATCAGATGAATCAAGTGTGTTTGGTTTGAGCACAATTCATGGAAAGAGGAAGTGGAGAAATGACAGCCATGAAGCTGAACCAGTGTCCGCATGGTGACTCAACTTCAAGACACAAATCTGCAGGGAATCAAAGCGTGAGACTGGCTCCACTGCTCACTGAACCATTCCACCACCACTCTGAAATCCATCAAAAACATCTGCTGGTACTCTACTGCAAGTGAAGCATGTGTCTTGGTTACTGAGCCAAAGGTTTCACAGGCAGCTAACAAATTGTGTATACCTCCTGAAGAGATGGTCAGTCAGCTCCAGTGTTACTATTCACATATGAAACTAATAATACTTACACTATAACCAACAAGAAAGAAATAAGCCAGGTTCAAAATCACTGCCAGAGTTTCTTACCAACAATGACCTACATGAGCTTTAGATCAATTCATTCAAAAATATTAATTTCAGTTTTTAAAAAAATAGAAGCCCAAACCAACTAAAGTGACAGGTCCTTTCCAACCTAATGTATCTATGAATCTATGACTCTATTACATCACCTTAAGGTCATTTGTCCTGAAAAGTACAGGAACTGCAAAACAGGAGTCAAAAGAAAATCTATATATGATGGCCTTTTGGTATGTGACATAAACGTTCATGAAAAGAGCCTATTGAAGCCTACGTGTCTTCACATCCCATGCCTGTCCTTCCTGATCATCACCAGAGTTGACCTCCTCTGGTAGATTATCCACATGATTGCAAAAGAAAATTGCACTTGTAGTCTCTTTAGGACTTGCTATTTTCAATCGTTAGTAACCATTTGAATGGACCTTGTATGTTGTCTTATGGAGGGAGGTTGGAAGCATGCCATATGTGCAAGTATAAATGTATACTTCAAGATTTATTTTAGCTGTGTTTAAACTGATAACTACAATCTAGACAGAGGCTATTAAGATAAAGAAGGGACATTGCTCACTGTTAAAGAGATTTGTGTCCATGCTTCCCTTCTTCGTTGTCTTTCTTTCTATAATTAGCATCTTCTAAAGGTTTGTATTTTGTTCTTAGTACTGGTAGAAGTGTTATTATGCTTGTGAGAGGCCAACACTGTTTCTGCTATCTCATTCCTTTTACTATTCCTTCCTTTAGTAAATGAAAAGGACAGTTTGTATGGTAATAAAATTAATTTATCTCTTCCCAAATACAGGTTATTTGTCTCTGTATGAAATGGTCACCAGAAAAGAGTGACGCTGGCTCTGGGACACCCACCAGCGCTCTTTGTGCTGTGGGCAACCCACAAGACTTCAACTCTCAATAGCCAGGCCAGAGAAGTTGATCAATAGAGTAAATTATCCCAGATCTGAACTGGGACATATTCTGACATATACCCCGTCTTACAGGTGTATGTGGTAGGAAAGATGATCATGACCCTGCCATTGCCTGAGGTTCCTGATCATGCTAGGGTTTAAAGCAATTTACAGCTTCTCAGTTGGTCTGTGTTAGTCCTGGTAGATAAAGACATGCTCTGTTATTTTTCCAAATCCACGAGAGCTTAGAATGCCCTACAAGCAAAGAGGGAGAGGCATCTGTCCAAGTGCATCTGTCAAGCCTGAGTACAAGATCTTGACTCAGAGGAATACCCTGGATAAAAGAAAATTATTTAATTCTACATAGTTCCTTGACTACCAGCACAAAAGAAAGAGTCAAGTTGTTGTGAGTCACAGCTGAAAAGCCGAGACTTGAACAACTGTACAGCAACACCTCAACCAAGACACTGCCCTCCAGAAACATGCAGAGAGATCCTCCCCTTCCTTCCTCATGCCTAGAACTTCCTCTCCATAAAACACCTGTTAATCTACAAGGTTTGGAAGAATAAAGAGCAGGTGGAGCCAGCCCAGCTTTCCTGTTTCCACCTGGAATAGGGGAAGCTTGGTCAGGCCAATGGAATTTGGAGGTCACTAAGCATTTGAAATAGAAGATTTCACACAGCTGTTGCTGTATTTGAAAACTGTCCTTTCCACTTGAAAAATCTGATCATTAATGTACCCATATTGATCGCAAAGGACATCTGAATATGTTTGTGTATTGTTAAGCAGTTCTAAAGATTTTTCAGGAGTCTTGTGTGTGTACAATAATCAAAAGAGACACCCCCAATTAGTATTGAAGTTCAGCCAAGATTGCTCATCTTCTCAAAGATTAAAACTGAAGCAAAATTTGACTTTGTCACTTCATTAGTCTAAAGTGCTGTCAACATCTTTCACCTTGTGCCAACCTCCCCTCATCCCTCCAAAAACATTCTTTCAGTTTTAGCAGTTTTAGCAGATGGATACTCTGGTCTTCAGCTTCACAAGATACAATACCTAGGCAGAAAAAAAGTACTCTGTACCCTCTAATACCAGAGGGGACTTTTGATCTTTTAAGAGAAGAAAGACTTTCCCACAGCCCTTTTAAAAAACTGAATGTGTACTAGCATCTGAGTTAGCCTGGAGCTGGTTTCTCTATCTGCTCCTTCAAGAGCTGCATCTATCTTGACTTGCTTCCTCCAGTTGCTCTGAAAACTTCACCGCAAGCACCAACAGCAGCCAACAAATTAAAGGTCACTACTCACTGGCAGAACTGCTCCTCTTCCTCCTCATCCGTGACTCCATCGATGTCCCAGGGGATGCAAAGGGCTTGCCTTCTCCCACTGCCAAAGTCTCTCTCCATGATAGGGGCAGGAATAAAACACCGACCGTGCCCTTCCTGGGAGCAGGGAGTGCATGGAGCCGCTCTGCACCCACTGCCCTTCAGCAGGGTGAGGATGGAGCTAGCTGGGCTCGGAGATGCCACGGGAAGGGAAAGCGGGTATGGGAGAGAGGGGGAGAGTGGCAGCGGGTGCCTGGAATCCAATCACGTTTCATCATTTTGCAAGTTGGAAATAAGATACTTCTACGAGGTCATGTGCCCCAAGTGATTTACAACTACAACAGCTACAGGAAGCTGTGTGAGGTTGTTTTTTTTTTTCAACAGAAGCAGTGCTTTTTATTGATATTTTTACCAACATCCAGTCTTAGAGATTACCCATCACATACAAGAGAGAGTGCTGAAGCACTTAAAATATATATTAAATCTGTTTCAAAACCCTCACGATGGGGGGGGGGGGAGGAGGAAAGGGGGGGTGTTGGGGGGGAAAGGTGAGGGGAGCCTCCAACCGGCAGAAATATGGGATTTAGCTCTTTACGAAGCACTTTGAAAATTTCTCCGTGGCAGTAAGTGGAGCCTTGGATCCTGAGCCTAACACTTAGGTTTGATAAGGCAAAAAGCCTTGAAAAGGAAAAAAGCCAGGCCAATTTACTGCAGGGGTGAGAAAGATGACAACGTGAGTGTGGCTGTGTGCCTATCCCCATTCCACTGGCAAGTGAAAAGTGCAGAAAGCAGCAGCAGTCTTCTGCTCTGTGTTGGACGAGCTGGGATGTTAGCAGGATGGTCTTACACAATGTAGTAAATAAAACGTATACATTGCTTCATATATCTCTGTCTGTCAGAAGCTAATAATGTGATGCTTGTAGAAATGAAAAGAGATTCCTTGCTTGCAGGAGCATATGATGAACTTACATTCCAAGTGTTTAAAGTCCACCTAAGGGGAAATTTAAATGTAGCACTACCAGAGAGGAAGGGAAAACTGTGAGATACTTCACCAGCAAAAATAAATAAATAAATAAAACAGGAAGGGAGGAAGGGAGGGAGGGAGAGAAGGAAGGGAGAGAAGGAAGGGAGAGAAGGAAGGGAGAGAAGGAAGGGAGAGAAGGAAGAGAAGGAGGGAAAATGAGGCTCTGAGCACACAGGAACAGGCCAAAGGCTGAATGTCTTTGCAGTTCTTACCTCCAATTACGGACAACACTGAATGATTTAAAGGGACATTGTAAATTCAAATGCAGGGCTTTAAATAAATTATACTCAGAATTTAAGTCCCTTGAACAGTCTATCCCTACGTTGGTTTGGCTTCTTTCATCTGCTTAATGTATTTCACACCTCTCCTCTAGCACAAACTGAATTTAAAGAAGCTGGAGATTTTCCTTAGTTGAAAATGCAGGAAACATTTTGCACACGAAAAAACCACCCTCTGTCAGAGGAAGCTCTTAAGACCTGCAGCAGACTTAGTACCTTCTGAGACTGGAGATCACCCTCAGCGGTCAGGTGAGGGAGAAAAACATGAAGGATCCTGGAGTGCCAGCACCATCAGGCAAAGCTCTGATAGGCAAATCTGTGATCTGGCAACAAGAGCTCATGTTCGGACCATCAAAACCAATCCAAGTGCACCATGACTAGCAAGATAGGTCTACACGGCATTCTAGGCATAAAAATCAGAAGGACAGTAGAGACTGGAAGGAGGCCAAGATACGGGCAGAGGCTGCTGACAGAATCCACCTCTTGGCCACGGCCTGAGCCCAGGGTCAGGAGTTCACAAGTGCCACTTCCATAAGGTGCCCAGGTGCTTCACATTTGTCCTTATGTGGGCTGTGTTGAAAATTGCTGTCAGCTTTCTCAGGGAGCTGGCCCACAGTAGCATCTGCACAGGTTAGAAAAGGGAATTCCTACTGTCTATTTTTGTTGGACCACCATTTGACACTGCAAGCCTCTGGCTCATGGCCAAGTAGCAATGATGAGACAAAGCAGGGTCAGCACTGGAGTGCTACTGTCCAGCAGAGGTGTTGCAGAGCTCAGGGCAGAGCTCAGGGTCAAAGAAGCAGTATACTGGATGTCAGAACGAATTTCTTCTCAGAAAGGGTGGTAATACGTTGGCACAGGCTGCCCAGGGGGGTGGTGGAGTCACTGTCCCTGGAAGTGTTCAAGGAATGTGTAGATGTGGCACTGAGGGACGTGGTCAGTGGGCATGGTGTGATGGATTGATGGCTGGAATAGGTGATCGTATGATCCTAACACATCATACCCTGGCCTACCACAAAGTACCTCAGAAACAGTTCTTGTTCCAAGCTCCAAAACACAGATGAAAACATACACTACAGTTATCTCTTCCCTCTGTCCCAAGCTAAAATCCAAAGGTGCAGAAGATCTCTGACAGCCCCCTTTTCATCTGATGACATTTCCATTTCCCACTCCAGTTGGACTGCGCTTGCTGTTCTCCCTTCCTCCCACAGCTAAAATAAAGACACTGCAGACGTTTTGATGAATTTCATATTGAAAACCAGAATGATTGTGAGTACATTATGGAAAACACTTTAAGAGACTGTGGCTCTTCAATTATTTACGGCAATATTATACTCCCAGATTTGCCTTCGCAGAAATAGTATCAAACAGGAGCAGAAAGGGAATAAAACATCGGAGCTATTTTTAAGGCACCTCACACACCACGCAGCTCCACACCCATCCCTGCGCTCTGTTCTCTCACACTGTGCTGCAGCAGGGGGAGCACCAGCACTGCCGTGAGTGAGAGAAACCCCACCCTGGAGCACTCCTTTACAGTCTGCAGGGTCCTTTGCAATTAGCACCAGCAATATCATATTCAGTGTTTGCATCGCTTAACGAAAGCTCTGAATGCATTTTAATTCATGGTTAATTTCTGGTCTGGAAATCCTGGCATGCCTGAAACATGTGCGGATGTTGCTTGTTCCATTAGGGCATAGATGATTTTGTAGGTGGTCAGTGGGAGAGAAGATGGCTCCTCTGAGCCCCATTTCCTGCTAAGGTACCCTTCCAGACTTGTTACAGCTGCCTGTTTTGTGCATCCAAAACAGCTGCCAGTGGGGATTTAAGAGCACTTCCCTGAATAAGGCACACACTGCACTGGTATTTATGTCTTTAGCGGATGAGTGGTGAACCGCAGAGCCTGGTTAATACATCCACCCTTGCCCGTATGCGTTACAATTTTAGGAAACCTGAGAAGAAACTCAACCCTCTGTCCATTGTTGAGGACACCCCTCACTGCCAGGAGCCTTGTGTCTTTCAGCAGTTTACTGTAGGTATGGCTGCAACAGCAGGGAAGCAAACACCGAGCTGCTCTCTCTCCTTTGAGACTTATTTTACAAAAACAAGTGTCCAGCCAGAAGCATAATAATGTTCAGAGTCAGGGAACACCGACAGAGAGAATACTTTACCTTTGTAGGTCCCCTCCTGGGATGGTTCCTGCCCAATCAGGTCCTCCATTAACTCTAATAGTAGCAGAAATGGCTTCAAACTTCTTGCTACCGCTGCCCACAAGTGCAGGTGACCTCCTTCAGATGGTTTATGGGAAGAGAATCACAAGAGAAGGCAAGAATGTTTACCTTACTTCACCTTAGACATCTGAAAATACCCTCTTGCTTTGGAATGTGGTTGAGTTGCAGTAATTTTCACAAAACAGCCATGGCAATCAAGGAAATTTAAACACAGCTCAGGGAGATGCATTCATATT